>CM070110.1:7228029-7823029 GCA_036178185.1 Liparis tanakae
CGACTGAACACCATGAAACACATGTTCTGCCCTAGCTTGTCAGACACATAAAGCTGGTAGAGCATCTGACGTGCAGAAGATCTTGTCTCCCGAGCATCTTTGAGGTGTTTTTTTAATCAGCTGATCTGAGTGTGACACACGCTTCTATCCCATCCGTCTAAACAATTGGCCTCATGGGAAATAAATTCAGCGGTGCTCCCTCTTCAACACCCACTTCTCCCTCCCCTACAGGGCTAACCACTGTGCCATGTGGACCTCATTGTGACCACATCATAGCCTGCCATGGGCCTCTCATGTCAATGTGTGGGTCAGTTCACCCGTAAGAAGCGGTGGACTATGGGACAAATATGTCACATGGTGCAGTCATTGCTATGGATACTAGGGGCAAGCTGTGTCACTCTGATGCAGGAAGTCTTTTCCTCTTCGCCCAGTGTCCGACTTCTGCGTCTGGTTTGTGTGTCTTAACTCTCTTGGTACTCGTACAAACTAAGAAAAGGCAGCTAAATGCATTATGCTGTGGTTAAAAGTGCTTCACAAATAATTAATTATTACGCTGTTCGTTCTGATGTTGGCTTGTCAAAGGGAGACGGAGTGTTTAAACTAGCAGCAGACAATACGAGTGTGTTCTGTACAGTCTGATCATCCATACACAGCGACGGAGTCATGTTTGAGTGACGAATTATAAGATAAGAAATACTTAACAGCTGGTGAATTACCATTAGCTTTGTCCACTTTGGGGAATGGGTTCAAAAGAGACATTAGAGCACAGCAGAGGTGGAAAGAAACTAAGTACATTTACTCAACTACTGCACTTAAGTACAATTTTAACTTATAATGTATTTACAAGTCATCCATTACATTTCCATTTAGGGGGGGAAGTGTACTTTTTACTGCAATGCATTAAATGTGACAGCTACGTTTAATAGTTACTTAAAAAAAATATATGAACATAAAATGTCATGTATGATCTATATTAACAATACATAAAGTGTTAAATGCAGCTCTACCTCAACCAACTACTACGTTAGTAAAAAAAGTTCACAATAAAATATCAACATTATTAATCCAATAAAGAAACAACAATATACTTACATAAAATATAACCGACATGTGTCATTTTCTGCAAACAATATGCCTTCGATATTTCCATATTTTACTTAAGTAAAGGATCTGAATACTTCTTCCACCACCTAGTTTTAATCACTAGATTAAAAGATCTTTCTGTTCAAAATACTAACTCTTGTACGCTTCCCTCTCAGTAATTACACAGTGTTGAATGTTTTCTCAGTACGTATTGGTCTAATACTCCTTCCAGCTCTCAAGACACTCGGCACACTATCAATTCATTTATTTTCATGGATAATGCAGATGATCATCACCATACCTCTTTATTTGCACAGGTGTGTGTGTCACTCTGACAATGCCTTTGACCAAAGCTGTTGCTTGGTAACCTGATATTTGTGGTAGCAACACATGCACGGCCAGCCCTCTCGTTTCCTCCCAGCTCTAAGTACACTCTGTCCTCTAAATACATGAGAGTATGACATTGCGTGTACGGACTCTACAGGGACATCCTCACCATCCAGACACACACATACACACACACACACACACACACACACACACACACACACACCTACACGCACACACACACACACACATCTTTTAGATGATGGAGCAGATATAGCCTCCCTCCTCCAGGACAGGTATCTCTGTGGTATCTGAGCTGATGCAGGCTCCATTGATGCACTCTGGCCTCATAGCATCCGTGGCTAACTGCTGCTTTCTGCTCTACTCTCTCTGCAGCACAACAAGACAGCGGTGCAGGTTAAAGAAGACATGAAGAAGATGGTCCAGATACCCAGACTGCGACCCATGACATTCACAGCCAAGTACACCAAGTTGTTTGGAGTGTCCCTGTTTGAGCTGCAGGAGAAGGGTCTGATGGAGGATGGTGTGCCTCTGGTGTTGAGGAGGATGGTTGACCATCTCCGTAAGCATGGTAAGGGGAAAAAACTACGGGAAAAAGAAAGCAAAATAAGTACTGTACTGCTTGATCATCAAAACAAGCTTTTATAGTTTCTTTGGATGAGTTGGCACATTAAGATGCTCATATACTGGAGTGCATTGCTGACTCATTAAATGTCAACATATAGAACAAATATAAATCTAAAATTGATGACCCAAAAATATATGGTATTTTATAATTGAAATTTAAAAAGCTCAAACTTGAAACACTGAATTGGTACTTGGTGTTGACCTATTTTATCATATCCCGCAGTTCTTCAATTTGACCACTAGATGGCAGTACAATAAAGTAGAGCTTCTTCCTCATGGCTGCTGAAACTACAGGCGTCTGAGGACGTGTGACTTAATCTGTCATAACTCAGCCATGTAGAATACTTTAATAAGGGCTGACTGCTCTGTTATAAAATAGTAAATACAAGCTTTGTGGGTTAGGGTTTGGCCTGTGGATGGTTCTTGTTCACATTAATTAAGGCAGAGGCACTGTTTGTGTCAGTCTTTATGTCAAGCAGCAAAACTAAATACACACACACATAGTGTTCTACACACATGTGACATACCTATTCTATAAAAAGAAAGCACCTATGACAAAAGTGTCAACAAATATTACAGTGGTGACAAACAATAAGAAAGCAAAAGACTTTTGATTATAAAAATGATTGAAGTGATTGTAATCATACAGAAATTATATGTATAGCACAGATACAGTAGATACATATTTAATTGAACTTGATTATTACATGTTTTTGTACTTTTTTATTAGATATATCATATAATATATAAAATATATTCTCCTTTTTGGCTTCTAAGAAAACCTTATTCATTAACAGATTTCTTATAATGTATGACATTGATCTGGCTTGGTAAAATTATTGTAATATTCTCATATGGGCAGTACAGGCTTTCCAAAATTCAGGTTCAGGAGATTAAATAAGCTGTCCCCAAAATATATATCCCTATATACCTATACAGTGTATATATATATATATATATATATATATATATATATATATAATAATAATAATAATAATAATACCAACATGTCGGGGACAGCTAATTTTTTTTCACCCCTAGTTAGCTCTCTATTTCAATAGTTGATAGCTCGACTGTCTCTTAGTGGCATGAGTTACTGTAATATTTCTCTGATTTCCCTTCAGCCTTGCATCAGGAGGGTCTCTTCCGAGTGAATGGGAATGTGCGTGCTGTGGAAACCCTGAAACAGCGGCTGGAGAGTGGAGAGGATGTAGACCTTCTCTCTGAATCTGACTCATGTACGGTGGCCAGCTTGCTCAAACGGTACCTGAGGGACCTGCCAATGGGTCTTGTAGACTCCAGAGTCCAACAGGCACTGATACAGCACCACCAAGGTAACACAAAGTAGTTGTTACTTTTCCAAATCTGTTTTCTTATGTGCCTCTTTGTATTTTATATTGATCCTACCAGCTGAAGTTGATTACATTTTTAAACCATCAAGTGATGCTTTTTCTGAACAACTCTAAATCCACATAGTGACATGTATAACCCTCGCAAATGCAGGAAATATCTGGATGATGAGCAAAGTTATCTTTAGCTGCTGAAATGTACTATGAGCACTGCAGTCATCTGCAACATGCAGGGGATATAAAGGTGCAGAGATAAGTGTTTTCACTTTTTCACAATAAATGCTCACATAAAATATACTTAAATTGAAATGTTAGAGAGATGGATAAATGAATATTGCGGATATATATATATAAAAAAATGTATTGCAGAATTTCAGCTGTTATTGTTATGTTGTGTTGTTATTGTGTGTGTGTGTGTGTGTGTGTGTGTGTGTGTGTGTGTGTGTGTGTGTGTGTGTGTGTGTGTGTGTGTGTGTGTGTGTGAGTGAGTGAGATAGTATATGTGAAATAAGAGGGATGGACCTGATATATCTGGCAATAATGGAGGTCATAAAAGGTCAAGTGAGTTATTTGGCAGGTGAAGTGTCTGCTCACTCTCTACTCTCTTCCATCACAGAGTTTCAATCTGTGTAATGGGAGGAAAGCACTTTTCAGCTGCAGTATCCCTATTTCCTCACAGTTCGAAATGGTTTCTCTTCTCTCTTTTGGCTTCTAAGAAAAGCTTATCCATTAACAGATTTATTAAAGTGTATTGATCTGGCTAGGTACAATTATTTTAATATTCTCACATGGGCAATAAAGGCTTTCCAAAGTCCAGATTCTGGATCGGTCTGCCCACATAACAATATCTCACATAACAGATTACGTTAGCCTTATTAGACAGTTTTTTAGTATCAGTATTAGACAGAGCTTATTTCCAGGAAGTATTAGGAATGCATAAATGCACACTTGCAGCTGAATGTGTATATGTTGAGCCCCGCGTACAAAGACACAACATTAACACACTGATCAGTTCGTCTGAGGTGCTCCAATCAATGTGTAGATGTATTAGATAAATAAAAATAAATAAATAAATGATGGATGATTAAATATTACATACACAGTGTACACACACATTTATTAATGAACCGAGCATGCTCAGTTCACCACTTTAGCAGGCGAAAGTTGATTACAAAAAATGTATTTTACGCAGTAGTCGACTATAAAATATCATCAGAATATTAATATCAATCAAAGAATTAGTGTAGTGTCTATGTCACAACACATCATTGTCATTCTCTGCAGTCGTCCGGCCCTCTGATTGGCTGGCTTTACGTTGGCGTGTCTGTTAATGTGCATTCTCTTTGTGAATAAGAACTATTTGTACTTTGCACACTTGTGCCCACACATCAGAACTTCACTCAGCGGCAACAAGAGTTGTAATCACTCTTGTGTTGTGACCCACCTTAACTCCCCCCACCCCCGTCACGCTCTTGGACATTCTTGCTTTCATATACATGCACACACACACGTAGGCACACGCTTGTTGTTGTCAGAAGCCATATTCGTTTATCCAACTCTGACCTAATTATGTGTCCGGAGTAATAGCATCAACATACTTTCAGGCTTTTTGCTCTAATGCTCACGTATTTACCACAACTCCAGATTAGACATGACGAGAGCAGGTGGATGGAGCCATCACCGCCTGCTGGAGACCAGCTGGAAGCCTAATGACTAAACCGAGGACGTGAACGTGTTTCAGTCAATGTCTGTCGATGTTTTACGCTCTCCCGCTCCACAGTAGATCAAGTTAATCATTATTTGATTCTTCGTCATTTGATTATGCGGAGGGAAAAAAAGACTTTAGCAGAATGTTGTCAAACTGCTGTTTCGTGCACTAGAGTGCGTCACTGTGGAAATGTTGAAGCCAGACGTTTCACGTTAAACCCTTTTCTGACGTCTGATTGCGTGTCTACAGAGTGCGGCGATGATGTGTCAGATATGAGAGCCCTGCTCCAGCAGCTCCCAGACGTCCACCACAGCCTCCTTCGCTATCTCTGCCACTTCCTCACCCTGGTGGAGTGCAACCACGAAGAGAACCGTATGACGGCCCTCAACCTCGCCACTGTGTTCGGACCCAGTGTCTTCCAGTGAGTTTCACCTGTTTTTATGTAGATGTGGGCACGGTGTTACAATAAGCATCCATGGACCAATCTCAGCCTCACTCCAGCATCCTCTTTTTGCCTTGTGTCATACGCATACGTTCCTATAACCAGACTATGGTCAGTGAAAATTGAAGTAACTATATATTAATAACACTTTAATTGAAGCTTCAATGACTTTCCACTTGCATTAATTTATGTTTGAGCCTTTTCGAGCTCCACCGTTAACACAACATTGACAGATTATCAATCATATGATGTGTTGATACTATATCAAAATATCATAGGAATGATAATGCTTAGAATGAACATGTTAGAAAATACGTGCCGATAAACACATTGGAGAGATGTATGTCTGCTAGTTGGTGCTGAGCATGTGGAGTGAAGTCAGTTTATCATAGAAAGTTTATATAATATCTTATTTGATCAGAAAACTGCTGCAGGAAAGTTGGGAGCTGGAAAAAACAAAGTAATGAGCTTATTATATAGAAATACATCTGACTTAGTACATGGACTTTAGTCATATAAACATGTTTAAAGTATTCCAGTCAGAGAACAAATCATTATCCTACTCACAATACAATTTCCAATTTATTTAATTTAAATTTATTTAATTTGTTTTAATAGTCCACATTCGATGGCACAGGAGGAAACCTGGAACACAGCGATACCTATTCATCAGCATTTACAGTCATGTTCACAGGCCTAAGACATACCTGACATTCCTCAAGGTTTTGGGAGGTGTGTTGTTTTTACTGTGACCTTTACAGAACTTAAATAACTTCCAGGAAAAGACAAGAGGGCTAAAGCTGAGGGAGTCAATCCCCTTTCCCCTATTTCTGTTGAGTGAGTCAGATATTAAAATGTGTCAGAGTAGTAGGATAGGTAGAATGATTAACATCTTAAAACATGCAATACATATTGAGTGAGATAGTGAACCGGTCAAGTCTCACCCAGAGATATTGAAGATGTAAAAAAAAGAAAATGAGGATAAAAAAATAAGCTTTGTTTTTTTGACTCCCATTTTCAGAATGGGAGAATATTTTAGACTTCACATTCCAGCCAATATTAGGGGAACAACTATCTTGGTTAACAAGAAAAAACTAGCATATGTATTCTTAAAAATACAAATGGGTCTAAAAGTATGAACAGAAAAATAGAATACATATTGAGAAGACGTCTCTGTATATAGTGTTTGCCCAGCAGGTGGTGCTCTAAGTTATTTAATATAAGATGACACTAAAAGTTTGCTGTGATGCTTACTTGACATTAAGTTGCCTCATAAATGGCAATAAATAATCCTTAAATCCATTAATACAATTTCGTCAGTCCCCTGTATTTAAACTAATGCATCAGATATTTGACAAGTGTATAATAAACTCTTCCATGGTGTCATTAAGTTTTTAACTGTCACTAAGATGTTCATAAATAAATGATGCATCAGTCGCATCATATGCAGCTGCTAAACTAAGTACTTCTGTTTTCACTGGTCTATTTATGACGCTCTTACCGGGCAGCGAGTTTCAAACCATACTCATACATTTTGACCGTCAGCTTCTGTTTTCCAAATTGGTGACTAGTGGGAATCTTCCAGTCACAAATTGGGGAGTTCTGGCCTGTGAGCCGAGCATCGTAGAGGAGCGAACCTCATTGGCTACTTCTTCATACCGTACACGCTGTTCTGTTCATCAGAGTACTTGTGTGTGTGTGTGTGTGTGTGTGTGTGTGTGTGTGTGTGTGTGTGTGTGTGTGTGTGTGTGTGAGTGAGTGAGTGTAAGTTATATAATTAGTCCGACTGACGAGTGTTCTTCTCAAACAGCTGTTCAGTAGCATCACACATCATATTCACCATGAAGGCTGAATTATTCCTCGTTAAACGAGCTGAAGACTAACTTTTAATTTTAGTATCAAAATCACCGTTAAATTTGTTCAATGCCCCCCCCCAAAAAAAAAAGTCCTATCATGTACTGCTGCTGCCATGTTTAAAGAATGTAATCAAGTCTCATCTGTCTGATTTGATTTACATCTTTCATTTTCTTCTCCCTCTCTTCCAGCGTGGCCCCTGGATATGAAGCCATGAAGGACCAAAATATCTGTAACAAGATAATGTTCAAGTTCATCCAGAACTACAGCAGTATATTCCAGACCGCCAGAAACGCAGAAGGCTGCACAGAAGAACGGCCAACCCCAATTATTGTCAAGGTGTTGTGAACACGCAGGGACACCAGATGCTTATGTTTATATGAAATAGATCTATGATGGTGGTCAGTCCAATGCAGCGCAGCTGAACAACGGCGTGACACCTGTTGTGCCAATGCACTTTCAACGGCATGAGGACCGTGACCTCCCCCTCGGCCCATCCACCCAGGAGCGTAATAGTTTATAAATATAGAATGAGACTACATAATGTCAAGTTAAAATTGATCTTATATCACAGCCTCGCAGGATCGGCTCCTCCTCGGGAGGCTGGTTTGAGTCTCTGCTTGTTGATTTATATTTGCTGCTCCGATGGCGGACGTCTTCATTGATCCGTTTTTCCTAGCGGCATCTTGCTGCTGATTTAAGCCAAGCAGATTCTGGTTTTATTTATTGTTTCATATAATCAGAACTTAATTGTTAAATGTTAAAATTCCACATCCCTAAACTTGGAGACACATGGTTTATCCTGGACAGTGACTCTTCACACAATAAATACAATTAGAGTGGGAAAGTAATGCAACTTGAATTCATGTAATAATCATGTATTCTTGTTTTCTATTATAGTCAAACTTATATATTACGCAGAGTGACCTCCATGCAAACATAAAGAAAACAAGCAACAAAGAAAGGGCAGATAATGAAAGTGATGTGCTCATTGCCACTGACCATCTCAGCTAGTATGGCATATTAGATGTCCTTAGAATAAAACGACAGTTTGTTCGAGTACACAAAATAATTTTCCAGTTTCAATTCAGTTTATTTTTTATAGCCAATTCTCACAAATTACAAAATTGCCTCAGGGTGCTTTACAATCTGTACATATAGCCATCCCTGTTCCCAGAGCCAGAAATAAGGCGAGATTACAGGAATATGCACTGCTCCAAATGCTGCAGCATGAATATCTTTTCAGATATCATATTTGAAAAGATATTGCATTGTCTTTTTACAGCAGAATGTTGGCGCTTTTCGGAAAGCAATCCTTACTTATAATATCTTGTCTGTGGCAAACGTCTTGACCGTTGATGGATGACTGTTATTGGCATGCAGCGTGACGTGGGCCAGCCAGCTCTAGGTGTCTGTGTCTTTGGCCTCCCTCGGGGTACCTCTCCTCAGCCACTTGAGACTCTGCTGACCAGCGGGAAAGCCTCCAGTCAGAATGAGATTGTCTTACACGCAAACACACACACATAAACACCAACACATATGCACAGGCACGCAGGGCCTACTGAGGCCCCCCGGCCACTGACGTTCCTTCGCGGCACACGCGTTGCCTTTTCCCCCGGTCACAAAATACTGATGAGTCGGACGTGTGTACGCGGGTGTTTATGCGTGATGTGTCAACCTGTGAAAGTCTATTCTGAACCTTGTTGTTAAGGCGCAAAGCAGAAAAGCAAAAGTAGAACGCACATACCTGGGAGTTTTATGAAATGACTCCCTGTAGACACAATAACAAGTGAAGAATGCATGTCCTCTATTAAACATGACCTGTTGCTCATGTATTGTACAGTAGGATGTGTATTACACGTGTGACCCTCCTCTGTTGACCTCTTTCCAGGCCCAGGAGGTGGGCGTGACGGATGCCGACACCAAGAAGTCACACAGCCACCTCGGCGCAAACCCACCGACACCAGTTCCCAGAACGAAGGTGTGTGAGCGGCTGCACGGCAACCTGCATGTGTGCGTCTTTGTTTATACGTCTGTGCTCCTCGGTGTCACTGATATGGACGTTTTTTATCTGTCTGTTGTGAAATGCAGTGTTGATGTTGATGCGTGACTTTCCCAGATCAAACTTGCATGACCCCTGCAAATTCCCTGACACCGTCTCTTTCGACACCCGCCATGTGATCCATGTGACGTGGTTGACGTAGCACGGCCGTCTTTTGAAAAAGTGGTTCTCCAGCACGAGAAAGCCTCTCTGCGTGCGTCTTTTTAAGTTGTGAGCTTTAAAGATGTTATCAGAGTCAGCTGACTTGTGCATACGGCCGACAGTGGTAATCAGGTCAGTCGGTGTGTATTTAAAATTACACAACGGAGATTATTGAGTTATCATTTCTTCTCAGGATAGGAGTCTTTAGATATCACCTGCACTGCAGGAGTATTGGTATTTTCTTTTGTGGGGCGTTTACTGTATGTCACATGTCAGCTTTTATGAAAACATTAAGCGAAAAGTAAATATGTAACAATGTAATTGCCTTAGATAATTGATTATCATTACATTCCCGTCAAAGAAATTCATTAGAATTATCTTGCATCATTTGTCCAGGATTGTTTTGTATGCTATCAGCTGTTTTAGTAAATGTATTCTTGCATATTTAACTGTTTATGTACTGCACTTCAAATCTTAATCTCTTTATTTCTCTTTATTTTCTTCCAATACATGTTACAAGAGAGAAGAAAAAGAAACACCACAGCATACAGACCTTCTGAACAAATCCTCCACTAACGTTCCTCAGGCGAGGCAGAGGAAAAAGAAGGTACAGAGAATAACAGTTGTGGTCTGTGATGGATTGTTCTCGTTGAAGAGGTCTGGCCTCGTGGTTTACTATAGTTTGTTTGGTCACCCTTTCCAATACATACTTCCTGCTTTCCTATCTGCTGCATTGCCTCGGTGCTGATTGGCCTCAGGTCATGTCTCAGATAGCCGCTGCTGCATGTGGCCTCGCGGCTCAGTCACATGATGGGATTTGATAACACCAATCAGCTGTAGGAAAAAAACACACACACACTTATGTGCAGCGAGAGACCAACGTGGGCTCTGGTATGCCATTCCAACTGTGTTGTAGTATTATTACAGATGCAGCCGCCCACAAAAGTTGCATTTGGTCATGAATTTTATTATAATTTAAGGCGTAGAAATGTCCTGTTTGTGTACATGATGTAGTATTTATTTTTATCAATATGTGTTCACATTCATATTTGTATATGTGATCAAATGAGAGGTTGGCTTCAGTTTAATAACAAAGATGGGCTCGCTGTGGTTGTTGTTTTTATTCGTTTTTTAACAAAAGCTCTGATACCGTATGGTTTATATGTGATGCAGATATTAAGACGAGTGTCACTGTCAAGATAAAAGAAAAGACAGCAAGCATAAGCTCAGAAGGGTCAAACAATCTGCTGGTGAAGGATGTTTTTAATGAAAAGTCTTTGACATCAGAATATTCAGAATATTAAAAAATCACTCAACCGTACCTTGAAAAGGTGATCAGTAACAAGTACAGTAAAAAGGAAACTGAATCCACAACGGTATAGACTGCTCTCAGAGGACAGACAATGTGATTTATGCCTCTAAGAAGTATCGCCACTAAAACATCAACATTACATTCTCATATGAGTGCAACACAGTGCTTAATCTAGTAAACATGCACATAGTGTTCACAAGCGAAAAGGTAAAAATAATGAATATTTAACACTCAGCCCAACAGTAATTTAATTCAGTAGTTACTTAAATTAATAATCTTGAATATTTAAATTTGAATAAACAACAATAATGATTAATTGTATTTTTTTATAGTGAAACAAAATGACAGATAACAGTGAGAAACAAAACACAAACATACTGAACCAGCATCGCAGGTTAAAAGCAGATTTAAATCAATGACTTTTAAGGGCAGTTTTGAAAGTGGCTAGGCCGGAGAATATCTGAGGTGATAAGGGGAGAGAGTGCCAGAGGGGGGGTAACTAGAACAGTGCTGTACAAGTACAAGTCCATCTACCATTTACTAAAGTTACAGTGAAAAGTCTTGACAGGATCAACACTCACACCTCCCCGCCAGAGCTGCAGCATGTTCGATCCTGTGGCACTGCAAGACTAAAGGGAAATAAGTCAGTATTTATCAGCCTCAGGCCAACAAACAAACAAACACACACACACACACACACACACTTTAGTTCAAGAGCCCTAAGCATGCCTGTTGTAACTGTTTGATTTATGATGGGAGTTTGTGTTTTATTGTCCACATAGAGACGTTTATTTTCATAGATGAGCTTTGGACTCCAAAAGGGGCAAAGTTATTACTGGCAGAGAATTTATAATACACTGTTGTTGAATAAATACAGTATCGAAAGAAAGCCTACTGTTATTATGGTACAGCCCAAAAACATTTGAATACCTTTTCAAAACGTCAGCAATCTTTGCCCCGCTTTAAGCAAAACGGCATATAAGCAACCACCGTGAAACATCTGGTGAAAAGAGGTTGTGTTGGACGTGCAAGCAAGAACAAGTACGGATTATATCGCAAAAGCATTTTTTTAACTTGACATCTGAGATGAGCTGTCAACAGAGTCAGTTAGTTAACAACAGTGCGTGTTGTTTTAAGGTAACTGCAACTGCATTTCGTTGTATCAGAGAAAGTACAGTTTTAATCATTGAATATTTGTATCTGGCTTTCTTTGCAATCTTTAGAGATGTTAGGTAAACACTTTCAAGTTAATAGTAAATCATTAGTTTAGGAACCAGACGTATCGTCATTTTGCTCTGTCGGGCTTCTTTGCCATCTGGCCTGTTCGGCTGCCACTTGTTGCACTGTCCCAGCTCGTCTTTATGCATCGCCAGAAATTGAGATCCATGAATGGAGGCAGCATGACGGGTCAGTAGTTATCACTATAGAAACCGACCTGCAGTTTGATTTTTAGCTTTGTCTATTTGGAGTTTCTGTGAAATCATTCACTGTGTAGAATACATTGTACATTAAGTCTACAGTAAGGCGTCTAATGAGAAACATCATACCCGTTATAATGGGTTTACATCATCTACTTTCTACCTCACCTGAACAACAAAGACCAACCCCGATGAGATCACCATCTCTCGAACACTGTGGAGGTTTATTATCACATCTTTATGATTAGGAATGCTCCATATTGTCTCCATGATGTCTTCCCTACAAAATAATAAGCTCATGTCCACATTTGTTTTCCACCTTTTTCTCTCCTTGGGTTAATTCAGGGTTAATTTATTGTCGTTTCACTACATAGGGTTGCACAAACAAAAGCAAGTTGTGGTGGAGTACAGGAGACGACTTGAGGAGACTCAGCCAGAGCAAAGAGCTGTGCTCCTGCGGTACGAGACGAGCAGCAGCAGCTTCTTCTGTGTCTGTGGTTTTCAGTGAATGTCACATTTAGCTAAATCAATTACAAAGCTCCGAGGGGAAAAATCTATACCTGGTCTAGCTAAAGAAGCTTGTGGTGCTAATTGTGTTGCCAAAGATTCACTCATTAAATGCACCAATGACTAAATGGAGGCAGCATCCATAGATTTGACAACAACCCATTAGGTTCAAACCCCGAATGGAAATGTTCTGCTGATAATTGGTGCAAAGGGGAAAAAAGCAGGCCTTCTAATTTAACCGACAGGCGTTTATCAATAAAGCCGAGCCTCTTTCAGCAGTGGGGTGTTTTTGACCATTAGCAACTCTTAAGCTTCGGACGTCAGACCCGTTTTATACGCCTTTTACCATCCTCAGCTATTTGGCCTCAGTGTTTGTCAGCAGCCGTAGGAGTCCCCTCTCTCTGTAGATATACAAGAGAAAGCTCTCGGACACATCCTTTAATACTCCTCTTAGACTTCCTTGCTTGGAACTCAGTAAAAATGCAGAAAAGTACCCGCAGTGTGGCTGTAATTCGGTTACGGTTCTTCTCCTACACTGCAGTTGGCGGCTCATGCTGTTTACACCCACTCAGGGTCAGCACGGTAAGACAAACATCTGTCTAACCATCCAGATTAACCTCTTATTTATACCTCTTTCACCTTTGTGGTTCTTTTATTACTCTCTGCTTCACCTCAGAAGATTCTCAAATGTATGTTTTATTGTAACCTGAGCAGCGGTTGAAAGCTGCAGCGTGTTTCTGTGTGTGTGTGAGCGGTTGTATGAGCTTGATGCTGCAGACATGTTCCGATTGTAGACGTATCATTTCACTCCCGCTGTCTCATATTCCCTGTCACAAGACTCACATACCTCTCTCCCTCTCTCTCTCTCTGTAAAATAGGTGAGGAAAGGGACAAGCGACCGCATGACTGTAGTCATCCCTGACCCAAGCTGCTCTCCTGGGTCGCCCCATGCAAGGTCCCTCTCCATACCAATTATTTTACCACTGACCTCAGTGCTTAGAAGCCACACTCCAGAACCAATGGAGACCGCTCGCCAAGAAACCCCAGACACTGCCTCGCCACTCAGCCACTCCTCAGGCAGCATGGAGGCCATCAGCAGGTCAGTGAGTCCGGTCAAAGAGCATGCACCTGTGTCAAGATCACAATATCGCTTGCAAGTTGCAGAATATTGAGCTAATAATAGTTTGGGTTTCTAAAAATAGGGCTTCCAGCTGTTCTAATGATAGATGTTCATAAATATACACACAGAAACTGACATTTGTATGCAGCATATTGCAAATTGCGTTACTGGAAATGAAATACTATGAAGAGTTGGACGGTAATATATTTTATTTTTTTAATGCTTGATGTGAACTTTAAACAGAATTCACTTGGTCTGTGAAATCCAGTCAGTTTCTCCTGCAGTTTTAAGATTTTAAGATCACAGTATTATCTGTGAGCGAGATCCTTTATGACAGCTGTAAAATGAAAGCTTACGGTGATATAACACAAAATAAAACTTCACTGCTACGTACATAAGATCAAACTGTTAAACAACGTCTATTTCTGTCTCGTAATGCCCGATTCCAATGTGGAAAACTAGGGGGTGGTAAAAAGGTTATGACTACTGTTTGCATAGGTGATGTGCAATCAGCTGAGAGTGAGGATGAAGAGTCTTGTCAGCGATGGGGGATCTAAAGCTCCATCCACGTGGCAATGTGCCTTTGGCATGCAAACAAGCCTATTATAAGAAGCTGAAACTGGAACCACTCGGTGTTGAGTGTCCCCAGCCCTGGAATAGCAAGGCTACAGTTGTGTCTGTTGTTGGGGCTCTTTGACCAGGGGTTCTAAACTAGCATGAACCTGGGCTGGACATCTATTGTTTAACGCCTCTTCTCACACACACTCCTAATTCAGTTTATCCACAGTGTATGGTTTCAGTTGAGTGACTTTGTTTCCTTCATTTTAAATATCGACATTGGGGACATTGAGTGTAACCGCTTTACTGCTAATAGAGCATGAATCGAAATGTGTCTCAGTGGAAAACACTACAACGTATAATAAGCGAGAAGATGTTGAAGCTTTACGATGAGAGATGATGAAGCTGTTTTGGCTCCGCTATGGCTTGGCGGACACCCTCCTGACCTTTAGTATAACATTAATCAGACTTTAACAGCGTGTCAGCAACAGATCCATTCACACATCACATACAAGTGCACAGCGCCCTGCTTTACAAATAAAGAAAAATACAAAAACATATACATTTCTTAATATATATAACTTTATTTAAAATAATGTTAAATATAAATGTTAAAAAAAAAAAATCTAATATAAAATAGAATTTGTATATCGCAGTTTGTGGAATGCATTTTCTTTTTATCTTAGAATAAGATTTTTTTTTCTTCTATTGGTGTAATCATTAAAACAAATAATTCAAGTAGCATTCTAAAGATCAACAGGTTTACATTAACTATCAAATATCAAGTCAACCATACATGTTGTCTCTCTATCCTCAAGATATTGAACCTATAATGTGTTCATTCAACAAGGACAACCAACCAAAGACATCCCCTCTTTTATATTGGTTTAGTTTGCAGGAACACTGTTCACCAATCAACAGCTAAACTGTGAATGTGCCAGAGTTAGCCAGAGAGGCTAAGTTTCATCCCTGGCCAGGTTGGACTCATTGGAACAGATGTCGCTGTTTACTTGAAGTGGCAAATAAAATACTTGTAAGGTGGCAACAGCTTTCCGCACCGTGTCGGGGTGCCAGTAAATCTCCTGGTGGATTTCCCCTCCAGACTCTGAGATCCTTCTCGTCAGGTTGCATTGGGTGACTTATGTTCAGACAGTGTGACAGGTCTCTGGCTACACATTGACTCCTGCAACTTGCAGAAAGAAAGTCTAAAATTAGTTCACCATCTTTCATGCAAAGCTACTTTTGATACTCACTGATACTTTTTCACAAACTTGAGACTCTGGAGCTTTCAAATGTTCAAACACAAAGAAAGCAATTGTAAGGAGATCTTTTTTTTTTTTTTTTAAGTTTAATTTATAGGTAGCTGTGATTTTGACACATAATGTCAGAACAAATATACAACAGTTTTTCATTAGTCGATTCGTTTTTCAAATCTCTTGCTGCTCTCATGTCTACTTGTCAGCTTGCTCTCACTTTCCATAGGTATGTGTTAGACAGGTCTGTGTCAGCACAGTGCAGCACAAGCAACCCACAGACACCTGGGCCACGACAGAATTAAACGTATCCAGAATGACTAAATGAATTTAGTTGCAATTATATTGAAGCAATTTGAATATATCTAATGATGTGTGCATTCAATTTCATAATGCACCCTTCTAGGAACGTCTCCGTTGCTGAGTCCCTCAGCTCACTCAAAGCAACGTTTAAAGAATAGAGAATAGAATAATAGAAATATACTTTATTAATCCCCAAGGGGAAATTTTTCGGCACAGTAGCACCAATAAACTAAACACACGAGAATAAAATATAAATATAAGAAAGAAAGAGCTTAATATCAGTAGCTCCACTATTAAATATTCTCGTGCATCCACGTGTTGACCGCTGGGCTGTCTTATTACGTTCAACCTGTGCCAATTTGCTTTCCCGTTGTCAAATACATAAATCCAGAAATTGTTTGTGCCACAATGCTCAAACCTGCCCCTGAAATATGACACCGGCCTCATTCACCACAGGTCACACGAGCCAACATAGCAGCGTCATGTGAACTTATTCCGCTCTCAGCGTTGCGTAGTTGCTCGTAGGGGATGCATGCTGGCTTTTGTGTGGCGTTGCCATGGTTCACGAAATCTTGTGATGTAACCATTAGGATTCTTAGAAGCCCATTGGAAATAGGTGGGAGTGAGGAACGTTGCAGCGGGGTGTGAAAGCGGGTTCCCTGTGGGTAGAAGAGCATTGTTGGCCGCCTATCAGGAAGTGTCATCCATCAGCCCGAAAGCCTGACAGCACATATTTACAGCAGGTAGTTGCTGGCTGGATCCAACTGGTTTTCCTAGCACCTTTGATGTTAGAGCCTTTTTTCCAAATCTCATACACGACATTGAACCCTTATCATACCAACATTTTTGGTCTATAAAGAGTCTCCGTTAACTAGGTCACAGGATATCTAGAATTACTGATTTAAAGCCAACCAAGCGCGACAACAGGTGCTCTAAACTCAGTCAAAATCATCCCTGTATTAATACTAATGACTATTATTACTCGATTAGTAGCATATATTTTATCTGCAACAATTTTTATCATGATTTAACTAAAATGTAAAGCCAAATAGCCAAACATTTACTGGTTCTAGCTTTTCAAATGTGAAAAGACAGAAATAATTTACTTACAACACAATTTGTTCGTATTAGTATTATTGTTAGGTACAAATATTTGTAATTCCTTTTTTAATCTTTACGCCCTGGTGATGAGACCGTGTTCATGCATGACTACAACTTCAGCTCTTTTGGTATAACACGTCAATGCTTTCAACGTCAATAAGATGCAGCAACGGTAATGCTCATGATAAAGAAACTTGACATAAAACAAGATGCATGTGAGAGCTGATCATATTTCATCTGTAGATGGTTACATCAGTTTAAAACCTGAAACGTGGGGCTCTGTGTAGCTCTGATGCCTTTTTCTCTAATACAGTGAGCATATACCAAGCGTAGCTTAGCGAGGCTTATCCAACAAATACTTTAGGTCTTGACCACCACGCAGTTCGGGCTCTTTGGTATTCTAAGAATGTGCAGCACCCGTCTAAAAGCTGCTGGTTTGAGGATCCTGGAGGTACCAGAGATTGAACGAGGAGCTGAGACACGAGGGAGCTCTTTCTGTACAGGTCCCAGATCCTCATTGACTCTTTATTATTCAATACAGTAAATGGCAAAGAGATGTACCAAGCTATTTGCCACTTTTTGTTTTGCACCACCAGCTTAAGCAATAGCTCCAACTGACATTTTTGGTATTGCAAAGATAGTGTACAAATGCATTATCAAACAACTAATCACAATTGTAATTGGCCGCATCGGTTCGAAGACATCGTGATGGTAGCTTCAAGGTAAAAATATTGTTCACTTAAGATATTGATTAATAACCTTATTAGACTTCAGCAGATGTTGTTGGGTGTTGTTGGTAAGGCAGGGCTAAGGAGAGGGACCCGGACACAAATTGCTGGAGGATTACTCTCTTGAGTAATCCTCGATGGACCCTCGTCCATCTTCTGCTAGGTGAGACTACCTTTGTCTTCACGTTTTTATTTTTTATTCTTGAGAACGACCAACTTGTCATTGGTAGTTTTCCGTTGACCCCAGAGGGATCAGGCCTTTTTTTTCCGGACGCCTCTACAAAGCTTTTCGTTATCCCCTCAGTACGCTAGTGGGTAAGCAGGATTTCCGCTTTTGCAATTCACGGCGGCAGTGACGGCACATATTATTTTAATTCGCTTGACAGACTGTGTAACACCAGTTAAGAACATGGGTGTGGGGAGAAAAAACATGAACCTCTAAGTCTCTAAAAGAGTGTAGAGGTGTTTGCCGTGAACCATGCTAGCCCCTAAAACAAGGCTGGAGGAACATGTAACATATGTACGATTCCTGCACATTGTATCAATTGAGAAGTCTTTTGAAGTTCAACGAACTTTGGCCTATCTTGATTCCTGTCCGACTTGAAACCTAAATCCCTTGTTTTTAACTTGTTGAGGTGTGCCGGAATGGCCAAAGTTGTTCCCCCTCCCCTCGGCATGCCGGCCTCCCCCTTACAGTTAGCCACATGACGACACGTACCAAAACACACCCGAGAACCAAACATTCAAGGAATGGTTCACTCAATAACAATCTTTATTCTTTTTTTAAGAACATCAGAGACTCAACATGTGCTCAAACTATTGTTTACTGGCACAATAGGCAGGGTTATCTCATTATTTAAATTGGTTCAATGTTATCATGTCTACTTTCTGTCCCTCTTTAAGACTAAACCAACACAACAGCATATTCTTGCTGCTTTATTGTATACCAACAATATTGTATGACCGCTACGTTTAGCTTCTGCTGAAATATATATTGTATAAAGTACAAAAAAAAGTCTCATTGGAGAAAGGACGACAACACAAATCCCACTTTAGCTATTTATTACTGTTAGTAATTCCATTTAGATGGTTGCATACAAATCACTTGACAATTAATAATTATAGCTGCAGTTTATTAGCCTTTTTGTATTAACTTTTAATCTGAATATAATGTTTTGTGATTTATCTTATTTGCTTTGTTCATTAAAATGTCTGAAAGACGTGACAAATGCCCAACATGATGCCACCAGGTTACAATTCTACTATCGCAATGAGACGGTGGAACAGCTGTTATTTGGGAATTTGATTAAAATAGGACTATATATTATGTAATACTTAAATCATATGTAAATACAGCTATCAATGGAGCTCTATTGATGTTTTTAGACACATTGTCAGTTACTGTCATTCTGTCGTTCACCAATGGTAAATACTCGGCTGACCAGTTCAACCTGTTGTTCTGGGTTTGTCAACTTTTTTTGTGGAAAATTTCTCTTCGTAGCATATTTGTTAATCAAATTGTATATTCACGTGTTTGCTTGTCATGTGAACAAGTTGATGAATAGTCACATTGGTGTGTCTTAGAGAAGAAACAGGCCTTTTTTCATGTCAGACATTTTGACTGAAAACCACAGGTGTTACCAATAACACTAACGATGTTCCATTCACGCATCCTAGTAACCATTGCGGCCGTCATTATTCGTCATGATTTACACCTGTGCTTCCCCTCTGCGACATGTCAAAGAATCTCCTTTAACTTTGGAGATTCATTGAAGTGTTGAAAATTCACATGTGGTTAAATTGCTAATTTAGCCACAAAGTTTTATTGCATGGATTCAACAGTAAATCAATGGGTCTTAAAAAAAGACAGTTATTTGCTGTATGTGTAACACGGTCTCAGTTCGGGTTTGGTTATAGTGTTTTTCTTCCTGCTTTGACTTTGGAGAAGATAATAGCGAATTCAGCTCTGCTTAGGCAAACAAGACAAGGTGATTGTGAAATTTCCATCCTCTAAGTGCCAGGATCTGAAAATGTTAAGCAACCTCAACATTCAGTGCCAATGCCGAGTTCCTCTTATCGTTGCATAATTTCATCACGTGTCGCTGGCATCTATCCAGCGGCACCAACCAGCCTATATTTTAAAGCAGCACCCATATCTCTCTCGGTTCATAATAATTACCAGATTCAAGCTCCACAAAGGCGGTTGCACTGAATGGCCATTGTTCTGCAGACAAAAGACAGTTTTATGCCCCTGATTTCAGCCCCAGGGAGATGAAGGGGAGGGTGCTTCATGTTGTTATGTCATGGCACTTGGTATCCACATCCTGCAAGCTAATCAGTTATGTGCTTTTGATTTTATATTTCAGCTCTCAAGAAGAAGATAGACCAATATCTCCTTTCTACTTGAGGTAGGCCTTCTTGCACTGTGTTAGAAAGCTGACACGTCTGGGTTTAAGATCATTGAACATAATAATATATTAAGCTCAATTGATTTGTCAAATATCTAAATGATTGTTTCAATAACAATAAACAGTAAAAGATTGCCAAATAGTTTTGAGTTAAAGGCTCTCAAATGAGAGGATGTTTTGCAATTCTTTGGATCATTATGAAGAGAATATATTTGGGTTTTGAGATGGCATTTTTTCAGTGTTTTCTGCCATTTTTGCAGACTACTGACTAAATAGAAGGATAATTCCTAATTAATTAATAATGAAAATAATGTAATTTGCAGCCTAACTTTCTAATATTTTAATATAATATAGTTTCTTGTCTTAATATTTTTCATGAGTACCAAAGTAACGAATACATCATAAGTGAATGAAATGACAATACATGTCTAACACATTCAATAAACCTCATGTGTTGGCATGTGCAACTGATTAGGTTTCAGTACAGCCCGGACACATAATCATCAGTGACCCTAATGTCATCATTTCCCCTTTTGCCTTCAGTTTATGTTGAACTTAAAAACTTAAAAACTCAGCGGCTTGTCCAGCAAGTGTGAACGGCTGGTTGCTCACTCAATCATTTGGAGTTGACACATTTTAAATGGTGTGTTGTTTCCTGATATGACCTCAAAGCTGATAAGGCTCCAGTCAAGTGCGGCTGTTTGTTTGATCAAGCCTTTTCTAGCTTTTTCCTTAAAAAAAAGAACAGACAGAGGCTTTACAGAACAATACTGAGTGCCCAGAATAATGCACTTTGACCTGAACATCTTGTCTCTTGGTTATGATGTAATAAAAAACAAATAATGTTTGTATCCATGATGGTAAGTCAAAGGTCCAAGTTAGTGCACTAATCCAAGTCCTGGACATGTGGTTATTCCTGAAACAGCTATGTACAGTATGTGTAGTATACATAACAATAGCCTGTTTAACTGTGGGATGGGATTATGTGAATTGAATCATCACTGTGCGCAGCATACTTTCTCAGTAAACTGGAGATGACATATTTCAAAACTACCAGATTTTACTTATCACACGACAGCTCATTTAAAAAATGTCACAGGTATCTATTACTCATTATATAACATCTACAGACACAGGTGTGCATACATGTTTATTTGGTATAAATGTCAGGGAATCCCCAAAATGATTAAAATGAATCCTCAGGTGGTCATAAATGTCTTTAAAGGTTTATAATGATCAATCCAGTATGTGATATTTCACAAAGAAACTGAAATGTCAACCCCACGGTGTCACGAGAGGAAAAGCTAGGGCATCTATACGTATATAGGCTATATTCTCCTGGGACCGTGAACCTCTGTACGAAATCCAATAATTGTATGGATATTTAACATTGGACCGAGGTGGTGGATTCACTGATAGACATTACCGTCCATAGAACTGCGCTGACAGCAATTATTTGTGTCAGCCTCTCGAATATGATGCATGTATGTCATTGTAAACGTAATAGCGGTGAGCTTGGGACTGTTTGCTGGGCAAAATAGGCTCTTGGAAGATGTTGTCTTTGGCTCTTTTATACCGTAAACTAAAAGGTCAATCAATTTTATGGATACATTGCTAATGAGGTCATCTGTTGCAGCACTGCATCTGTTTCATCTCTAAATGACGAAGACTAATGTTCGGGATACTTTCCCTCTCTCTGTCTCTCTCAAGTTGATTGATGACGAACTCCATGGCCCGCTTGCACTTTGTCACATACACAGATTTTCTCTCTCGCTGCTGGAGTATACTTGCATTCTTGCAAATACAAACACTCTCTGACGGCCACATATGAGCTCAACCTCGGCCCAATCAAAATGGATCATTATTTTCTTGTGTGTGTTGACAAAACACTCTGAAGGTCCTGGCTGGTGTCTGACTGTGAGGCAATACTGGATTACCTGAATGGACGCTACTGGTACACAGTGTGGGGATTTAACTGCTATAAGCTTCTGCTTTAGAGGCTTTGGAGTTGTTTCCTCCTTGCTTTTTTTTACCTCCCACTTGACTTTAAAACCCTAACACACACACACACACACCTATGGAAACATAGTATTTTGTTCTTACTATTATTTTCAGAGCAATTTTGTTAGTTAGAAGGTCCTGAACGAAGCAATTATACGAAACAAACTTTAAGCTCTCCTAAAACAAAAACGTGCACTGCTGGCTTTTTAAAATCACACTCTGCAAAATGAAAATAACACAGTTCAAATTTCAGGCCTATCATTTCATTATAGACGTGTCTTAAGAGCTCAGCAAACCTTACTGACACCATCTAAAACTAAAACATCCTGCTGACTGGTAAAATGTAACATTTTGTATCTGTCAAAGAAAATTAACTAATCCATTTAACTTTTTCAACATTTTGGGAAATATTTTACAAATCTTCTATTATCTGTTTTCTTGCCAAAAATGTGATCAAAAGATAGATACCATTGTTTAATATAGATGTGCTGCAAGGAGAAGCGTAGCTCATATTAATTTAGCTTAAAGGCTGGAGAAAGGGGGAAAGAGTGAGCCCCGCTGTGTCCGTAGGACAAAAACATTTCTGGTGTTAAGGTCTGTTATGTGCCAGGCTTTAGCCAGATACAGATTGCAAAAAGGATTTCATGATTTTTGTGTGGCTGCTAAACTTTTAGAAATAAGGAATTAAAGAAATTCAGCAATGTTCAAAGCTTCTAAAAATGGTAAAAGCTCTCAGAGCTTAAAAGAGGTAGCGTTCAAACGTTTAGTGTCTCTGCACATCGTCGGTCAGGATTTGTAGCTCGCGGGCTGACCATTTGACTTTTTCCTCCTACGTTGTTCTGCCTGCTGTTACTGGGGCAACAGCAACATTTCTACTTTGCCACATGGATAATGAAATCAGAGGCAAAAAAAGAACATGACCAGACAAATGTTATGCTTACAAACAACTTATTTATTGTCATATTTATTTGTGTTAGGATAACAGTCATGTTATTCAATTCAATTTAATTCAGTTTATTTTGTTTAGCACAATATCACAAAGTACAAATTTGCCTCAAAGGGCTTTACCATCTGTACACATACGACATCGCTGTCCCAGGACCTCACATCGGATCAGGAACAACTCCCTAGAAATAGAAAAAAACTTTTTGAAAAAAGGGAAGAAACCTTCAGGAGAGCAACAGAGGAGAATCCCTCTCCAGGATGGACAGACACAATAGATGCCATGTGACCAGAAGGAATCATAACAGAGTAACAACACATTCAATGAGTATGACAGAGTGTATGAATAGTTGGTAGTCGGCATGGACCACGATCCAGACCTCCACGATCCATCAGGCAGATGGAGGTAGAGAAGAGGAGTGGGCGGGGCACATCAGCAGGGCCATGGCATCAGATTTTAACTAAAGATACAAATGTGTGAAACCACTCTAATATGAGACGATATAGTGAAACAATGACAATAGAAAGACCCTAAAGTTCCCATAGAAGGACATCCCTTGTTGTCTATCTTGATGGACAACAAGGGATGTCCTAATACTCTTCTTCAGACTCCTGATGGCTCATTATTGCAAATCCTGTCTCATATTAGAATGGTTTCACACATTTGTATCTTTAGTTAAAATCAGTCAGTGATGCAAAATTAATTGAGGTGATCTCATCCCCCTTTAAGTGTCTGAATGAGATGGACCAGGCTTTCTAGTGACTCCAATGTAAACCCATCAGCGCCATTGTTAGATATTCGTAGATGATCTGTGTGTGAAGACGTCTGCATAGAGGTTGACTAATCAAACAAAGATTCAAGAGACAGCTGCTGTCCCATGTGACCAGCTCTATAGGGTTTCACTTTCACTTTAGAAACTATTGCTTGTGTTGTTTGTTGTGCTCACAACTTAAACATTTCATTTTAACTTCACAAACACGGTTGATCTTGTCCTAGAAGTGTTTTAAGTTTCATGTTTATTTAAAAAACTTAGATATTTTTAACACAAACCAAGACAGTTTCTTTTACAAAACCTGAGTTTGAGGCTTTAAGCTACACATTGTGTTAAAAAGGTGCTTGGCACACTAGACAACCAACCCGCAGACTACTTGGAACGGTGATAGCTGCCTTGAGATCTTTACTCACCAAATGTTTCACATTTTCAGGCAGTTGTGCTCAGTGGTTTATTTCATTAACATCCTAAATGCACTGTAGCCTAGCAACATTATTTTGGTAACACAACTTCAGTCCTCATTTCTTTTACAGCTCGTTCTCATACAGAAAATGCTCCAAAGAATCTTTTTGGTTTTAAGAGTCTTATCAGAATCAAATGTGTCAGCAATGTGGGAAAAAAACGTGCCTCATCCAATCTAAATATCTTTGAATGGATAATTATGTCCCCATTCCCAATAAGGAGGCCTGTTTTCCTAAAGGGCCCCAAGATATATCAGTAACATAAAAAAATGCCACAAATAAAACCAGAAAATGATTAAAGATTATCTCTGTGTTTTATGACTTCCTTTCATTTATGCCCTTTTTTTGCAATACATGGCTACATTTGACAATCTAAAAAATAGTTTAACTGAAACAATCTTAGAAGTGAAAATCATTCAACAGTTGCTCACAACGGTCCACACAAAGGCAAATGACCTGGGATGAGGAGTCACCAGTAGACAGCGCTTTGTTTTTTGAACTGACTCAAACTCTAACAGTGTCAGAGTTAAAATTGCAACATATGCAATGGTACATTTCTCAAGGTCTAATACCATCTTCCCCCTGAACATATTTCAGTTACATAATGGACCCTCTCATCAGTTATATATCAGGAGCAGATTGCAGAACAGAGAAAGGTCCTCTAAGGTTTTGGATACATCTTGAACTGTCTGACATTTGCAGGCATCGTGGTCTAAGGTTAAGTTAACATTAGTAAGCCATTAAAACATGTTTCTGTTGCTTTAACCTGTTGCGTAAAGTGCCAAGTCTATTATTAGGCGGTGGGCAAATGTTTTTCCTGCTGTGCCCGGAGATAATCAAGCTTTTTTGTCTGCTTGCTGCCTCTTGGAGCACCTGAGAGCCTGAACTGAAAGTGAGGGATCTCTCTGGTCATATAATCACAGATATAAAAAAAGAATAAAACAGTTCAAACTTTTACACACCCATGTTTATGATTTTAATTTGTCAAGCTCATCAAACGAATCATCTGGTTATCACACAGTTTGGGTGTGCCACTTCTTTTATATGATTACATTACATGTCAGACGCTTTTATCCAAAGCGACTTACAATAAGTGTATTTCAACCTAGACTACAAACTAAGAACAACAAGAATACAGAAAGTAACATTTCCTCAACATAGTTAAACTACAAAAGTACCATAATAAGAGCTATTTAAGTGCCACTGAAGTGCAAATCTGTGTTTTAATCCAGATATAGTCGGAAACTTTCCCTGTTTATAGCTTTGATAATGTGAGTGCATGTGCACGACATTGTGCACAAGTTCTCCACAGACACCTTCAGGGCGAACCATCCCTGTTATTATCGCTTCCTTTATCAGTGCATTCTAGAAAGCTGTGCTGTTACTATCAACACCACTGTTTATGGAAGATTTCCTGAGGTCACCCCTATTTTGAGGTAGCTGTACTGAGCTGTGCTCAGATTTACTGCTCAGTATTTTGTACTCATCTGGTTTAGAATATAGCCAGATAGCAAATCTCTATAGCAAAACCAATAGAAGCCGAATCCCTGACAATGGTACTTTGGCTCTTAAGATTTCTGATAAGAAAAGTCCTCGACTGTAATAAAAGAGAAAAAGTTGCCAGCAGTTTATATGTTTCTACATAGTTAGATATACAGTATGCACACCCACATAGTACGGCCATTGCTTACGACTGCAGATAGCATGCCGTGTGATCGGCGAGAAGAAAAATATCGATGAAGCCCGAGCTCCGCATGGAGAGTATTGACCGCACACTCTATTGTCAGACTGAGACGGGTAGTCATAGAAGCCGGCCACTTAGCTGTCAGAGGACCTACTTGTGCTCTGACACAGCTGAAGTTAGCACTCACTCATGCACACTAGCTGCCTCGATCACCGAGGGCCAGAACCAGAGGCTGGGGGGCTTCAGCGTTGCTCAGTCACCTGTTATGACCACCTGTTTCCCTGGCTCTTACTCTTCTTCCCCTCTTGTGTTTCTTTCAGTAACCACCTCTCTCCCGTGCACTTCCAACCAGATGTGGGAAAGTAGGTTCTCTGTATTACTGTGCTCAGAATTTCTTTTGAGATAATAGATTATTTTCTACTTATTAAATGATTTTCGTCCTTCAGTTTTCTGGACAGGACGATTCGTTCATCGGTGGAGCAGCACCTCTTCGATGGAAACCCTGTAGGGGATGAAAGTTCAGGGGATCGCGAGAGGTCACTACGTCCGCGATCTCCGAGGACCACGACGCCTTCCGCCCGACAGAGACGGAGACACCAGAGAGCGCAGCAGGAGGAGGGGCAACGACACAGAGAAAGAAACAGGTAAAATGAGTTGTTGTCATGATGTTGGCAGTTGAGAGCACCAGCATGGGATCGGTGGCGGTTTGTCTTGAGTTGCAACACTGAAGTTCACTGCGAAAGTCTCACAAAACAATAATACCAGGAAATATAAAGACAGGCAGGAAGGATTTTTTTCAAATAATACTGTCCCGGTAAAGCACAGTAAGATGGCGTTCATCGTAGAGCCTGACCTCAGGTTTCTCACTGCACTGCCTCTACTTCCAATTGGCGTTTTTTAATGGCGGTAAACACTCGTATGGTTTCTTTCTGTGCGGGAAGCTCATCCACCGAGACACTGCATAGTCATAACAACTGAGTCCTCGCGGTCAGACACTAATCCTCGTTGAAGGAGATATGCTGGAGTCTGAGAGTGAGACGTGGATTAGAGGAGTGCATCCAGTCCAAAGACGGCGGAAAATGTCAAGACCGTGAACAGTAAACAGAATTAGCACCAAAGCTAAACAGCACAAATGAGTAATCAGCATGGCCTTGGCATTTAGTTTCCTGAAGCATATCACCCAATGTCAGACGGATAAAGACGTGTGCGACGCGGAGAATAAGATGGACAGACGATCACTCGTTTCCTCACAGTCCTTTTCTCTCCGTCTGAGAGCAGAGCCGCGTCCGTCCGAGCCGACACCAACAAAGAGAACGTCCCCCTGAGCGGTGGGAGCAGCTCGGGCAGCGTGGCGGAGGACGCAGGCGGCGCCGTGGACTCACAGGAAGACCACAGCGGTCACGCCGAGCGGACCCCCAAAGCCAGGAAGTGCAGACACAGCCCCACACTGGTGCAGCTCACAGACAACCAGGACGCCCCCGCGGTGAGTCATCTCGCCTTTTCTCCTTGTCTCTTCCCATCGTTGGGATTTGTCTCCATCTTGACAGCATCTCTCCCCACTGGTGTTTTTGGACAGCGTTCTTTCTCTGTGGCTTTCATCTTTTCTCTCACTGTGACGGGTCAGTCGATGGAGGTCCGTGGATAACCCCAAAACCGTGTTTTTTGTTCCAGTTATTTGACCCAATATCTCGGCTACTTTGGATCGCAGTGAATTCTAACATTGCGGCCAACAACAGCATCACCCCCGATTATCTCCCCTAATGCACCTGTGTTGTAGATTGGTTGCCCAATCAATCGGCTCAACCTCCCGTCCTTATTTCTGACTCACTGCAAATAATTGTCAGTTGCAGTTAACCAGAATCACTCAATGTGGACAGTGGCGAGTTGTAAGATGACGGGAAGCGAGATGCAGCTGCCTAATGGCTCCCTGACATTCTCATTGTTGAGCAGCTTGTGAGACGCAACACGGCACACTCATTATAAACCACTTTTTTCCAAGGGCCACTTGCGTCTGCACAATTAGCTGCAGCTTTTATCCTCCGAAGATGACGATGCACCAGAGAGCGACCTGTCAACTGTCGTCCTGCGGGTACTCGACAGCACATGTTGAGTACTCAGTATCATGTAAAAGGGAAATGATTGAAACACTTTGTTAATAAATTTGGTATTTTACTTGTTCTCTGTAACCCTAAGCTCTGAATGTTTTACTGTCTTCAGTTTCCATACTGAAGTGTAAGGATTTGGTCAACAGGTAGAGACGCTGCTCTCACGATTTGGAAAAGAACCAACCATACCTTCGAGTTATTTTACCTTATTTTACAAATTTGTCGTATATACTGTAAAAGTATTTGGTTTATAGTCCTGACTTAATGTGTCCATAGCACCAAATACCGGAAGCTGTGGCAAAAACTTTGATAATTATTTATTTGTATGCGAGTTACTCGCAAAACTCAAAAAGTATTAAATCGAATCGCATGAAATTTGGTGGGATGATTGGTTATTATCCGGGGACCATTTGATTAGATTTTGGGATCGATCGGGTCAAGGGTCAAGGTCATGAAAAGGTCAACATCTTCTTTTTACCATAGTGCGGTCAATTTCTTTCCAATTGGCATGCAACTAATGCCAACATGTTCATAATTCATTGCCTAATCTTGTGATATGCGAAGGTATGCGCTCTACCACGTGCCCGTTCTAGTTAATTAAGTGTAAAAGTCAGTTTATAAGACAGATACCAAATATTATTTGGTTCCACTTTCTCAAATGTGAAGATTTAAATTACGTAACTTAAAATTAAATAGCTTTGAGGTTTGTATTGACAAAATAAGTACTAGTATTGTACTATTCAGACATTTTATCAACAATAATCATGAGATTAGTCAATGATAACAATCCTTATTTGAAACACAATACCTATTTAATACCTATACCATCCGGGTTTAGAGTAGCAGTATGATCAGATGATGAAATACTTGGTCAGCTACCTCTCGCCTGCAGCCGAGATGCAGTGAGTCATATCCAACAGTCGTATCGTAGCGTCTGTACGAGCAGTGTGTGAAAGCTCGAGGAGGACATGGCGCGAAGCGTGTTGCTTCAGTAACGTGATCCGGTCTCCACCGGCTCTTCTTACACTGCAGCTGCAGGAAAGCAAGACGGATTGTTATTCACACCGGGCTCATAATCAATTTGTGCTAAATTAAAGTTCAGCACTCAACTGAATCCTCGTGCCGAAACTTTATGTAACGGGGCGGATGAATTTAGACGCCCTGGCACACTTAGGTTGTATAGATGCTAGCTGAAACAGTCGTGATTGGCCAGGCGACTGCGGCGCTGAGCGGCTGACAGCAGGGGTTTGATGTCGGCGGGTGTGAACACGGCATATGAGCGTGTTATGTCAAGAGACATGGAGGGTAATTAGGACATGTGAGAGTGTCTGGGGAGATATTGCTGCCACTGTTTATTGTACAGCAGCACAGCATGATGGAATATATACAGCATGTGTTTGAAGTCAATTAAAGTGTATGGCGTGTATAGGTGGTTTAATATTGAATAGTAAATACATATAATGATGAACTTACACTATTCCACGCTAGTCACCCTAGTTTTCCTTTAACTTTGAGGTTCATATTTGTGGTTTTGAGTGAAACTCCTTATCAATCATTGGATGCATTGTCATGAAATATGAAGTGAAGTGAAATTAAGTTTAAAAAAATTAGTGATCATGTTTCCCGGTTGAATATTTCATATAATATGAGCAGGAATTCAAAGTCATCTTTACATATCAGTGTTGTGTAAGTACTTTGTAAGCCTCTGTTTATAAAGTGTTTTACAAATCAAGAGTAGAAGAAATGACAGCGTACTGTCAAGATTTACTGTATATTGCTGAATAATACGAATAATCTCTCAGAACAAACCTTTGAAATATTTGAATATGAAAATCCAAAAAGGTTCATAAAAGCTATCATTGTTTTTCATTAAATATGCTAATGACACATCACACATTATGTAACATTTTGATAGGAAAACTGGTCATAAAATCAGCTCTGAAGATCACTCATGTTTAAATCTTGTCTTTTCCCAGTTCAAGGAATGTGCCGGTGAGAGACCCGGAGTGAACCACATGGAGACGTTTGACAACGAGTAAGCTGAATACCTGAATGTTTGCTTTACATTGATAAGCTACCGCCTGACAATATCTGAAGCAATCTGTTCGGCACACTGTGATGTTTATAACATACACTTTATCTCATAAAGACAGGCAGCCCAGCTATACATACTGTATGTCTATGTATCCACTGTGTGGGCGGCAAGAGGTTGCTGACGGGAAGATACCCTATCTTGAGTTGCTGTGATCAGTCAAAGGTTATTTTGCTAAAGTGGTTTCTCTATTGTTGTTTTTTTTTTTAGGAATGACATTTCAAGAAAAGATGGCATTTCTTCTCCCCAACAGGTAAGGTCGAGATTCCTTTTGTCCGATAGGCCGTCCTCTTCTTTTTGCTTCTGCCACTGGAAAGAAAATTGAGTCTCGAATTTTTTGGAGAGACGGATGTGAAAGAATGGGAAGGTCTGAATATTGAATCTCAATACTGTTTTGATTGTGACTGAACTGTGTCAGCACCACCACATTTCTAAAATGTTCAAGTTTCCATCGTATCGAAAGTTTGCTCAGACTCTTCTTTTAAAAGTTCCCGATTCAAACTATTATTTTTCAAGTTTCAGACTGTGCTATTTGGGCAAAGGTCTTCTTTTGTTTAGCTAAATTGAAATCATACAGCAGAATAAAAAAAATGCATCGCAAAATGAATAACTACCTCCAGACAGTTGAAAAGTAGTAACCGAAACTCATCTTCAGTCTCACATAACATCAATTTCAATTTTTAACAAATGGAGGTTTCAGAGATCCTGCAAACGGGATTTTCCCACCGTTATTCTTACACAGAGGTACAGTTGTTCCTCGGCCAGCTGTTCAAGACATTGTGGAAAGTCTGTACCACGGGAGGTTTTGTGTTGCGTGTCTGGGAGAGCACAATGAAACAAGTCACCTTCTCCCTCTGCTCGTCTCCAGTTTTAATCTGGACCGGCACCGCTGAACAGAATCAGCCAATACAAATATGGTGGATCCCTTTCTAAGCAGCCCAGATGGGTTTGTTAGCGGCTCAGGCTGCAGCTCAGCCGCCACCGGCACACTTTGCTACTGAGCGGCCATCTGGAGCCGGCACGGCGCCGCTCTGAGAGGACGGCGGTCCAACAGCCGCTCAGCTAGTCACTGAAGTCTGGGGTTATCACACAGACATGGGTGTTACCGGCAGACCGTCTTTGTCATCCACTAAACTGCAGTTAGTTTGATTAATTAATAGACTCTGTGTGCAGCTTGGTGACCTCTTCACCTCCGGCTCAAGTTATGTTTTTTAATTAACTACCATTAGAGTATACCTGCTGTTCATTTTACTGATACTAACTGTATTTTATGAGGTCTATTGTATAACAATTCAGGTCATTTCTCAAGCAGAAAATGCAGAACATTTGTTGTTTGCATCTTCTCAAATGTGAGTGAGAATTTGCTTTTATTTTGGTGCAAATTCCATGTATAACTTAATATATTTGTGTTTTGAACAGCTTTAAAAATGTGACACATTTTTAAGGAAATTGTATGAACTGAACAATAATGGATGAATGAATGGATAATTCAGAGTTGTTAAAAGATATTTCAGGGTAAACACTTCCTCAGGTTCACAGATTGTTAAACCTAAAACACACAACACCTTCATCTCAGTGTGCTGTTGTGTTACATGTTTTGGTCAGTCTGTGTCTTGTTGAAGCTTTTTGTAAACACACCCACCTTCAGAACATGTTGTACCCTCAACATAAACATGTCTTATGTTGCTTGAAAACAGTTGCAGAGTTTTCAAGCAGCTCTTGTGTGCAGGTCAGGTTGGCTCTCTTTAAAGAGAACTGTCACACTGACATATCATTTATATGCCAACGTCAACATTAGCGTGGATTTTATTTTGCAGCTGATATGGTCTTTTACTTGGTGACTTACTTTTTGTTTTTGTTTTGCAAAATGGCTCACCTCAGAAAGTGGGAATGACTGAGTGCATGTGTTTTAAAATGAGTGTGTGGAGAGAGCTTCACCACAAGTAGATGGTATGGCAAAACAAAAACAAAGCTATCAGACAGGAAGCTGGATGTCAGGCCAAATCCTCCACACCATGTGTGTGTGTGTGTTCAAGGTTATATGCTCTCTCTTTAAATTGCCCCTTAAATTCCTCTCTGTGTACACTGTGTGTAACCCCTCAAACACAGCTTAATCATTGTCTCACACACACACATACACACACAGACACAGTAGCTCTGTCTATCTCACCCCTCCTTTGCACCAGCTGGACCTCTCATGATGATGTAATCGTGGCTCTAGTGTGTGTCAGCGAACACGCTGCATGGCCGGGGTTCCAGGGAACGTGCATCTAAATGATATCTGAACACGGCGGGATCGTGCTGACCTGTAACATCTGTGCTGCCGTTAATCCACAGTGTCACTCCTCTGAACATCTTGGAGGGTTTACTTTGTACTCTCTCTTCACTGATGCTATAGTGATTCAGAGATTGATTAATCAAGGCAAAGAAGCTAAAAATGAATCATCAACTTAAAAAAAAGGCTTTTATCAAGCTGCCTTTATAGTGTATGTTCACCCCCAATTATGGGCCTACGTGCATACACTGCATAATTTTGCGCAATTAGGGCTGCTTTAAAATATCGCAGGGCACTGTGAGCCATTTTCAATCAATAAATGCAAATGTGTATGCATTTCATAAGATAGAAATGAACACCAGCACTGAAGTATTTCATCACAGTTCAGTCATTCAGAGTTTGCTGACTAAAAATCATGTCCATGGTAATTTGTATAAAAAAGGATTTCACAGTGAAAGTGTAGCTTGCTGAAGAAATGTTTCGGCCCCTTTTGAAGTCTCAAAAAAAAGCAGACACCATAATGGATGCACGATGTGATGAGATGTTATTCAACCTCTTTCACTTCTGACACTCAGAACATAACATTCACGTGGTCTCTTCCGCTTTAAGGCCTAATGAGTCGATACTTTAAATGTGTGATGGTGGGACTTAACAAGAAGCCACATGAAGTGCATGAGTCTAACAAGCAGAGTTCAGAACAAAGCAGACACAAACAACCAATTAACACCAGAGTTCTTCTTTCAAAAACTTTCTGATGAATAGACGTTGCTTGAGAGCAGACTGCTGTTATGTTAATAAACCAGGATGTGATTATAAGCCTATATATCTGGGAATCTGCCCACCTAACACTGGAATTCACTGATTCTTCTTGATTCATTCAACAAGGTGCTAATTGGCTAATCAACACACCTGCGAATTCACTACTTGAGCATGAAGGATCTTTATTGATCTTAAAAACATTAGTTTATCCCCAAAAAATACTTGACATTTTGTTTTGTTTGAGCGGTAAATGTGTGTGCGTGTGTGTGTGTGTGTGTGTGTGTGTGTGTGTGTGTGTGTGTGTGTGTGTGTGTGTGTGTGTGTGTGTGTGTGTATCTGTGATGATGGGATCTTGGATGTTCATTGAGTGAGCTGGTGCAGTGTTATTACATTTTTTATTATAAGACAAAACACAATACATTAGACATAACACCTAGAGGACGACGAAACAGTGTGGATGACAAGTATTAAGAAAGAATAAAAAATAAAATGCATTTGTACGTGTGCGTGTGTGAGCTTTTTTCTATTATTTAATTATTATATTTATTTAAAGAAACAAAATACGTTGATGATGGCAGATGTATATGTATGAGCGTATGCATTTACGTGGAATTGAATTGGTTTCCACGCGGGGAAAATAAAGAACAACAAAAGAATTAAGATGAATGAACTAATCAATAAGATGAGTGGTGTCATGTTTGTAAACATATAGTGAATGATGACCAGATGTCATGGTACTCAGTGGACATCTCTGCTGTTGTTGATCACGAGCTGTATGTTCTTTCGGCACTAATGCCACGAACGATTCCCGTTACATCAGCGTTATTTCTCCTGTTGCAGACGAGGAGATGCGAAAGCTCCCCTGTTTTTGGCCTCGCTGCTGCACAGGAGCACACACCTGAGACTAATTAGGCTGCTTCCCACTAATCTCACATGGAACTGCTGACAACAACAACAACAACTACTATTACTACTTTGTATCATGAAGAAGAAAAAAAACACAATCAAGAGCGGTTGCACCCTCCTAGTCTGCCATCTCGTAGCTGTGCGTTTTGATCTTTCTTTCCTAAAAATAGCTTGGTCCCACGCCCAGGCCGAGGAAATGGGACCCCATGGGCCTCAATGCCTGGTGATCCCTGGACACGTTCTAAATACATGAGCTGCTGAGTGCATTTGTATTTTAAATGTGACGCTAGAATTTGAATGCACTATTTTGAGGTGAAGCAACATGGAGTTTGAGAAAGTTTGAGAGGGAAAGGCCGAGAGGAGAAGCTGCTGCTGGATGATGAGGATGAGGATGATGAGGATGATGGGTGAACAGGAGGATGAAATGGAGGAAGTATTAAGGGGCTGGAGAAGGAGGCTTACACATAGTCCCTCTGCTCCAAGATGTGTGTTTGGTCTGCAGAGAGGCAGATAAGGAGAGATATTGTTTTAATCACCCCGTCAGCCTACGTGTGCAGGCTCACGATCAGTTTGCTGGTTTTGGGTCTCCCCCTCCCTCCCTCCCTCCCTCTCCGACACCCTTCCACCCGCCCCTCTGCTCTTGCTGCCGTGAAACAAACAAGTCCAGAGCCGCACGAGGGGGGGGGGGCGTGAATACATACATCATGGGAGGAGAGAAAGCATGGAGGACTACTGTAAAGAGAGAAAACAAGAGAGGGGAGGAGGGATTCCAATGGGTGGAAGACAAGGCGGAGCCAAGCCTTCCCTGCTCTTCACAGTCACGCACAAACACGCACATGCAGACACACACACACGGTCAAAGACAGATGGGCGGATGTTTTGACCACGGATTCAGCCAATCAGGGGCAGGGAGCAGCCCCCTCTCTGGGGGCTGGGCCGGGCGGTGGGAGTGTGCAGCTCAACTTAAAGAGTGTGTTCACGGGGCTGGTCATCGTCGTTCATTCAGCGCTCTTTTTCTTACCTTCTACTCTCATGGTTGTGCAGACGTTCAGGATGAAGATTCAGGAGTCGCCCGTCACTTGTGACACGGGTAGGGTCGGCGGCGGAGAGGTGCGAGGTTCGGACCCGGACCACGAGGACGTGCCCCGGCTGGACCTGACAACGCTTACTGAGGAAAACAACTGGGAAGGTAATTAAGCTTTCGGCCACCCAGCTGTTGTCCGCGGGCTTATATTGTTATCGTGCACGTGCTACTTCACTCCCGAACAGGCCCAGTGCTGTTTGCGACACACACGGACATGCCCGGACAACCCACTCGCTGCCCCCTCCACCTAGCTCTGCACATGGGTGTCTGGGTGGCAGCTGCACACCTTCTGCTGCTTCTACTGCTTCTCCTCCTCTTCTTCTTCTTCTTCTTCCGCCTCCTCCTGCTGCTTGATTTAATTGTAAAAGATCCTCTTAAGTTCTCTAAACGGCTAACGTTATATCTGAAACACGCCGTGCTTGTTTGCCTGGCTGGGAAGAGAAGGCAGGACCGCAGTTGGTGTGTTGTTTTTGTTGCTGCTGAATTAGACCACATGGGGGGCCTAGCATCTTTAATTCATATTTCAAGAGAATAATATGAAGTTGTAAATGTAGAGTTCTTCTTGTGTTTTTATTATTATTTAATGAGCAAACGGTGTTTAAACCAAAAAAAATGTTATAGCCAGGAATGAATTTTTGCTGCTGCTGTAATTCCCAGTCAGAAATTAATCATTATATGGGAGATTGTATGGTGATAAGTCTATCAGTGGACCGGCTGTAGAAACGTGTCTTGCATTTGGAGACTTTATTAATCCAAGTAAGAATTTGAAAAAAACATTTTAAATAAAACTATTTTTTTCCATTTAAAAAAAAAAAAACAACATATGTTTTAAAAAAGAAATTGAGAATATTTGTGACTCTCACCTTTTTTATTGATGCTGTCATTTCTAAAGCAGAGTTTGCATGAATGGTCCCGAGCATTGCCTGATCGCGCTGCTGGTTCGAGTCTGTTGTTGTGATCGTGTTTATTTCTGCAGTGGTGTTGGCGTTTGTTAAGAAATGAAATCGTGCAAAATTGCAGTAGCCTGTGATTGTTTTGATAGCGGATGTGTGTGTGTGTGTGGCGGTGATCTCTGGAATGACAGCCAACAGGTTTATTTGTTACAGTCACGTGTTTAAGGCCACGTTGGCACGTGTTTTGACGCCCCTCTGCAAACACTGGTCTCTACAACCACCTCCACCGTTTCCGGTTTGTTGTGGCACTCCAAGCAACATTTATTCCATGCAATAAATCTCAACTTTAACAACCTCATGGTTGCAGCTGAAGGATTGCATGTTTTGTGGAGCTCTCTGGTGGCCAAATGTGAAACGGGGAAACCGACAGCGAGAGGTGGTGGTGGTTGTTGTTGTTGTTGTTGCTGGATCTTTGCATTTGCAACACGAGCATGTGGAGTAATTCAATATTGTGCCCGAGCCAAACAACTGTTTAGTCTGTCGACTGTACAGAGGTGTGGTTAGGTCTGTACACAACGTTTCTGATTGTGCTCGCTTGTTATTATTAAAAATGAAAACGTCTTGAAGGAGGGCGTTGCCAGAGGGTAGCTTTGTGCAGTTTGTGAAGCAAGTTTACAATCCAGATGGCTTTATTGTGCACTGATATTATGAAGGCGATCACTTGCCCGATTGTTTTTTTTTTTTTAGCCTCGTCTTTTTGTCTCCTTCCTGTACATTCTGTCCGGATTCTTGCATAACTGAGGATGCCACAGTGCCCCTGCATGATTGGTTGTGGCAGGCAGTTCATACATCCAGTTCCTCCTTGAGGAGCATGCAATGGCAAACACAGTCGCAGTCGCACGCCCTTTAAGCACTCATGCTTCAACGGGCCTGAGATTGCACACACTGCAATTGTGTAAATGTTTTGTGCAAAGTTGAACTTGTTTTTCGCCGCCATGTTTATTCTCAACGAAGGAGAACCGAAGAGGACAGAGCCGTGTGACGGTGTGTGTCTACTGTACATAACCGTGTCATACAGTAGAAATGGGCTTGCGGGTGGCAATGGTGGGAGGCCTTTTTGTCCCAGTACATTTTGTGCCAGCGCCTGTCACAGTGACTTGATATTTACTGCCGCTCCGGCCTTGTCCGTCTGCCAGCGATGCTGGAAAGACAACAGGAAGAGTTAATTAAGATTTAGGGAGAGGTTTGTTATTTTGACTGCAACAAGAAGGATGCATGCTGGTCCTCTCTTGGCTTTCCCTTCCATCCCCCCCTGTCCTTTACACCGTTCTTCCTTTCTTCCCCTAGATTCTCCGTTCTTTAACGCCCCTTTCCTTGATTTCAAAACCATTTTTCATCCAAGTTGTTGTGACGGTAAGTGTGATGTTGCATCATCTCCAGAGAGGAAGAAAGAGAAAATGCTGTCTGAGTGACCTTTTCCACGCATGGCAACACGCTTGAATGATCTGGAACATTGTGGCGGGCGACACACACACACACACACACACACACACACACACACACACACACACACACACACACCCCTTTCGTGAAATGGCAAACTGGCATTGTTTCATTAGTCTAGTTGATCCTGACCCATCAGCCAGTGGTTGATTTAAAGGCTTAATTTCAAATGCCACGGCGCCTCGGTGGCCAGCGACACCGCTCTGCTCTCTGAGCCAGATAACAGACCTCAAACGGAGACAGCCGGTGCAATTTGGAGTCCCACCTGCCGCTGTGGGCGAGCGCCAGCATGCCAGAGTTGCTGCACATACACCTAAAAGTACAGGAGGACCTGTGGGAGCAGAGCTGGAAAAATAAATCATATTTAGCATATTTATGTGTGTTTTCTGACACTGAATATTCACGCTGGTGGTTTGTTTCCCCCAGAGCTTGTTGGCTCTCCCTCCGTCGCACCTCCTCCCGGTGTAGCGCCTCCTCTGCATATTCCTAGAGTCTCTGATGTTTGCGGTTCCCACCTTTTCCATGAAATCTTTTGATCTCGTTCCCCTGGAGGTTTCCCCTTCTTATTAGCGCAGGGCGCGCTGCTATTTGTCCGTCTAGTCTTTCTCTCGTGCACACGTGCGCGGAATGATGCCGACTGGGTTCACTTCTCGCCACGCAGAGTGGAAACTTAAACACACCGACCGCTGTACCTCTCAACGGGGGTCGCATCCTGGCATTATCCCACGGGGAGCACGGCGTTATTAATAGCCCAGGGATCGTCAGGGCTATCAGCACGGCTATTTTCACCGGGCGTAATTATTACCAGGATGAAGACTGACCCGGGAGAGGGAGGATGGGCGTGTCTCGCCCGCAGTCTCAAAACAACATCTGTGACCGTCGAGCCCCAGAGGAAGTTTTAGTTTTTTTGTCCTACAGCGGCTTAAAGAGAGAGCAGCTTGGTCATGTCCAAGGAATACATTAACAATCTGCATTTTAATGGATCATAAAATGCTATCTGCAGCCAATAATAACAATCCCTTTTACTAATCAGGTATTTAAACAACAGCAAATGCGTTATCATTATCCATGTGAAAGGACTCTGATACAGTAAGCAGATATAAAACTTGACTTGGAGTTCATAAAATGCTTTTGGAGGGTGTCTTATTCTGTTGCTACATCGCTTCTGGGCATGCTAATAATATGGTAACTACTACTCTGCTGGCCAGCATGCGCCACATTTCAGAACCTGTCCTTGTTGTTGGTTTTGTGTCAAGTATATTGCCTTTGCATTCTCCTCTTGGCGCAATCAAAGGGGCCTCTTTTGACACCACGGTGTGTTCCTGTGCTCCTCAGAGCCGACCCCGGCGTACTCGCAGATGCAGCGAGAGAGCATGGACCGCGAGGAGGCCCGACTGTCTCCGCACGCCGGAGGCCGCCTGATCCGCCAGCTCATCGAGGAGGACAGCGACCCGATGCTGTCGCCTCGCTTCTACGCCTACGGCCAGTGCCAGCAGTACCTCGACGACACCGAGGTGCCGCCCTCGCCGCCGAACGCACACTCGTTCATGAGGTAAGCGCGCGGCGCCTGTCGGCTTGTGCTGAGGCCAGCAGGAAGGAGCCGGCGGGGGAATTAACAACAACGCCGTCGTATCCCCGCAGTCGCAGGCGGAGTTCGTCTCTCGGCTCCTGCGACGACGAGAAAGAGGAGTTGACCTCCGCGCAGCTCACAAAGAGGATCCATGTGCTGAGGAAGAAGATCCACCGATTTGAGGAGAGGTTTGAGGAGGAGCGTAAATACAGGGTGGGTACAAGTGTTTCATTTACCACATGGAAAATAACAAAATCCGACTGAGGTCATTTTCCTGTGATTTATTGAAAGTTACTATCATGGTTCGTACGGTAATGGAAAACCTGGAAAAGTCATGGAATTTTAAAATGGTAATTTCCAGTCATGGAAAAAACTTAAATCATAAAAGTTTTGGAAAAGTCATGGACATTTGTTATCACATGTTCATTTACGCCGAGTTTGAAATAATGAATGTGATTTTTAAAGAAAGACGCTTAAAATATAAGCCGGCGTACGCTCTCTATGCGCACAATGTTCTGAATTGTTCATGTTTATAACGAGATTTCAATTTGGTCATGGAAATTTGGTTTCAAGTCATGGAAATCCATCGCCAAAATGTGTAAGAACCCTGTATTATGAATAGAGAATGACAGTCTCTTTCATTTTAAAAGGGCCGATAGTCCCGCTCAGAGTTCTACATAAGATTTATGGTCAATATAGTTACGTCAGCTATAATTATAGCTGCTGCTGCCTCGTTGTGAGAGTCTTTTCTCATCAGTTCTCTCGCTTGTCTTCTTCCAGCCCTCCCACAGTGATAAAGCTGGAAACCCCGAGGTGCTGAGGTGGGTTAATGAACTGTCGAAGCTTCGGAAAGAGCTAAAAGGTAAGAAGGAAACAAAAAGCCCTCGACTGGCGTGAGATTAAACTCAAAGCAAAGCTCATTAATATGTTCCTGTCCCCTCATCCCCGTCAGAAAACAAGCTGATGCTGTCTGAGGAAGACCTGCCCCCGCTGACCCGCCAGCGCAGCAACACGCTGCCCAAAAGCTTCGGCTCGCAGCTGGAGAAGAAACCCCCGCAGGAGAAAGTGCCGAAGCCGCCGGTGGAAAGCAGCCTGGAGACGATTCTCAAGAAGCTGCAGGAGAAGCGAGAGGAAGTGAACCGCCCAGAGGACATCAAGGTGAGGACCGTGACCGCAGTCCGCTCTGAGAAGGACGACAAAACAAAGGCGGATATGTTATGAACATCAGGTCCTTCTGAGATGTTCTGACGTTTCGCCTCTCGACCCCGGCTGACAGGATATGACACGGGAGCAGATCGGCGCGGAGAAAGTGGCGCTGCAGAAAGCTCTTCTCTACTACGAGAGCATCCACGGCCGGCCTGTAAGTCCTCCAGACAAACAAACGCACACAGAGGCAAACAAAAGGCCAAAGCCGACTGTATGCCACGGCTCCTGCCGGCCATGTTGGCTCAAACACGAGAGCATCTTGTTTACCACTTCATTGTGACCCAGATTGCAAGTCGAGGGTGAATAATGTCTCAATCCAGCGCGCATGCATCGTGATTAGCTTTTTACTTTGTGTGTGTTTCTGTTTCGCTATCACTGAACGTTTGAAAGGATTTCTTTCTGTTCCTTGTTATCTTTATGCAGGGTTCTTACGGTCATGGAAAACCTGGAAAAGTCATGGAATTTCAAAATGGTCATTTCCAGGCCTGGAAAAGTTATGGAAAAAAACTAAAATCATAAAAGTTTTGGAAAAGTCATGGAAATTTGTTATTTACGCCGAGTTTTGAAGAAGGCCGCTCGAAATATAAGCCGGCACACGCTCTCAATGCGCAGCATTTTCTAAAATGTTCATGTTTATACCGAGATTTGGTGAAAAGTCATGGAAATCCATTGGTCAAAATGTGTAAGAACACGGTTTATGAGTCTCGACTTGTGCCGTCAGAAAACCGAATCTTCATCGTCACGGGAGCATTCACCACATTTAGAGGCCCACTGTGCTGAAAGGCTGAACTGTAACGGAGCTAAAACACCCTTTTTTGAGTTTAATGTCGGACCGAAATCCAATTGCCGTCTGGTGTTGTTGCATATCAGTGAGAACAGCTGACCTCTCTGTCCCCCCCCCCCCCCCCCCCCCCCCCCGCACGCCTCGCTCCTCGTTGGTGCTTAATGACCTTCACGGGCTGAGGAGTCGTTCGCCCTCTGGGTCAGCTGTCCTTTTGTGTTCTGGTCATGCTGTAGCTAGTCACAGCAGGACAGGAAGAAGCTAACGAGGCGTCTTTGGGTTTGTCTCCGTCGTTGCTTCAGGTCACCAAGAGCGAGAGGCAAATCATGAAGCCGCTGTACGACAGATATCGCCTGGTGAAGCAGATCCTGTGCCGAGCCTCGACCATCCCCGTCATCGTAAGTCCCGCCTCTTCTTCTTCTTTTTCTTCCTTTTCTCCGCGGCTGCCCCTTCGTCCTGCTGCTCTTTGACAGGCGAGCGTCAGAGAGCAGCACGTTGTGGATGCGTCTGCAGACGCGTAATCCCAGCTCATGTTGGCATTAGTGGCTGCCGTAGGAACTGGTGGCGGACGTGCCTCACGCCGCGTTATCCACCTTTCTAAGTCCGGCTTTGGCCGCTCGGTGAATCCCTCTGTCCTAAAGCGGCTCACCGGTGGCAGATGGAGTCCACAGGAAATGACATCATGAAGGAGTGTGTCGGACGCTGCAAAAATATTCCACTTTACTATGATGAGGACTTTGTTGCTCCAACTAAACTACACCTGCTGCTGTTGATGCTACTTGGTTGCATTAATAGCTGCATAACAGATATTCAAGTGTTCAATTATTTAATAACCATTTATATTATCTAAGATATGATTTTCTATATATATATATCTGTTATATAATACACTATCCTTAATCCCCATCATGCAAATGGGGATCACTGACACGGTTATGATGCATTATTTATATTCGACAGAAACAATTTCCCAGCTTTTAACCCCACGAGCTCCTCTTTGTTGCCTCTCTTTTTCCTACCTAAAATAAACACTAGAAAAACGAAAGGTAACGGTCAAAAGTAAATTTACAGAGGCACAAACAAATCTGTCACACAATAAATACGCAGCTGTTGCGATAGCTGTATGTCAAAGTGGTTCACACGGAGAGAAGTGGCTGCGACCCTAAATAAGTGACCTCTCCCTGAACCCTGAGACATGGCGGTGGTGACGTGGTGAATCTGGTAAAGACGTGAAGGAAGCGTGGCTCGCGGCCCTGCTCCCCGGCCAGAGCGCCTCAGCGTGGTTAACGCCCCCTTCTCCACCGTCACCGCAGGGCTCTCCTTCCAGCAAGCGCAGAGGGCCCCTCCTTCAGCCCATTATCGAGGGCGAAACCGCACTTTTCTTCGATGATATCAAGGTGAAGAGCTGCTGCTGCTGCTTGAACAATCAGTCGCCAGCTCCAATGCCCCCGCCTCGCCCCACCTCCCCCTCATTTAACCCCTCCCCCCCTCTAATGACCCTGATTGCTGCCTGTTGATTGGGCGGTTGCCTGTTTCTGGTCACCAGCTCCCGTAGAGACGTCGAATCAGTAGCTGCCTGGAACGGGTGTTTGAACCTCTCTATGATTTTTGAGGAGTACACGCTTTAAAGGATATATTCTGAATTATTACAACCTGGGGTCTTATTTTTTTTATTTTTTTATAGTTTTGGCCTTCATTTCTACGAGTATTAATATGGTTGTACCGAGCAAATTATCTCCTGAGATCTAGTTACACACAACTGTTTAAGAGAAGTCCGATACCTGTTTGCCAAAACATTCATCGCAGATTATGGTCCTGCTCTACAACGATGGTTCATAAACCACTTTTATAAACCAAAAGAGGTAGTTTAGTTCACTTATTCCCAACTAGGAGAACTCTTCCCCCGGGGGGTACTGCTGCCATTTTTGATGGTTCATGGGATTATTGTTTGACTTATTAGGAGAAATTATGATTTGATCCAAAAAATTGCTAAGTAAAATACAAATATCCAATCGTATATTACTAATACAGTTGAGTAACATCCAATAAGTTCAAATGATGGAAACTACGATGACCATAAGGAATTATGGTAAAAGCTCAAAGTAAGACCCGCCTTGTAATAAAGCACAATGAGTCTTTTAGATGTGCTTTTAGGAGAAAAGCGTAATCGAGAACTAAATCATCGTGCTCTGCGTATTTCGCCGTCTGTAGTCGTCTCAGGACTTTTAGTTGGTTCTCGGTGGACTGTGTGTCTTCTAGCTGACAGCCTTCATTAACTCCATCCACACATACTAATGGTATGGCCATGGATCACAGACGAGGACCATGGCAGTGCATTGTGCTGCCGTACCGTGGTGATTTCTAAGTACTGGTGACTAACACTGCACGACCCCTCGTGCACTGTGGTGTGTGTGTGTGTGTGAGTCTGGAAGCCGGCCAATCGCATTTTAACGCCACGGCCCTTTGTGGCATCCGTGTCCTCCGGCCACCGATTGACCTCTCCGTGTTCCTGCAGGAGGAGGAGGACGGCTCGGAGGAGGAGGGAGACTCGAAGATCCAGTTCAATGTGACGGAGCGACCGGAGGTCAGCGCGCTCGGCTTCCTGGACCACCTGGAGGAGGAGGGGGACGGTTTCATTTCACCAGTGGACGAACTATCGCCGTCGAAGAACACGACGGACATGAGGCTGTCCAACCTGCACTCTGCCACCACGTACGTTACTGTTACACTGTTCTCACATAAACACAGTGATGACGTTTCTACTTCTCAACGTTGTACTTTTTATCCCACGATATTTATTTAACAGCTGTAGTTACTGGTTACTTTTCAGATTATGATTTTACTGTAAAAACGAATACAAATGATTAGCTTATAAAATGCCTTGTAGCAGCAAAGTCAAAAATAGTAAAATCAATAATTTCAGATTAAAAGCAAAGATTATAGAGGGAAAAAAAAATTGATAATTTGTAGCATAGAATAATAATAATTCCTTCTCACGACTCTACACATTTATCTTGCAATCCCTTTAGGAGACTTAACCACAAGGTTGAGAACCACTAAACTTGACCTAATTGTATGTAAATAAGTTAAACTAGCTCCTCCAACACTACTTACACATTGGTCTATCAGTTTTGAAAATCGAATGTCTCAAAAAATGATATTACGTATTTATATTTAGTATACTTTATATATTTACTTTCTTAAAAATAATAATAATTTTATAATAATGAAATGTTTTTTTTTAACCTATAATTAAGTATTTTCACATCAGCGAAGGATCCGAGAACGTCTTCCACCGCTGCTTCAACAAATTTAAATATTCTTGTCCGAGATAATTTGATTATTTTATTTTGTATATTTTTTTACAGGGAGGAACTCGTGGAGCAACTTCAAGAGAGCCGAGAGGAGAAGAAGAGAATCCGCAAGAACCTGAAAGAGTTTGAGGAGCAGTTCTTTCGACAAAACGGGAGGTAAGAGCTAAGAAGAGGGTTGGTTCGTACGGTCATGGAAAACCTGGAAAAGTCATGGAATTTTAAAATGGTCATTTCCAGGCCTGGAAAAGTCATGGAAAAAACTTAAATTATAAAAGTTTTGAAAAAGTCATGGACATTTGTTATTAATTAACACATGTTAATTTACGCCAAGTTTGAAATAATGAATATGTTTTTTTTAAAGAAAGACGCTCAACATATAAGCCGGCGTACGCTTTCGATACGCCACATTTTCTAAATTGTTCATGTTTATACCGAGATTTCAGTTTTGTCATGGAAATTTGGTTTAAAGTCATGGAAATCCATTAGTCAACATGTGTAAGAAGAGGCGCAATGAACAGACAATGAGATCATTTGCTCTCCACCGCTGAACCGCCCCCGTTTCTAAATGTTTGTTGTCTTGTTCCCATAGAAATGTGCAGAAGGAGGACCGCTCCCCTTTGGCAGTCGAGTACAACGAATACAAGCACGTCAAAGCCAAGCTGCGGCTGCTGGAAGTCCTCATCAGCAAAAGAGACTCGGCGAAGTTAATCTGAGACGAAAGCAAAAGACTCTAAAAGGACTTCAGAGAAGCGGTCAAGCGCATTTCACACAGCTGGAGGAAATTAAATATCTAAATTTCCGTCCCGCTGCCGTCTGTGACGCTCGCGTTTTCAGGGGAAACCGTCCGCTTGTTAATCCGTTCGGTGGCGCAGAGTGACGCTGATTCAGAGCGTCGCAAAGTCACCGGCTTCAGTTGAAGTTCCCTTCCGAGGACGTTTCTTGAGACGCACACACACATATTCAGAATCACACTTTGATTGCTAATAATTTATTGCTATCCTTTTGAATGTTTTTATTGGCACAGGAAAGTTATTTTTCTGAAGCCTTGCTGTAGAAGTCTTAAAGAACAACCTTTAAGTAAAATAATAGATATAGAATTATTATTGCTATTTTGAAAGAAGGATTTTTGCAATCAAGATGTATGTGTATTTTTGTAAGGAAGACTTTACTATTTGTACAACTTCAATCAGCTTAACAGTATTCAGTAAATGAATAGCCTTCTATATTTCACTTCTGTTGTATAATATCTGAAATATTTTGTTTCTACTCTAGAGTATTTGCTCACTAAAAGAAATGTTTAAAGAAAATTGTAATACAACCCAAAGACGGTGAGTACAAACAAAGAGTTCATACTCAATTAAACAAATATTTGTACTTACAAATTATTTTTGTGATCACTGGTACTTACTTAAGCATTTTTACTGTATATTTTATGCATTTACATGCTTCCCCCACTCCCCCATTTACTTCCTGTCAAATAAGCTATTTCTCATTTTGAAATCACTGTTATGTTTTTGCTCACATTGATAGACTAGACAAATATTTGTGAGACGACTCTGGAGGACGGCTAAGAGCCCTGGTTTTTAAAGTGTTTCCTTTTCATCCTCTTGAGCCGGTTTGGTTCTCTTGTAAATATGGATTACTTGTGTATGTTTACATTTCTGTGAGCGAGTACATTTTTCCATTCTTTCTCCAAAATGGATGATTTATCAGTGTGAATTTCGTTTTTACTGAATGTAAACACTGGCAAAGCTTAATGAATTTTGAGTGTGTACATTTTAGTACATAAATTGTATTTCTATTTTGTATATAATATGAATGAAACCATATTTTTAAAGTTGTTTGGCTGTTTGTATTTTCTTCAAGTGTCTTGAGTTAGACATGTTTAATACAAATTGTGAGAATATACTAATTTTAGGGCTGCACATATCAATTATTGTAGGAGAAAATGGCAAAGAACACAAAATATTTAGTTTACAATTAAAGATGTCAAATATTTATTCAAAGTTTAGTTTGAACACATTTAAACAATTATTTGAAAAAGGTTGATGTATTGATAAAGCTGATTTAAAAGATAACGAAGTAAGTAAAGACAATGAGCTACTAAGCTAAAGTTGAACATATTCTGTCCAATAATGCAATCAAAGACGAGCACTGTATTATTTTAATGTAAAAAGAAAGTTTCCTGAAATAGAGAGCTTTATGTAGATTTCAAACACATATGCAACAAAATAAAAGTCAAATTATTTGAAATTAAAAGGTGGACAAAAAAAGGGCCGCATAAACCTTTGCATAGGACTCTGCAGGAGAAATTAGCTTAAATTAGACAAATACTGAGTTAACATGTGTGTTCATGCAGAATAGAGCAAAGCAAGAAGATGAAGTGATGAAGAGCCCAGTGTTTCAGACCTTTAGGAGGACAACGGAGAGCGTTCACTACGTTGCCAGGCTGTGTCTCGTTATTGCTAAACAGATGTGACCCGATAGTCAGGAGGACACAAAAAGGAAATTATTGTCTGAAGTCACACCATAATATGAAATATATAAAGGAAATACATATGTGTTTGCCAGACCACAAACCTCACACCAATGCAACTTAATGAAACATCCGTTTGGAATAAGATGTTGGACTGTAGGAATAAATACAGCATCAGGGCAAGTTTAGGAACATGTGATACATACAGCTCATCAACTGACTATCTAAAGTTTTTAATAAATTATCTGCCCACGCTTTTAAATATGATGCCGTCTCGCACAAATATCACAATTGATATATTTTAATGATTATGTGTGTAGTATTGAGGGACCTTTTCGGACATACGTTTATTCGCTTTCTGATTGAGAGTCAACGTTAGCTTAACTCTGTTAGCTAAACTTTGTTAGCTAAATGTGAAGCTTCAGCTAGCAGTCAGTTAGTAGGCTAAGAACGGAAATTGGTGAAAGAGCTCATCTGGCTTTGTCCAACAGTTACACAATCTGCCAACTAGCACGTCTAAAGCTCAACAATTAACATGCATCTAATTTGCTCACACCAAAGTGTAAAAACAACAATGTGTCGTTTGCCTGAATATTTCCTGGCTCTGATCAGTTGCCAATGGGGACTCCAGAAATATGAGAGGCAGGCAATGGATTCCAATAAATTAATATTAAACGTTTGCAGTGTGTATTTTCTAACCAGATTACAGACATGTATTTTCTAACCAGATTACAGAAGCTCATGAGTCACATCCAATAAATGCTTTGGTCTATAACTAGAGTGGCCTACATGTAAAAGGGAATAATCCTATTTTTACAGGTTTTAATTTACAGACATAATCCGTCAGGTAGTGAGCTTTAGTGGTGCTGGTGGGTGTGTTTTTACAGTTTCACCCAACTCCCAGGTGTTGTGCTACGCTAAGCCTTCCCAGCTGCTAGTTGCCACATTATATAACAGATCGATCTGGAAAATGTGATCAATCTTCTCATTGAACTCACTGCCAGGAAGCCATTAAGAGTATTTCCCAAAGGTTCACCTTTTTTAAAATGACAATCAGGTTGTTGCTTTCACTCAAGAACATGCATCACAACAACTTAACTACTACAAAAAACTTTAAAAGTCATCTTTTCATGTAGGTTTTGCTGTAGAAGGCAACACTGTTGAATGCAGGTTAAAGACCAAGTCAGCTGCTCTGTGATCCACAGCTCTAAAGAAACGAGGGATTGCAAATAATAGTATATAATGTTACACCCGGAACCCTTTTGCTTGATGAATACTCTCGCATTAACAAGACCAGCGGGAGAAATACTCCTCCCAATTTCAAAAGGTAAAGATTATATTCAAAGTTTTCTGTTTACATACATATATACACACGCACACACACACACATTTTAAATTTGTTGAAAAATAGCCACTCTATTTATTAAATTAAAAGTAACAAAAAGCAGATATATCGTCTCAAAGTAATAACATAATTCTTTAAAAGGTAAAAAATAGAATTTAAGAAGTTGAATATAAAATATACAGCTGTGGAAAAAAGAAAGAAGACAAAAAATGAACTACACAAACACCCAAAGACAGAGTTTCTCAACCTTCTCTGGTCTTCGTTGTTTGGTCACAAACGACATGTATGGTTAGGTGGATGACATTTTGTATATGCAGTTAGATAAGACTCAATAATAATAAATGCACACAGGAGTCATGAATGTAATTTGTGATTTATAGATACTGAATATGCATTAGCGAACGTTGGCTTACGATAGTTTAGCAAACGCGATATGTTTGTTTGCCAGGTGTATTTTTTGCGGTCAGCTGAATGAGGCACACTGTAAATAACATTGTTATCTTGGTTTCCGTAAAACTGGAGGGTAGCACTCATGGCAAAGTGACAAACATCACCCGAGAAACAAACATATAGTTAACGTTTAAGGCTAGCGAGCATTACCCAGCTGATTCCCCTCTATTTAATCTCACCACATTGATTAACAGATGATGTGTGTTTATGTCTTAATATATCAACTAACACAGAATGATCACAGTTGCTATAACAAAATAGTAAATTGTAAGATCTACATTGCAAGCCAAGCCATCGATACACCTTTATATAATGATCACTTTGTTTGTGTGCATTGAAATATTTGGATAAAAAAACCAAACATTTGTGAATCCTTCAGTGTGAATTCAATAATATTTATTTAATTATTTGACTCCATAATTCGGGTCTGTGTCTTTAATTCAAATAAATATCAATACATAAAAAATATATTCCAAATGATCCTAAAAGGTTGAGAAACTTTGCCCAAAGCCACAGAAACAATAATACTTAGCGTGTACATAGATAGACCTTTCAGATTTAAGAGGATTAACAAACTTGTAAGAGCATATAAAGAGAGTAACCTTCCTGTGTCCTGAAGTCCCCCATTATGCTCCTTCAACACCGACATGGGGTTGTATTGCTGTTAAAGTGCATTAAAACGGCTGCGCGTGTCTCCTCTGCTCAGACCAGACTGAAGCCCTCGTACTGCTCCACGGCCCGAGTGAGCCGGCGGTGCAGGGTCTCTTTGGTCTGGTAGCGGGGCATGTCCAGCAGGTTGTAGCAGGTGTGGGCCACCGGTAGGTAGTGCTCCTCCGCCGTCGTGGACTGGATGACGATACGCATGCTCTCCATGCCGTGGATGGGGATCCGGTCGCTGCCGGTCAGGAACACTGTCGGCGGGAGACCCAGAGGTTGGTCAGAATCAACTCTAGAAAACGGCGTCTGCGTAAACTGCATGGCAGTATTGATGGGATGTTTGAGTGGGAGAGCGTGGGAATGGAAGTAGTCGTGCACGTTTAGCACTGGAGCAATCGAATACTTGCATAAGAACTGCTTCTTCGTTTCCAGAGGGAACTCGTGGAACACCTCCCAGAACAATCGGACCGTTGGGTGAGTGGCTGTGTATTCCCCTTTGTACACGGCATTCTGCAAAGAGAAAGGATGTGGAGATGAAAATATGGCCCCGTTTTATTATTATTAGTTACATATTTCCTCTTCGGCGTTAACTCCGACACAACATAAACCAGTAAAACTAATTCCACAGAGACTGCATGCAAATTTCAAGCAATTTATAATTTGTTGCCTTTAATTAGCTTACACAACAATACCACTCAGTGATGTTATGTTGTAATCTGGACCAGAGAGTTATCACAAGTAAGAAATGGGTGAAACCAAATTGTATTTGGTCGGATATATTTGTTTCACGTTGCCATGTCAACATCCAGCCGAGCACAACACAAAATTCTAAACAAATTTGCTGTGGACTTTTCCGTCATCCTCAGATCCAACATGTTATTCATCCAAGACTTTGTTTGATGACCTCCAAGCCTAATGGCAGTCCCATTAGCCTCAGCTGCTCTTTGTGTTCAGTGCTTCAACTCCATCAAGCTGACAGATGATAGACTCAGATTCTCTTGTTTCTTAAAGAACATCCTTTTTCCTTCTGGTGCCTACAGCTGGTATTTACTCCTGGTATCTACCGGATCACCCTCTGGACCAAAGACTCTCCCCTCACTCCGTTTGGCTTCCCTGCCTTGATACGCTCAGTCCTCCGGCTCACGGCTCTGACCAGGAGACTCTCTGCTCTCCTTTCTTATTTCGGCATTATTAAGAAATTCTTCATTTGCACCAGCTCCCAGTTTCAGTCTTCTGCGTTCCTGCATTTGCATTCAGTCCAATTACTTCTGAGTCGCTGACTGACAACCTATCAACGGCTGTGAGGCGTACGGGGTGCAAAGACCTCTGCAGCTTCTGAACAAATCTTCCTCGTCCCTCCTCCTCCCTACTTCGTCGGTTACACTGTGAGCATCGTGACTTACTTTCCAGATGTCGAGGATGTAAAAGTCAAATGTCCAGCTCTATCCAACATAATAATTTCCACATCCACAACTGTTGGTTTGAAAACACTGGCATAACTGGGCACCGAGGATTTCTTCTTACAGTCGTTCCAATCCGACTGAGTTTTTACACGTGTTCACTGAACAGAAACAGGAAATGGTTTGAAATAAACTGTTGGACTTGTTACTACAAACATTGCACACATAGATTTGAAAACCACACACACACTGACCTTCTCCATCTCCTCCCAGTTGTAGTTGTTGTTGCCGACCACCATGGCCATCAGCTCAGACGGCTGGAACAGCGGCAGGATCTCCCCGCCGCACACTTTCAGGAAGCCGGAGGAGAAGGCCGAGTACTGCTCGCTCACAGAATCAGAGAACACGTAGCGCAGGTAGGCCTCCACAAACTCCTTCCTGAAAACACACACACACACACACACACACACACACACACGCACACGCACACGCACACGCACACGCACACGCACACACACGTTTTACAATCGTCAGAACTCAGCTTTTAAGGAAATTATTTATCCAGACTCCAAGGTGTGACTGTAAACACTCGCTTCCTCCTCCATTGTGTCCGTAGGTGTGTTATGATTAACTTGATTATAGTTGAATACGTTTTCAAGCTCACTGGCGTTCAACAACAAACTCATCATCCAGCCTGATTATGTTTACATCTGAGGTCTCATTACCCAGGTTGCTCAGATGGGTCAAATGAATCATCGTTTCCATCATCAATACTGTGTGGTAAAAATGTGTCGCTTCACAGTCGTTATGCAATTTCGACAGCATTATAAATGCAATGAAGGATTTATTAATTTGAATTGTATTGAATACAAATAAACAGAATTGTCATATCTATTTACAATATAATAGAACAAGCCTTTTTAATTGATTTTATTTATACGATGGAAAGTCTTGAAGGGCCATCTGCCTAGTTCAATATTTACTCACGTGGTATCCGTGTTAACTTCTAACTTTGAAATGTAAAATTCCAATAAAACAAATCCATCACAGGTTTTTCAACACTTGAATCTCCCAAATATAGCTCTCCTTAATAAAAAAATGATGTTGACATGCCACCGCAGCATCCCGTTAAAAAAGGAAACGCATAAAATAAAGTAAGCAAGATGTTTTGCTGAGTTTAAAGAGTCCTGTGTGGACTAACTACAATTCCTGGCAGTACTGGGGTTAATTTCCTACTGGAGGAAAAGATGGCTTTGTTCTGTTCGGGCTGCACGGTGGTGTGGCAGCCAGACTAAATCAACATGTCTCCTTCCATGTCTATGATTCAGATGTTTTACCTCACAGGGACAACGGCTTTTCTCCATTAATTCTATTATTACAGTTCCATGCCTGAGTGTCGAGCGTATTTTGCAGGAATGACTTGGGTCACTGCCACTAGCGCCATCTGTTTAGCGCCAGCAGCCAGACATGTTGACACCGCCAACCCCACAACTCTCTGCAGACTCCTCCACATAACACTGAAATCACTGGCACAAGGACGAGCTCCAGAAGCAGGGCGGCGATGGTGTGGAAAAACACACCGAAATGTCGTTTATAATAAAGAGCTCTTTGTTTCTATGTTTTCAACACAGAACATGCCCTTCAGTCGGAACAATAGGACGTGAGCTGCCAGCTGTGTGAGCGACGTGATAATCTCAGTGCTGGAAAAACAATACATCCAAAAATCTCGGTGTCGTCCAGTTTGTCTTTTAGAAAGAACGGCGCGTAGAGTATTAAACATATTTATGAAACAAGGTCATTTAAAATGGGACGAGGGAAGAAGAGCTGATGACATGGTGGTCTTAATATGACAAATAAAAGCTGCCTCACCTGTTATTTTTATCCACGCTGATGCTTTCTCCTCCAGGAACGAGCTCCATGACTTCTGTCATCCCGTAGTTCTCCCTGGTGATCTGAGGTGTGGACACAACAAATGGTCAAGATTAGAGTGTAGACAATAACAACTTGTCCATATTGTCCAAAAATATCATAAAAATACCAAAATCAACTATTAATTGTTTACTAACACCAAGTATTGTCTGATGTATCCTGTTTCTCGCCGCCAAAACACAATTAAAACCACATTAGTGAGCCACACTGCTGTGAGACACCGTAGAGCCCACATACTACAAGTGGAAGGATCAATACCTAAAATATAGATAATACCAATTCTGAGTCTTGTATTGACGTCATAGAATCAATAACAAACAATCCACTTGAATCATTTGATCTGTTGAGAATTAGAAAAGCCTCATTCTGAAAGTCATGATGGTGAAACGGGTGAAAAGTTACGCTCACAGCAAAGTTGAGAAGAAACGTCTCCTCCACATCCCCCCCGTCGTAGTCTAGAAGTTGTTGTAGACTCCTGGAGAATGAATAAACAGAAGAAGTTCACGTCTGGAAGGAAGAACGCCATTATAACACAATATCGTATCAGGAGGACACACACACACACACACACACACACACACACACACACACACACGCTAATAATCTTATTAATGTGATGCAATAAAACAAAACAAATGAAAAGGGCGAGGGCCAGAATCCTAATTATTAAAATGTTCACCACGCCATGAAATAAGAAACTCATTAGTACATTTGATATTAAAAATGTTTTCTCCATGCATATCACTGTCATACTGGGGTGAGGCCTGTGTTGATAGCTGTAATCTTCTTTTCATAAATCTGTTTTTCTACCTTATCAGTTTATTGCTTTTGCCTTTAGGTCTAAATATGTTCCCGTTTAACTTTTAAAATGAAAACAAGGGATGAGCCGTTCCTGCACGGCAGCTACAGGGAGCATAAATAAATTGGCTGTTGGATTGAAAGTGAAGTGGCAACACATTAACTCATAGCACCGCAGGAAATTACTCAGAGAGTGTTAGTTTTCCTGCAAACAACATGCTGGATATTTACCACCAAAACACAGGAAACATGGAAAGTGGAAGTGTAGCTGGCAAAAGAAATGATAATCATTGAAACAGGATACAATAGTGTTGACTTACAATTTGACCCCAACTCATTTTATACTACTATATTTGACTAAAAGACATGAATTGAAGCTCAAGGACACAATTATTCAAACGATGTATTCTCTCTTTCCTCCAGTGCGCCGGCTTTTAGGCTGTCAAACTGAACTGCTCACATTTTTTATAAAAGGAGTAGGAGATACAAAAAGAAAAGTTGAGATCAAGGTGAAGTTGTCTCTAAAAGGCAACACTGCAGTCGTGTAAGTTTCAGAGGTCTTATTCTAAAATCAATAGTGGACTGCACACAATCAGGCACAAAGGAAATGCGGACGCTTCCTGCTCAGTGGAGATCAGTTCCCAGTAGCAGTCGATGTTACTGCTCCTTGAAAAAACACACTTGTTGAGTCCTATTTAAAAATGAACAAAAGGAATGCTTCAACAACTTCCCAGTTTTAGACAATTCAAGCTGCCTCGATATGTAGACACAAGCCAGATACATGGTGTGCTGCGAGTGCAACGTCTTAAAGCAACACTATGTAACAATTGTACCTTAAAATAACAGCTTGAAAAGAATGGTGCCGCTACCATTGGGGGTCTGTGGGCTAAAAACTCTGCTATGTAACATTTTGGAGCCGCCCGGTACTTCGACCTGCTTTCTGGCAGTGATTACGCAACGTCATATTGTGCCAGTCCACGCTCACAGGTGACTTTTTATTTGCTCCGCTACGCGACGCGTAGAGACAGAGAGACATGCTGCTGTGGAGACGATCAATAACAGATGTTTAGTTTAATAAAAGAACAAAGACGTCTTTAAGAAAGGGATCTGAAGTTACTTCTGCTGTCATCTGGAGGATAGAGAAAATTACAGGGGGGCGGGGGGAGATTATTATTTTTTTACTCAAACTCAAAAGACCCATATGCGTCACCGGAAGAGCCATATATGGCTCGAGAGCCAGAGGTTCACGACACCTGATCTATCGTAACTGGGTATTTACGACACTGAAGTAAACGTTAAATACCTGAAGGGGGCGCTACAAGGGAAAAACTACATAATGGGGCTTTCAGAAAACTAAATGTCCTCATGTTCGGAGCTCGGGAGACTTACCGAGCCTCGGTGGGCGACAGCTCCTTGAAGTCCTCCAGGGTGGGCGACACATTGAGCAGCTTCTTGTAGAGAACCAGGGGGAAGTGCAGGTCCACCACGGTGGAGTTGTAGATGGCCAGACCGCAGATGATCCCGATCAGGTGGAACCAGTTCTGCTCAACAAAACACTGGAGGGACAGGAAAGGAAATAGTTCTGTAAATGCACACTACTATTATACTCCCAAAACTATTATAGTCCCAAAATAAACTTGTAATACCTGGTTAATGATATTTGCTTTTCCAATTCTAAATGATCAGAGCTTGATGCTAATTATGATAATATTTTATTTAAATGTCATTTTTTCAACAAAGATATTTTAATAAAATATGAATGGGCAATTAATTACATCTAAAACACTCATGTCTGATTCCTTTGAGTTCCAGTGTTATTACCCATAAATACACATTTTAAACGTGAGTGTTTATGTGTGTACATTTTACTGTCCTCATACTCTGTTCCATAAAGTCTCAGTAAAGATACTGTATGTATTTAGGTTAATTTAATATATGAGAGGATATTAAAAAGCAGTTTGAAATGGCCCAGATAGAAAGAAAGGAAATGAAAAAGTGGCAGTGATGATTCTGGGTTATTCATGCATCATTTTTATTTGAGTGAAGTAGTAACCTAAAGTGGTTCCTAAAGTTCAGGGACATGTTCCCTTATAGGAAAGTGTTTGGTCAACCTGAACGTTCCCACTGTCATATCATCACTAAGGAGCAGAAACTCTTCCTGGAAAGTACAGCTGCAGGTCAAAAAACAGCCAGAACAAATAACTGTTATTATCACATAATTAAACAATCAATACGGTAAATGTATGTCTGGTTGAAGTTAATATACTAAAAGTGTATTAATCATAATAAAACCACACTTCCTGATGAGGAAGCTCTACAATTAGCTTTGGACTCAATTACTATGATCATGTTCATTTAGTAATTACCTGTGGAGAGCACTTATAATAATAACATCACTTTAAAAATAGACTGTGAGAAGATTAATTCAAAGGTCAAGAAAACATAAATAAAGAAGGTGGAGGATCATTTAATTTGATCTAACTAGTGTTTTCACTACCTACATTTGACTTCTGCTCGGTGATTTAACAAAAAACTTCACTTGTTTGTTTTTGACTGCACTACTTGTTATGTTTCATATTGTTTGCAGTTATTAATTTGTATTAACTTACAGTATGTGTGTTTTTTCCCCATCATTAACTTGTGAAGACAGCCTAAACTTACCTTGTCTGAGAACCACAGCAGGTTGGACTCTTTGTAATGAGTGAACATCCCATACACAGGATCCATCAGCTCCTTCAACAGCAGCAGGAAGAACTCTTTAGTTACTCCACCTGCATCCACGGCCTCCTCTCCATCAAAGATCACCTGGATGGAGGGAGGCGGAGGCGAGGAGATCACAAAAGATCCTCAACGTCACAAAACAACAGTGATCTTCCAGAGCTTGGATGCGGCTCTCACCTTGAGCGGTTTCTTGAGGTCCACATCAGAGTACATGGTGAGCTCTCGTAGTGTGTCGCTTACTAAATGGTCCCTGCGCACATGCAGCACCAAGTAAGGGTTCCTCGCCAGATGGGGCTCCAGCGTGAGCAGCATGAAGACGTTGTGTAGGTTCGCACCACTCACCGCCATCTGGGTCACAGGTTGAGGTGGGAGAAGCCAAGAAAAGAGAGAGTCAAATTCAAGTGGATTAAAAAGAAACAATCAAATGAAACCTCAATGATCCGCTGAGTGAAACCACAAGATCCCTTCTGATCACGAGCAGCACGTACTTGCATTTGCAGTTCAGCGTCTGTTTGCAACATGGTCGTCTTGGCTTGAGCGTTCAGTATGAACGGGTAGGCACATAGGTTCACTGAGGGAAAGTCACCCTGCATGGAAAATAAGGAATTGCACTTACTACTCTCAAAACATAAAGACAATGTATATAATACGTCATTGTAGATGCTCAAGTCCAATCTTTTAAATCAGGTACCTGTGAAGGGGAGGATGATTGTTTCTGGAACACAAAATGAGGGAAAGCACAGTCATTTGACATGAATAAAAAGGTCAAGAGCAGCAACGTGTATAAGATGAAACTCAATGCATTGTCAAAGTAGCTATAGGGGCGTGTCTGTGAACTAAGAGACTTATTGGACAGCAAGGACTGACAAACAGCGATAGGATAAGATTCCTCAGTCTATGCAAACACCAAAAATGAGTTAAGCATCTTTGCGTGTGTGTGTGTGTGAGTGTTTGTGTAGCTTCAGAGGATGTCATGTAACAAGGGAGTGAAACAATGCCAGTACTCACAATGTCAGCTTTACTCAGAAACCATTTGAGGTAGTCTTCCTGGATGTCCACCAGGCTGGTGATGTCAGGGATATAAAAGTGGTTGTACTCCACATGGTGGGCCTTTAAGTTTACCTGGCAACAAGGAACAAACGCCTGCCTCAACACGCTAGTCGACGGATCATCTCAAAAGCGACCAAAGGGTTTCCTCCTCAGATCGATCGAGGGGAAGCAGCCGGCTCGTTTACAAAAGCAGCCGGCGATCTGTGTGGATACCTTGTGCAGTTTCTCCAGCAGCCTCAGAATGGCCACAAAGTAGTTCTCGTAGAAAACCGGTACGAGCAGCGTCTTGCCTCCCGTCAGCAGGAACACGACGATGCTTTTGTACATGTCCACCATTCTGGTGAACACGCCGCCGTCCACAAAACACCACCAGTTGTCTGCAGGGACGGAGAAAAAAAAGTTTAATTAAACTACGGAGCAAGAACCTCGAACAAAACATGAGGGTATTGTTAGTTCAACCGCAAGTTATGAGAGTCTCTCCGTTGGTCCGTCAGTATTTTTGGAGTTTCTTAATGTAAATGTGTTGGAGCACATTGGATCATATACTGGTTACCTTCCCATTGAATTTGCACAAGTCAAAAAGTATTAAACCGAATCGAATGAAATTTAGTGGGATTATTGGGTATTATTCGGGGACCATTTGATTCGATTTTGGGATTGATCGGGTCAAAGGTCAAGGTCATGAAAAGGTCAACATCTTCTTTTTACCATAGCACAGTCAATTTTTATGTTCATAATGCAATGCCCAATCTTGTGATATGCGAAGGTATGCGCTCTACCGAGTGCCCATTCTAGTTTTAATCTGTATTTACAGGCATCAGGATGCTGAAGGAACAAAGTTCTCGTCGGGCGTCGTAACGGCTTCTGAGGCGACCTCACCGCCACGCTTTCCGACGCAGCATCGAGAGGATCTGGGGACAATCCGACATTCACGGCGACTTCTCGCAGTGTTTGAGGTGTGAAAGTAAACCGTATCGATTGCGACGCCATTTGAACTCCCAAAGATCTCGGCACTGCTCAGTGTGTCTCATGTATAGTTATCTCCCTGCCTCCCTTAATGATAACGGTACATGCAACAAGTGCAGTTTATTTGCTAGGTTGGAGGCAGGTCTAAGTGGGTTAGATGCACGGCTCCGCGCCATCGAAACTCAGCCAGCTATGCTAGTTAGCCCGCCCTCTCCGTAGCGGTGCGGAGCCACAGGTAGCTACTAGCTCTTCCCGGCAGCGCCTGGCCAGCCAGGAGGATGGGTAACTGTTCGCAAGAGTGGTAAGTCTATACAGAAGCCTGCTGTGCACCAACCACTTCACGTTTCGAACCGCTTTACCCTGCTCAGCGACACACCCGCTGAGGAGAACACCCTGGTTATCGGGAGCTCTATAGTCAGGAGCGTGAAGATAGCGAAGCGGACCAGGGTAGTGTGCCTCCGGGGCCAGAGCGGCGATGTGGAGTCTTGTTTGAAGCTGCTGGCTAAGGATGAGCGTAGGTACAGTCAGATTGTAATACATGCCGGTGGTAACGACGCCCGACCCCGTGGGTCGGAAGTCAGTAAAATGAATGTGGAATCGGTGTGTGCTTATGCCAAGACGTTGTCGGACACCGTAATTTTCTCTGGCCCTCTCCCAAATTTGAAAACTGACGAATTATATAGCCGTATGTCGTCTTTCAACCGCTGGCTGTCGAAGTGGTGCCCAGCGAATAAGGTGGGCTACGTAGACAACTGGAAGACTTTCTGGGGAAAACCTGATCTGATGAGGGACGGCGTCCATCCCACGTTGGAAGGAGCGCGTCTCATTTCTGCGAATATGACCACGTTGATCACCGGACCTAATCCATGACAATCCGGGGTTCAGATCAGGAACCGGGAGCAGAGTTGTAGTTTAACACCCTTCTCTGCTCTTCTTGTCAAGCAGTTACCCATCCATTACTCTAGAATAGAGACTGTGAAGACTGTGTCTGTCCCACGGCCACTTAAATTAAATAAATCTAAAGTAAACACAAGAGGAGTCGTACACAATAACCTTATACAAGTTAACACCATTATTTCAGCAGTGCAACAAAACAGGACTATTAAATGTGGTCTCCTAAATATTAGATCTCTGTCATCTAAAGCTGTGTTACTAAATGATTTAATAACAGATAATCACATTGATTTATGTTGTCTAACTGAAACCTGGCTGCGCCATGAAGCATATGTCTGCCTAAATGAGTCGACTCCTCCAAGTCATGTTAATACTCACATTCCTCGAGACACCGGTCGAGGAGGTGGAGTAGCAGCCATCTTTGACTCGAGCCTTTTAATAAATCCTAAACCTAAATTAAATTACGACTCATTTGAAAGCCTTGTTCTTAGTCTTTCACATCCAACCTGGAAAACATTACAGCCGATTCTATTTAGTGATTCTGTACCGCCACCGGTCCATATTCAGAGTTTATATCAGAATTTTCAGAATTTATATCAAGTTTGGTTCTTAAAACTGATAAAGTTATTATTGTAGGAGATTTTAATATTCATGTGGATGTTGATAATGATTGCCTAGGTACTGCATTCATCTCATTGTTGGACTCGATCGGCTTTTGTCAGAGAGTACAGAAACCCACTCACAGCTTTGGCCACATGCTTGATCTTGTTCTTACATATGGCGTTGACATTGAGCATTTGAAGGTCTTCCCACAGAATCCTCTTCTGTCAGACCACAGCCTTATAACTTTTGAGTTTATACTACCGGAGTGTACACCGCTAGTCAAAAGTTTCTACACCAGATGTCTAACTGACAGTGCTGTAGCTAAATTTAAAGAAGTGATTCCTTCTGCACTTGATTCAATACCATGTCTCAATATAACAGAGGACTCCTGGTCTAACTTTAGTCCGTCCCAGATTGATCATCTTGTTGATAGTGCCACAGGCTCACTGAGAATGACACTGGACTCGATAGCCCCTCTGAAGAAGAAGACAGTGAGGAAGAGAAGGTTTGCTCCTGGTATAACCCTCAGACCCGCACATTAAACTAAAGCGTCACGAAAGCTTGAAAGCATTTGGCGTTCAACTAATCGGGAAGAATCCCGCTTAGTTTGGCGAGATAGTCTTAAAACTTATAAGAAGGCCCTCCGCAATGCCAGAGCAGAATATTACTCATCAGTAATAGAGAAGAATAAGAACAACCCTAGGTTTCTCTTTAGCACTGTAGCCAGGCTGACAGAGAGTCACAGCTCTGTGGAGCCCAGTATTCCTATAGACCTCAGTAGTAATGACTTTATGAACTTCTTCAATGAGAAGATTTTAACTATTAGGGACAAGATTAATAATCTCTTGCCCTTAACCAGTGCCAATCTGTCCTCAAGTGGAATGGCTTTGGAAACCCCTGTATGTCCTGGTATATATTTAGATGGCTTTTCTCCCATCAACCGTGACCAATTATCTTTAATGGTTTCTACTTCTAACACGTCTACCTGTCTCTTGGACCCTATCCCGACTAGGCTGCTTAAAGACGTTTTGCCTTTAATTGGCAGCTCTCTTTTGGATATTATTAATGTGTCTTTGTTAACAGGCCACGTACCACATTCCTTCAAAGTAGCTGTAATTAAACCTCTCCTGAAGAAGCCCACTCTGGATCCAGAGGTTTTGGCTAACTACAGACCGATCTCTAACCTCCCTTCCTCTCTAAGATCCTTGAGAAAGTGGCATAAATCAGTTGTGTGACTTTCTACATCAGAATAGTTTATTTGAAGAGTTTCAGTCAGGATTTAGAAAACACCACAGCACAGAGACAGCACTGGTGAAGATTACGAATGACCTCTTAATGGCAGCAGATAAAGGACTTCTCTCTGTACTGGTCTTGTTAGACCTTAGTGCTGCATTCGACACCATTGACCATAACATCCTATTACAGAGACTGGAGCAGTCGATTGGTACTTCAGGCACCGCCCTAAGTTGGTTTAAATCCTATTTATCAGATCGATCTCAGTTTGTATTTGTAAACGATGAAGCCTCAATGACCACCAACGTTAGTCACGGAGTTCCACAAGGTTCTGTGCTTGGACCAATTCTATTTACCTTATACATGCTTCCTTTGGGCAATATTATCAGGAACGCTCTATAAACTTTCATTGTTATGCAGATGATACTCAACTATATCTATCGATAAAACCAGAGGAGACTAACCAACTCACTAAAATTCAAGCATGTCTTAGTGACATAAAAACATGGATGACCGGCAACTTCTTGATGTTAAACTCAGACAAAACCGAAGTAATTCTACTCGGCCCTGAGCACCTCAGAGATCAATTATCTGGTGATGTGATTTCTGTAGATGGCATTACTCTAGCATCCAACACCACTGTAAAGAATCTCGGCGTTATCTTTGATCGGGACTTGTCCTTTAACTCCCACATAAAGCAAATCTCAAGGACTGCATTCTTCCATCTACGTAATATTTCAAAAATCAGGCACATCTTGTCTCAAAAAGATGCAGAGAAATTGGTTCACGGGTTCGTTACTTCGAGACTGGATTACTGCAACTCCTTATTATCAGGCTGCACTAATAAATCTCTTAGGTCCCTCCAGTTGATCCAGAATGCTGCAGCTCGTATTCTCACTAAAACTAAGAAAAGAGATCACATTACTCCTGCACTAGCTGCTCTGCACTGGCTCCCTGTAAAATCAAGAATCACTTTTAAAATTCTTCTCTTAACTTACAAAGCCTTAATTGGTGATGCACCATCATATCTTAAAGAGCTTGTAGTACCGTATCGCCCCACCAGAGAGCTGCGCTCACTAAATGCGGGCAGAGTCTTAAAATGTAAAATGGGAGCCAGAGCCTTTAGTTATCAAGCTCCTCTTTTATGGAACCAGCTTCCACCTTCAGTCCGGGAGGCAGACACAGTCACCACATTCAAGAGTAGACTGAAGACTTTCCTCTTTGACAGAGCTTATAGTCAGGGCTGAATCAGGTTTGCCCTGGTCCAGCCCCTGGATATGCTGGTATAGGCTTATAGCTGCTGGGGATGTTTAGGATGCACTGAGCACCTCTCTCCTCTTTTCTTTCTCCTATGGATGAATCTTCATCTCTCCATCACACATGACTAACTCTGCTTTCTCCCGGAGTCCTCCTGACTTCACGTCTCATGGGGTCATCGGACCCTATGAGACGGCATAGATTCCATCTGCTGATGGACCTTCGATGGTTGGATCGTGAGTTCCTGTCGCCAGCTGTGCCACTGCCCTGCTGGGACTCCGCCCTCCTCCACTTGGGAGGTCTCCAAACTCTCCATCGTGGAATATGCCTAAATATGAACTATTGATAAACTCTGTCAGATTCCTTGAATGTATTTTAACTCTAAATATGTCCTTCTGTACACATTACATCTATTGCATCTGTCCATCCTGGAGAGGGATCCTCCTCTGTTGCTCTCCTGAAGGTTTCTTCCCTTTTTTTTCCCCCTGAAGGGTTATTTGGGAGTTTTTCCTGGTCCGATGTGAGGTTTTGGGTCAGGGATGTCTATGTGTACAGATTGTAAAGCACTCTGAGACAAATTTGTAATTTGTGAAACTGGGCTATACAAATAAACTGAATTGAATTGAATTGAATTGAAGAAGGCGTCGCCATGGCAGCAGGCACCAAAAAGCATTGCAAGGTTTTTACATTGGCGTTTAAATGAATGGTTAGAGGTTTCAAGTGGCAAACTGTTTCTTTGTTTTTTATCTCTCTCACGAGGAAGGCTCAACATCATCTGCTTTTGAGGACTTCTGACGTTCCCAAATATCAATATCTGCCTCAGAAATCCATAATCACGTCAATATCCTGCATCTCTGGAATCATTCTCTCGTTTGGTGGTGGCTCCTAAATGTCATGACAACAGGCTCGGCAGGGGTGACGTGGATGAGGACGCAGACGTACTGTAGAGGAGGAGTCATTGAGGTGTTGTTAACGTGACGTCATGTCCCGTTATGAGCTAACAAAGACCGGTTGGTATTAAAAGATATAAAAATTCAAGTCAGGTACCCAATACTTTGCTGGGGTTGGCGTCAAGCCGGAGGATGGCCATTGCCAGGGGGATCGTGAGGCGGATGTAGTTCTTGGAGTCAAACAGGGCCGGGTACTCAGACAAGATGAGGTAGATCCTCATGGCCTCGACGTCGGGAGGGGAGCGCTGCAGCTGAGGGATCAGCAGACTCTCAAAGCTCTTGCTGGCCTGAACAGAGAGTCGGACACAGAACAAGGCGGGGACATGTTAAACAGGTTGTGTACATACTGTAAACACTTTTAACTACACAGATAGAAGGATCAATATGTACTGTTATCGAGGGGTATTTGAAAAGGACTTTATTATGATGTTTGAAAGCTACACGTATCAATAAATAAGAGAAATACATGGTGTATTTTAGAATTCTAAAACAGCTGGAATCAAAAATATCCCTCATTACATTTTGGGAGAGGCTTTGAGTGTTTTGAAATGTGGCTTCGGCCTCATGTTGGGTTGACGAGCATCATGAACCCTAAACCTATCATTACTGAGCTGAAGTTAGAGGTTTTAAACGCAGCAGAACTTGATGTACTTTCAAAACAAGCCCAATTTTCACTTATGAATATGTTCTTGTTGCCACAAGTTGGTAATCTAGTACTGTGTAACAATCCCAGATTCCCTCCTTTAACTACGGCATTTTGAGGACAGAAACCCAAACAGGAAGCTGGTTTGAGTATTTTCTCAATAACAAAGTTGAGTCATGTAACGTTTTGGCTCAGAAGAGCAGACAAAAGTAACCGTGTTTTGTACACATGCTAATCCTAAATACACATTTAGTCGATACCTGTTCCAGAAGTCCAGAGAAAGCCGGTTTGCCGAGCATCTCAAATAGCTTCCTGACAGAGTGGAGATCGATGCCTGGGATCTTTGGGTTGGTTTTGAAGTGGGTATCATCACTGAGGAAGCAAACAAACATATGATTATGTGTTGAGTATCTCCGATGTCTCAGTGATTACTAACGGCACAGAAATAGGTCAGAGCTCAGATACTTTGAGGCGAGGCCTCGATGTTGAAGGCTCACGTCACTTTGGATTAAAGGCCGACAGCGAGGTGAACACACAGCCTGAAGGTATTTAAGGCAATCCCGAAGCCGATCTCCTCTCCGAGGATAGCGAGTACAGACTGATGCACAAAGACAACAAAACCGCTCTGCATGAACAAAGACTATTTACAGTGTGAGCCTTCGTATTCTTATAGCACAGGATTTATTTAGTCATAACACAAATACATCAGATCTGATCTTGTGGAGACCGTTTGCCAAACAAAAAAGTCTGATGGAGATAGTACACCGAGTGTGAGCGCTGACCCACTTTATTTTGTTAAACTCTGTGAGCTTAAAAGAACCAGAGGAGTGTTTCTGGGGCTGAAACGTAACACAACTACAATGAAAATGACCACACTTCAAACAAGAAACATGTTTTAGGTGCTGAACTGGTGCAGTTTAAGCACATTTCATATTTTTTGCTGACCATGTTTGAAGTCTAGTCATACCGTTTTATTTATGCATTTATTATTATTTCTACTGATTCAGCCAACCATTGTTTTCATTCATTTATATGATGTATAAAAATCAATTAACTGAGGCTAAAATTATTTCCGAGTTGTCAAAATAAATGTGGTGGAGAAAACAAATATGTTGGGCCTCTGAAATGTAGTTGGGAAGACTTGAGTACATGTACCCCGTTACTTTCCACCACTACAGTTCCCACTGGTTTATTGTGAAAACTGGTTGATAGTTTCAGTGTCTGCTACTCTCTGGTGAGTTTCAGCAGACAGAGCAGTCGGATGTACTTAAGTGTTTCCAGACATCTGTTTTCCACGATAAATATCTGCTGATGAGCCGACATACCTTCACACACAGTGACGGTCAGCGAGCACACAGATTGCATCTTTCCCACCCTGACACTCGGCATGTGTTGGTGGATAAGTGGATGTGCCACTAGGTGGACCCTGTGAGGTCCTCGCTGATTTAGTTCTCAGGAGTCTAGCTTTCATATGAGTCTGACCAAGTCAAAAGATCCTCTGTTTTTTTTTTTTTAAGACACACAGTGGAGCTACAGGCTAGGTGAAGGTGGAACCCTCATAAAACCTCTTTGTGTCTGCTATTCTTGTTATATTTCAGTTTGTACAATACATTCTTCAACCAGTAAACACAAAACAGATATTCTAAAGAAATGTGCATGTAGCCTGTGCGAAGACCTTTGTTTTCCCTTCACAACAGCAGATGTTTGTTCAGCATGATTCAATTCAATTCGGTTTATTTTGTATAGACCATTATCACAAATTTGCCCCAGAGGGCTTTTCAATCTGTACACATGATGTCACTTCTTCGTTTGTTTAATTATTTCCTTCCAGGCTATTTTTCGTGCTTTGATGTTTTAAAGGTGTGTTTCATCTCTGGGTACTTTTACATTTGTTTTTGTCATTTTAAACCTTCCAGTGGTGGTAGAAGTAGTATTCAGACTCAAAATGTACCGAAAGTATCAAAAGTAAAAAAAGTAATTATTCTGCAGAAAAATAACCCGACTGGCATATTTATTATATATTTTATAATATATTGTTGATCAATGTACAAGCAGCATTTTAGTTGTACAGCTAGTTGAGGTAAAGCTACGACTTTACACACGGGGAGGTAGTCAAGTGGTTTCCAACCTCGGACTGGGTGTCCTCCAAAGGGTCACCAGATAAAATCGTAGAGGTAGTTGGATAGTGAGACATTTTCATATTTTATAAGATAATCATGTGATTATTGTCAAATCTAACCCCGAAAAGTAATTTAGCAACTATAGCTGTGAGAGTGTAGTGGGAAAAGAGTGCAATATTTCCCAATGAAATGTGGGGAGTAGAGGATTAAAGTTGGAGAGAGTGGAACATCTTAATCTGAAAAAGTAGAATACAAGTACCTCTAAATTGTATTCAATAGAGAACTTGAGTTAAGTACTTAATTACTTTGGTAAACATGGCGTTTACATACCTTCGGTCCAAAAAGCTGCCGTTCCAACAAGCCGTGGAGGAGAGTTGGATTATAATGTCACTGAGCACAAAAACATAAAACAGAGACCATTAAATATAATCAAGTCTTACGTGTGAAAATAAATCCAAGTAAAACCACGACTAATACTAAACAACGACAAGAGAATGTACACTTTTACTTTTACATATGCATTATATACAGCACATTCTAATGCATTTAAAATAATAACTGCCGTTATTCTACTTACTTTGTGACACTGGAATCTGTGCTGTACATCAGCTTCAACCTCCATGAGTTTAACTGTTCATAATTGATCGGGGCGATTGCTTTGCTGACATTAATCACTCTGAAGTCCTCGGAGATGACAGAACTCTGCAGAGGGGAAGATAAACAGACACCAGATACCAGTATAAACATTTGGCAGATTGTTTGCCTTTGGGAGTTATAGTTGTGTCTCATTCCTGATCTAAGATAGAACAAATAGGCCACACCTCAGTCTAAATATTTTGCAGTACAGTCTGAATGTGTGTTATGTCTTTATCAGAGCAGACACTTTACAGTAGGACCCATTTATAAATAACTGGTGACACATTAATGCCCCCCTGTGGTGAAACACTGGAACAGTGTTGATGGAAATGTGGGTCTATTTTTGTACATTATTTTTAAGCCGCCTATTTTGAAATAGTTTGTCTTATAATTATGATTAGATTATGGTTTGTGTTGGGGATCTAGTTCTGATGGTGAGGTGAGAGGAAATATATTGAGTGGACTGGAGATTTGTCTTAACCTCCTTATTTTGTACTGACTTCATGAGACACTTCATTTCCCTTTGCGTGAAACATTTCATAAAGTTGTCTACCTTCATTTTAATACAGAAGTGAAATGCTGAATAAGATATTGAATTACTATGTGTCCAAAATTCTGATATTTTGATAACGAGGCTTTGAATTATGTCATTAAAAAGCTGTAACAGCAATCAACAGGACGTCAAACGTTTTTTGACCGTTTTGAAGTCAACTAATGCAAATACAACAATATTACTTATTCAGGTAACAAACTTGAGCGGAAGAGAAGGGTACTAAAAACTTAATTAAATCACATACCTGGTCATTGGAGTACAATAAGAAGCTATGGTCTCCTCCACAGATGATTTTAGTCACTGTATATTGTTTTGATTCTAAAGAAAAGAGAGGAAAGATTAAACGTAGAAACAGTTAACTGGACAACATGTTATAACTCTTAATCAAATAGAGAGAAGTACTATTTTACTACACAGTCCATCTGTATCTGTACCATGAGGATGCTGCTGACAGATAGTTATGAAGGATAAAAGATAATGTACTGTGAACACACTAAGCAATGATCAACATTAAATCTCTGTAAAACTGTTTTCATATCCATCTTCCTCAGATGTCCACTAGATTACCACAAAATAGGGTGTATTGTTGTGTAGAAGTACTGTTTAATTTTTACACTTTGACTTGTACCGCAGTTTACAACTGTACATCGGCATTAATACACGCATACTCTCTTCCCCCCCCTCACTCAAGAGACTACTGCGAATGCTTTCCGTTAGACCACCGTGTTAGGTAGAAGAAATATATTGCACAATAAATACTTTTATCTTTTTTTTTTTTTTATGCATATTTTTCTTTTTTGCTTGGAAGACAAACTGCGTAGACTCAAAGTAATCTGGCCGCATTGAGCTCTCAAGATAATTGTAAATCCCACCTAACACACTCCCTGCTCCCACAGAGCTCTCTGAGACACAGAGCGGCTCATTTGGCCCGAATCCGAAAAACGGATCCATTACGCAAGACTGCAGCGTTTGTATAAAATCCCTTGAGCATTTATACCGAACAGTGGACTCTGCAAGTAACCATAAAATCCTATTAATAGAATAAAAGTCTAAAACTATACATTATAAGCAAGATGAATGACAAAAACTTTAAAAAGTACGACACATTTCCAGCCACTATTTCATGTACAGCGAGCACAGTCTTCTGCTGACCGGTTCTGTGTGGACTTCCAGTCAGGAAGCTGGCCTTCACAGGAAGCGGGCTCCTGGCGTCCCCCAGTAGTCCCGTCCCCAGCTGGCCGTGGCTGTTGCAACCAAATGCATACACCACATCGGAGGAGGGAACAAACGCCAACGTGTGGTGCCTGACAGAAAAGGAGGGGGAAAGCAAGATGTCGGATGCAGAGGGACAGAACCAGCCTCTAAGACACAGAGTTCATAAATACACTTCAATTCAAGACAATTAATCATCCTGTATTTCATTTGTGATCTTCTGATCTTTAGTTTTTGTTGATACCATTTCACAAAAGGTGTTTAACTTTGAAATACTTTTCAAATTACAGGAGAGCAACAAAACTCTTTTTGACGGTTTAAGCTTCACCAAAGATTTCTAATTGTATCAAGATGCATCAGATTGTACATTGTTTACATTATAAACCGGTGAACAATACCTGCCACAGGTGATCTGGGACACTTCAGTCCCCATGAGCTCCAGCACCCGCCTGGGTAACAGTTCATTATTGGTGGAGCCATGACCCAGCTGCCCCCACGAGCCTTCACCAAACGTGAACAAGCCGCCATCCTGACAGAGACACAAAATACAGAATAAAAGTTGCTGTTGTTGTTGGAGACTGAGATGCTTGGCATAGCAAGGCAGTGATTCACAGTAAAATATAGTTTTTTTCTCTCGGACCGCGTGTCAAAATGATGGATTAGGATTAGTTCGAGCTCGGCGGTCCGACTGGAATCCGATTTAGAATTTGTCTGTGCAATAAAGGTCACATGCAACAAGTTGTGGGTCTCTATGAAGCCAGAATACTAAAACTGATAATCCAATTAGAAGACAGCTGGCCATACAGCAACTAACCAAACTAGCCCACGTAACATTTGGTGGCAAAACACTCTCATAGGGCGTAAATCGTACCAGTGAGAAGCGCCGGTGGGGGTTGATCTGTGTTCATACCTTTGTGAGGGCTGCTGTATGTTCGTTTCCACAGCTGATGTAACAAACTTTTTGAGATCTCAAAAATTTGATGTGGCACGGGACAGCTCGATCTGAGAAGGGGAAGATAAACAAGCAAAGGTCAGACTGTTCTACACTGCCTGATGTATTTGGTACAAAATAGTTGCCATGGCAACTTCTGCATTTGCCTCTGGTACTCTAGTGGCTTCCTTCTATCCAGCTCGTCATTACCTTGTTTATCATTGAGACCGAGCTGTCCAGCTCTGTTCTTGCCCCAACCGAAGACGGCTCCGGACAAGGAGAGGGCAAAGCTGTGGTCTCCCCCGGCGGTGATCTGTGCCAGGGGAATACCCGACAGAGACTTCAGGGGATGAGGGAACAGCATGCTGGGCTCTCCTTTCCCGAGGCCGAGCTGGCCGCTGGTGTTCTGGCCCCAGGTGAACAGCTGGCCATCTGAGGGGAAATGACAGGGAAGCAAAAGTAGGTTACTGTTCATCTCCACCAATTACTCCCAGTACAGAAACAATTGGTTTGGTAATGTGGGACTATCTGGTTGCTAAAATGCACAATTTGAGTCTTTAATATCTCTCAGATACCTCTCTCTTTGTGTCACTGTCACATAAAGACAAGATGCATAAAATGGCTATAAGAAAATTACAAATGGGGGAGAAAAAAAGGTTGTTTAACCCTGAACTTCTTTCTCAAAATATGAAGGCTGTGTCCTAATTTAAATTGACTATGTAGTGACCTACATTTGATGTCTGCCTTTTTAATTCAGCAGTAGTATTCTGAGAAAAATAAGCTTAAACGGCGTTCACTGTACAGTATTTTTGGGGGCATGCATGTTCAACTGACTTTCACATTAACCCAACTAGTGGTCAAAGTCGCCCACAGAGAACACTAAAATCAATCAGATAGAGGAAAGCAATTAGTCCGTCAAAAATAATTTGAGATTCAAAGTTTAAAGTTGACACTGCCGAGTCCTGCCTGGATGTTTGGAAAAACGGTGGGTTGATTTAAAAATGCCGAACATAAACGGTGCTGGTGTGCTGGGAAGAGAGTGTGTCCTGAATACCTCTAGAAAGTGCGACGCAGTGCTGATTCCCACACATCACTTGAGAGATCCGCTGCTCACACAGTCTTTTGACCAACCTAAGGCACAAACACAAAAAACATCTGTTAATGAAATGATAAAACCAGTCATAATAAAACATTACCATCGTCACATGTCCAGTAAGAGACGTAAGCAATGGATGAGTTGGAGCTAAACTATCGGGAAACTGCTTCCCAGTATAAAAGGTTTCACTATCCTAGAATACTAAACTATAACCGAACAGAGCTACTGACCCTCATGAACAGAGCCCGGGTCCCCCACTGACCCTCATGGACAGAACCCGGGTCCCCCACTGACCCTCATGAACAGAGCCCAGGTCCCCCACTGACCCTCATGAACAGAGCCCGGGTCCCCCACTGACCCCCATGAACAGAACCCGGGTCCCCCACTGACCCTCATGAACAGAGCCCAGGTCCCCCACTGACCCTCATGGACAGAACCCGGGTCCCCCACTGACCCTCATGAACAGAGCCCGGGTCCCCCACTGACCCTCATGAACAGATCTATTTGATTTATTTTATCTTATACTATTGTACATTTTATGTTTCAATTATTGCACTATGTTGACTGTTGATTGTTGTTGATTGTTGTCGTTTTGTTTTTCTGTCTAATGTACGCACCAGCCGCCAAGTCGAGTGCGTTGTGTGTCTAACACACGTAGCAAATACGTGTTTCTGATTCTGATTTAAGTACACTACTGTACACTGCATCCACATAGTCATTTCATGGGAACAGAATATTTCATGCCGTTGTTATTTCGGCGTTGTGGGTCGCTACAAATTGACCCCAGCGGTAATGCTCATCCATTCAACAAAATGTTCTTGACGTATTTTTTCTCTTGTCAGGCGAAAAGCTTGATTACCTCTCTGATGGTCTTACTGACTCACCTCGGGATTCGAACAGCCGCCTCCGCAGTCCCCAGGCCGAGCTGGCCCCCTTCACCGGACCCCCACGCGAACACTTGACCCTGCTCATTCACCGCCATTGAATGGGACCGACCACTCGACACCATTGTTATTGTCTGAGTGTCCAGAGCTCCGACGAGCTCTGTGGAGAGGAGGAGGAAGACGTCAGTAGATTTACGACCACAACAAAAACAGATTTTCCTATGAAGCCCATGGAGAGAGAATATGTAAATGTACTGATTTTACATTTAACAAGATACAAGCCCATTAGGTATGCACTAATATGTTCATAGGAAGTACCTTTTTTTTCTCATCAAAACTAAACCATCTTTTCTTCACAGAGCAAGCTACAGATTCCAGATTGTATTTAATATTAATTTAGAACAGTGGACTTTTCTCCATGAAATACTTTGTGTCACGCCATAGAAAATAGAGGACTGCAGCAGAAGGTGGGCAGGAGTTTGGTGCAGGTCGGTGTACTACCTTTCTGTGTGGTTTCCTGCTATAGAACTGTTTAATCATCGAAGGTTAACTGGGTTCGAAGCTACAATGGCTTGTAATAATTACAAATACCCAATAACTCTGTTACTTTGGTTTCAATTTATCTTATACTACAATATGATTTTTTAAAATGTAATCAGCAATCTTCTTAATAAGCCTGCATCGTGTAAGCTTATAAAGAAGATGTATTACAAGTAAATAAAATGCCTAATGAAGACCTGTACCGTGATAGAACAAGTGCTTATACCATATGTGAGTATGTGGGATATCATACAGGCAGTTTCCATCTTACACACATGTGCAAGAAATAGATATATTTTCTCAAATTCCAATGATTCCTGCATTTATTCCTTGTTGTCAAAGCTTGAGCTTCACCCACATGCCGACACAAAGTAACACAAGTGTCCTCCCACATGACACGAACACAGTCCCACCACTGTCTGCAATCACTTCACAAGCCATGAGAGGTTTCACGTCTCCTAGAAATGCTAATGAACCGTCTCATAAGTGGAGACAGTTAAATGTACACTGATACTGATGCATTTAAAAACTATGTCAAAAACAACTATGTGAAGTCCATTAGTTGAGAAGGGAAATTTATGATATTGCAACATGTTTTCTCATGCTTTGTGCAAGTCATCCTGGTTGTGATGTATAGCTTTAAAAAAAGAGAAACTTGCTCTTATCTGCAAGAGAGTGCACTGTTTTTTCTGAAACTTTCATCAGTTTTACACAAAGATGGGATTATTTATAAAAACTACCACAGAAGGTCCAGATGCACCTGCCACAAATCTGTCATTTCTGACTTTAATGTCATATTGTTTTGTTGCTTTTAGCTTAATTGAGCTCACCATGACAATGCAGGTATTTATTTATTATTTCGCAGATACAATGTTTACGTTGTTTACTATCTTGGATTGGAGTATTAGCACGCTAATATTAGCATGCCATGTATTTTGTGCGTTGGTAAACACACCGTGACATGCTCACACACATTCTGGGTAACTTTCCACTCACACCTACTAAAAGCAGTGCAGCAGGTTGGCGCAACAGCCGACAGCGTGCAACGATTAATCAGAGGTCGGGCCGAAAGCTTACCTGGGAAAGTCCCTGGTTTGCTGTGGCCCAGCTGTCCACAGCTGTTAGAACCACATGTGTACACACTGCCATCATGCAGCAGAAACATCGAGTGTTGCCCTCCACAAGCTGCTTCTTTCAGTCCCCTGCCACTGAACACATGACTGTTGCTCGGCTCAAACATGGGGTTCCTCTCAATACCGATACCCAGCTGTCCGTCTTTTGCATTCCCCCAACAGAGCATGTTGACGAGGGAGAGGGGACGAGCTCCGATCTGAAGACGCAGAGAGAGTAGTGGCCGGATGGAGGAAGACAACGAAATGTTCAGACTTTAGAGCAGCCCCGCTTTCTCCTCTTCATGTAAAGTCCAACCCTGGAAGAAACAAAAAGATTGCATGTGTGTCGTCTGTCTTCATTAGGAGCACATGCTGCTCACTGCGATCCATGTTTTTAAAGAATAACCTATGGGTTTAGAGATGTGGCTGTGTGTAAGAATAGTGTAAGCTGCATGACAGAAGAACAGGACAGTGTGTTTAAATAAACTCCCAGTGTAATCCCGGCTTAAGCAGCTCCATGCAGTCTTGCCTTACTGTCAGTCCACATGCAATGAAATACATGCATCTTACTGACTAAGTTTGCCATGGGAAATAAACTAATGGGAATGAGACAAACAAAGTGAAACAAAAAGTGCCATCAATTAGGAGAGAGAAAGACATTAACAGGTGAAAGCAGCATGAACATGAACTTAAGGATCTATCATCTGATTAAAATGTACTGCAGGCTATACAACCAGGATAACCAAATACATTCATATCAAGGACAACAACAGCTACACTTCAGACAGCTCACCTGAATTTGATCACTTTTATGTTTGTTTCCATTGATTTGTAGGAACGGAAATGTTATTATTGTATGTACTATCTGCATTCATTGTCTTTTCTTTTTTTTAAATTACATCAAGCAAACATTAATGGGGTCAAATACAAAAGCCCTGCAATAAATCCTGTAATATAGTGGTAATAAAAATGAAGATCTTATCAAAGTTACAAGAGTAAATAGATTATTTTATTTAATATAAGATAAAACAATATCAAAATAACTAAATGCACTGGTTCTAACTTCTCTAACGTGATTAGTTGCTATATTTCTTTGTCTTTTTAAGTAAATTGAATTTTTTTAAGTTTTACACTGTTGGTCTGACCAATCAGTTCAAAGATGTCAACTTGAGCTCTAAGATGTGGGCGTTTTTGACCATGTATCAAATAGTAATAATAAATAAGTTTTGCCCTAGTTGTGATGTTCAGTTTTTGTTCAAAATAAATATTCGAAACAGCTCAGTATTTGGCGTTTTATTAGTAATGTTCTTGCTATTTTATTTAGTTATTCACTTAATTATTCTAACTATTTAATGTTTGTAAAGCATATAGTATTCAAACGTAATAATTTGTAGCATTATGTAATGCAATACAACACAAAAGCACAACAAAATGCAGCCTCTAAAATCTCTGAATCAAAGCTTAACATAAGAATGAACATTAAACCTTCATGAGGGAAGGTTGGACTACATTGTTAATTGAGTGGATCTACTAATCTCTAGTCAATTGGGTGGATATACTGAGAAGAGTGACAGACAAGATTATAATGATACAATGATTTAACACTTGGAAACTGTTAAATGCATGTGTACTATCTTTAATCGGTTATTGTTATTATAATTATTATCATTATTCATATTTTTAGAAAACATTGCAATCCTAATGAGTTTAATGTAAAATATCGTTAGTTCGCTGTGACTTAGATGGCCCACGGGTCCAGGATCAGTTCTAACGCGTATTTAGGTTACGTTAGCTTGCTGTTGGGAAGAAAGTGAAGAGGAGTGGCCTGCGTTGTGTAGACATAACAACCACAGTACGCAGGCGTAGCTAAAAATCCCAACACATCTAACTCACAGTATTTGACTGAACAGTAAATGAACGTAACACAATAACAGACGCCTTAATGACACAAGCCGTATTCGTTCATAGTTAACGCTAGCTGTTTAACCTTCGCAAGCTACAGCAACGTACGCTGGCTGTCAGTGCAATGGCTAAACCCACAGAAATCCGCTGGTTAACCGATGTCTCAATTGTGAGGAAAAGCAGCGTTGTAATACAGCAGGTTGATAGCAAATAAAAAGAGCTGTTTACCTGGATATATGCATTCTGAATATGGGGCGTTCGGTTTCGGTTCGGCTCTAAAAACAAACGAGGGAGTCCGGAGTACCACAGCTGCTACGTCACTGAACGTTAACGTCAGGAGAGCAGCGATTGGTCCGCCAATCAGGAAGTGCTGGCGTTACGTTTATGGTTACGACCAGAGCCGTTTAATGAGAGTCACGTTATCTCCGCTCACTCCGATGGATCATTGTTGTTTTAAATTAACTTGTAAACAGCTAAGACTAAAGGTTAAGCTTGTATAATATCAGCACAACTGATTAAAATGAACACGTGCATTTAAGTCTTTTTTTAATTTTTGTACACCGAGCAAACATTATCGGGCTCAAATGGAATACAACCTGTAATATAGTAATAATAGAAATGAAGTTGTAATCAGAGATACAACAGTAAATAGATTATTCAATTTCATATAATATAACATAACAAAATATACAATTTAGAGAGCATATTTGAGACTTCTAAACACTAAACCACGGCCTGCCTTCCATTTTAACTTTTTCCTGTACAACAATTCAGTAAATTAAATAACACAATATAGAATCGACAGAGAACAAATACGGAACCAATTACTCTTTGATTACAGTAAAGTCCATAATGATGATGTGTTTGGGTCACTGGGTCACATTACACTGAAGCGATACAAAATGTGTTCTGGTAAAATAATTGTGCAAAAAGTATTCTAACAAAAAAAGTTGGATGATAGATAGATAGATAGATAGATAGATAGATAGATAGATAGATAGATAGATAGATAGATAGATAGATAGATAGATAGATAGATAGATAGATAGATAGATAGATAGATAGATAGATAGATATTTTCGCTAGCATAATGTATACAGGTATATAATAAACATATAAATAATATATAATAAAGTATACATTATTATTATTATTATATTACATATACAAACTAATAGAATAGATTAATATTAAATTAACTAACAAAACAATAGTGCAAAGATGAAAATAGGCTCCTGTAACAAAAAGGAATAAGGTTGTTGTTGTTGTCACGGATGTGAGGTAGTCATCCGGAAATCAGGAGAAATATTCTGACCTCAAATGACTTATATAATAAAAATGAAACTCTTCTCTTGCTCGCTGCGGGATGCCAAAGCTACCGATTTCTGAATGGCGGCTTCAGAGGTCAATCAAAGGTCCGTTGACCAATCACCGGCGCTGTGCGCGAGGCTGTGGGTGTCACCAACCGGCCTATGGACGCAAGGTGGGTGTCGAAGTTTCTCGGTTGCTGATTGGCGCGCCGACGTCACAGCGTTGTGTTTGATAACATTGAGGATCCAAAACAGAAACAGCAGGACGAGACGAGGGCGCGGCGATCTTCAGACAGTTATTTGCGAGGGCTATTTATAGAACTAGCAGAGGACTGAAGCGTGCAAAGTATACTAAAACAGCAAAGGTACGGGTTTTAGTCAACAAACCACCGGGATGTAAACGGGATCGTCCCGTTAATGTTGTGTGTACTTCTAGCTAATGCTCGTCAGCTAGCTAGTCAGCTAAAGCTAACTATCGTCGCGGTAGTTAGCTAGCTAGTTCGCTTTAGTCCTGTCGCTAGTTAACCCAGCTAACGTAAGTCAATGTTAACGCTGCCGAAACAAAAAGCTCAACACTTTAAACGTGTGTCCAATAACTATTTGTTATTAATGATGATTGTAAATATTCTTATTGAAACGATGTTTGTTTATATGTATCTGAATGTTGTTGTCTTGTTAGCTCAAGCAGCTTCATGGCTGAAGAGGCATTCATGTCACGTCAAAGTTAATCTTGAAATGCATCCTGAGGTTATCACGCTACTAAAACTTGTTGTGAGTGTTGTTGCATTCAAAGGTTGTGCGCTGATTGTTTAAATTATTATATACTTCTTTAAACTTTCCTACCGATTGTATTTAAATGTTATGTTTACAGCAGCAGTGTTTGTAATACATTAATTATGCACCTTTAAGTCAAGGTTTTGTATCATATTAGCCGGTTGATACCTTTTTTAGAGAAACTAAAGTTGTTGCCTCATATTTTCTAGTTTGAAGAATAGTTGGAAATAGCTGACACACGTTTTTTTGTAATGTTTATTAGAATTCTGCATATTTTCTAACTAACTGTCCCCCCCTCCCTCCCTCCCCTCCCCATTGTCTCCGGACAGCAAATCCCTCTACCTCTGCATCCAGGGCTTCTCCAGTGTTTGTGATATCAAGGTGATGTCAGCAGCCTGTCTCGGGCGCCTGGCAAGGTCCAGTGGTCCCCTTGTGGGATGTAGTGGTCTTTTAAAGATGGCTGTAGTCCCACTCCCATTCCAGCAGGTCAGCCGTCCCCAATTCCCAATCTTCCAGAGACAACTTTACAGCCCTTCAGGAAAACTGCACAGCAACACACGCTTTGATTCAGACAGCAGTGGACGGCCCACTACTTGGGATTCATTTGGCATCTGGGATGATCGTATTGATGAACCTATTCACCTGCCTTCCAGTATTCGCTACGGCAAGCCCATTCCCAAAGTCAGCTTATCCAGGGTAGGCTGTTCCTCGCTCATCGGTCAACGTAAGGACAATGAAGACCGCTTCCAGGTCTCCCAAATGACTGAAAGCATCCTTTATTTTGCTGTGTTTGATGGGCACGGCGGGCCAGAAGCAGCTGACTTTTGTGAAAAATACATGGAGAAATTCATCAAGTAAGGAGTTTGTTATCAGATATCTATACCATGGAAACATGTACTGATTAGTAACTTGAATGTGTGAAATTGCTGGATGGCAACAAAACAACTCACTGGTTATTGTTTCTGATATTCGGATGTTGTAACAATTTAGTATTTTGGTCGTTGTTTCAGGGACCTTGTGGCGAAGGAGTCCAATCTGGAAGTAGTTTTAACGAAGACCTTCCTTGAAATAGACAAAGCTCTTGCAAGGGACTTGCACTTCTTTCCGAAAGGTAGGTTGGTGTCCTTTCATGTTACATGCACATATAAATGTGTGTGTGTGTGTGTGTATATGTACATGTATACATGCACACATACATGCATACGTACGTACATACATACATGCATACATATACACACACACAAACAAGTATGCATGTACTGTAATGACACTTGTTCTTCTCTTTTCAAAACTGTACTTACTTATCCGACTTGAGCTTTGAAACCTTGGATTTTACAACTGTCATGTTTTCAACCAAGCACTTTGGTTAAAGCTCATTCATTTAACCCAAAGTTACTCAATAACTGATGGAACAATGGAAGAAGCTGCACATGCTTAACTGCTTCACTACACCTTTACCCAAACTGAAAGGCAACAAATAAAAGGAAAAACCTGAGAACATGTGCCAATCATATACTACAAAGTGAAGCCAACATACCTGGACATGGGAATGCCACCTTGTGCTGTTGAAGTCATTTAGAACCAGAGGTCTCGCTTGTCAGCCTGAGCACCTTGTAGTTGCTGTGTCAGAACAAATTAACATGAACATTGGTGTGATAAGAACTAGCTTAAATGACAGCAACCACATATGGGTGTGTATTTATTTAGAATTCAAATTATTTTTTGGTTCGTTTCCCATCCACTAACATAGAGAGGGTGGATTTATGATCTTTACTGCATCACCAGGGGATGATCCAGATGTTTTGGCTGTCATGTCGTCAGTCTGTGGTGTGGATAAACATAATGTGGACCTTTCCATAAGAGAGCATGTGCGGTCACTGATTTTCTTTTTGCTTAATTAGTATACAAACTGATCTCAACCATATGTTATGAATACATAATAATAATAATAATAATAATGGTGTGTATATATATATATATATATATCTATCATATCATATGTTATAGTCTTCAGAGTCACCGGATCTCAACACAGTTTAACACCAGTGTGAGATTGTCGATTAGTAGTGAACTTCACCAACACCAGAAACACCACTTGAGAGAATATATTTCGATAACATTGACATACAGATCTTTCAGAAGAGGTCCTGGGACTTGTTTATTCCATACAAACAAATGCTGAAACTGCTCTAAATGTCTTGTTGTGGTCCCGACACTTTATATAGTCACCATCATTTTTTTTTTATTTGCCACTCATCTGTTGATATTTTGTCAATCTGCAAAGTATGTGTATATTGGCATTAACGGTGATATAAGGAATACTTTAGGCACCACTGATCAAGAAATGAATACAAAACATTTCTCTCAATATGCCACGAGGCCTACATGTCTGTCCAATTAGGTTAACTTTTCTCCAACAGAATGATGTCTGATTATGGTTATCTGTTAATGGACAAGCTAGTATACCTTATTATGTGGCCCTACATCGGCCACGCTGTGTGAAATGTCCCAATATGCCTGTGTGTGTGTGTGCATGTTATCTACGGCAGCTGCTGACCCAGCTAAGAGCTGGAGGCCCTTGGCACCAATGTGGATGACGAGAGGCTAGATATTGAAGGAGAGTCCAGCGGGTCCTAAATCCTGGACTACTGGAAGGTTCCCTATCTTTCTCTCACTCTACTCTTTCTGTCTCTCTTCCCATTCTTCTCTCACCAAGTGTATGCATAGCTTCTTGTGAGAGAGTGCTTCAGTTTGACCAGTTGTATGTTGCCACTGACCGATCTAGTCCATGAGATGCAGCATGTTAAAAGTGCAGATTAGACTAAAACACACATCTTAAAACCATTTATTTCTCTGGAGAAAGAAAAGGCCCAATGCAGACTTTCTTCTATAAATGCCAGTGGATAAATCCACGTAATGACATTTGATGCCGTTTTATCAAATGTGTCCACCCTTAAGAAACTAACATTTAGCGTTTGTGTAGTTAAGTATTGTACATACACAAAGTTGACTGGAAGTTGCAGAGTTTGATGTTAAATCGACATCTTACTGTTGGCCTGCATTGATAAAAAGTTAGAAAATGTCATTTTTTCCCGTGTTATTTTTTTTATATCACTTGCCTTGTGACAGATAAGTGGGGATTTTTCACATTGATTACATAAATGCATGCACTAAACAGTAAAACAAACTACCCCTCGGGAAGTAAAAAGAAAGTAGATTTCTTTTTTTTGTTGTGTGTGTGTGTGGTTTTTGAAGCTCAGTGTTTTGTCAGTTAACACTGATTGTGTTGGGTTTTAGACTTAAACCTAATACTGCTGCAAAATTAGCCGTGGACCTCAACTGTGTGCTGAAACAGTCCAACCTGCATGACTTCCTCTATTGTTTACTGCTGTAATCTCTAGTTTCCTGTAAATCCACTATGTGACCTCCACCCCTGTGTTAGTGTTTTACCGTGTGGATGCGAGAGTGAGAGAAACACTTTGTGGTTGTTGTGAACAGTGACTTTTAGTGTGGACTTTTTATTGCTCGATCCAGCTCTGATGTTTCCTTTTACGTCTCCAGTACCCGGGATGAATCCAGGAACCACCGCCACTGTGGCGCTGCTGAGGGACGGCATCGAGCTGGTGGTGGCCAGCGTGGGCGATAGCCGCGCCATGCTGTGCCGCAAGGGCAAGGCCCTAAAACTCACTGTCGACCACACCCCCGATAGGAAGGACGAGAAAGAGAGGTACAAAGATGCTGTGGGTGACGCCACGTTTTGTCAGTTCAGCCACAGAAAGCGTGAGATAGAGATATCAGACTAACAGTAAAGTATTAGGGCTTCATTTTGTTTGTATTATCTATTAATTGTTTAAATGAAAAGCGCAGTGCTGGTGAAGTTGTATCTTCAGTAATGAGAAGGATGTGTTTACTTTTATTGTACAAACTGTAGAAAACAATTATTAATGTACCTTTCTCCCTCTGCACTGCCTCAAGGGTCAAGAAAAGTGGGGGTTTTATCACCTGGAACAGTCTGGGGCAGCCAAACGTCAACGGCAGGCTGGCGATGACGCGCAGCATTGGAGACTTTGACCTGAAGAGCACGGGGGTCATTGCTGAGCCGGAGACCAAGAGGGTGTCAGTAGGTTTTATAAAAGTGGATTTCGTCTGCATTTTGTGCGAGCACTTTAGAGATATTCCAGTAGCAAATTCAGCTTCCCGACACAGTATTGCTAACATTGGAGGTACAATAACACAATTACAGGGTTTGTACGGTCATGGGAAAACCTGGAAAAGTCATAGAATTTTAAAATGGTCATTTCCAGGCCTGGAAAAGTCATGGAAAAAAATTACATCGGAAAAGTTTTGGAAAAGTCATGGAAATGTGTTATCAACACATTTTCATTTACGCTGAGTTTGAAATAATTAATATGATTTTTTTTTTTTTTTTTAAAGAAAGACGCTCAAAATATAAGACGGCGTACGCTCTCCATATGCTCCATTTTCTAAATTGTTCATCTTTATACCGAGATTTCAGTTTGTTCATGGAAATTTGGTGAAAAGTCATGGAAAGGTCATGGAAAGGTCATGGAAATCCATCAATCAAAAGGTGTAAGAACCCTGCAATTACAACAATTATTTGTTATTGTTACGATCTGCATCTCTTCACATGATCACATTTGACCTCCATCTTAAATGGGACGACATACATATTGCAATGAATACTGCACATCTGGATACACTTGTACCCTTCAATCCCGTCAAGCTAAATAACCCCCAATATACAATGTCACATCTGTCTCAATGTATAAACATGTCTATAAAGACATGGCCTAATTAGGTATCATTTTTAGGATTTTATCTTTGTCCTCTGGTTCACCCCTAGGTTTGACTTGTTTTCCTTTTACAAACTGCAGCAATAATTTGTAGCTCTGAGGAGTTGTTTCCAAGAGGTAGAAAGGTTTCTAAATACTGCCTGGCCTTTCCTCAGTTGCACCATGCCCACGACTCGTTCCTGGCGCTGACCACCGACGGCATTAACTTCATCATGAACAGTCAGGAGATCTGCAATGTCATCAACCAGTGCCACGACCCCAAGGAGGCCGCTCAGAGAATATCTGACCAGGTAGGACGTTCATACTTTGCTTTTAATAGGAAACCCCCCCAAATTTATTTAAAGTCAGAGCTCCTTGTGATTCCTTATGCCGAGTGCAAAAGGAGATGTTTATTATTTACCACCAGGTGTCGCACTGGAGCTGATCCATATGGTCAGCCGCCTTAAGTGGGCTTAGGCCGGAGTTCAACCCTCCTCGCTGGTTACTTTTCCCCACTTCCTTGTGGAAAGCCCTGCTTACTGTTCACAGTCTGCCCATACTAGTTGGAGATATCTTTAGATTAAAACAATGCACTTTATTGCTTAACCCTCCTGTTACCTTAAAATGTACTAACATCTTTTACCCTTTTTGACCCCAGCAATTAAAACCTCCAGAATTAATTTCCCAAGTTTAAGTGTCAGGTATTTTGTTTGTTTGTTGACTACCTAAATAGCCTTTTAAATAAATACAAAAGTTGATATTTCTTTTGTTTTACACAGTGAAAAACAGCCTAGGGGTCAAATTGACTCCAAAGAACACCGATGTGTACAAGTTGTTTACAGGACATTGGAAACCTATCATGTGAATTTTATGTTTTTCTAGTTGTCCCCCATAAATTAGGAAAAGTCATGAAATATGAAGAAAAAATGTCAATAATTTTTTTAGAGACATTAAACATTGAATGGGGTCAAATTGACCCCAAAGGTAATAGGAGGGTTAAAGTCATAACAAACTATTAATACCAGTCTTAACAACAAACAACTCGTACTGCACCACCATTCAAAGCAGGCTAACACCGGTTCTGCTGAAATTCGATTTCCTTCATGTTGTTTTATTTTCTCATTTAGTCTCTCCAGTACGGCTCGGAGGACAACAGCACAATTATCGTGGTGCCGTTTGGCGCTTGGGGGAAGCACAAGAGCTCGGACACGAGTTTCTCCTTCAGCAGAAGTGTCGTGTCCAGCGGCCGCTGGGCGTAGTCATCAGGACGGTGGACGTAAAGGTCGTGGTCTGTGACCTCATTACTTTGTGCAATACAATCGAAAGACAGTGCCCTTGTGAACGCATTAAAGAGTGGTTTGCCCAAACAATAATACCTAAGTGTTACGATATGTTGTTATTAGTACGATGTGTGTTAGTGGATTCATGATGTGCACTAAATTACAAAATAACCTCTTAGCCAATCACCTTATAGGTGCTAAACAGACAGGTAGGGCTGGTCCGAACAGTTCAAAGCTTCATTCATAATATTGAAATTAATTCTAAAACATCTTTCGCATGCGGCACAGCTTTTTGTTTGTTTTAATAGAAGGTATCACAGGTAGAAGTGTGCCGGTGACAAAGTCGTTTTTCAATTAATAACATACATGAATATTGTGTGCTGTAGTGTGTGTATAATCAACCTTCTCTTCCTCTCTATGTGGCTCTCTCTTTAGTGCGCCCACACACACACACACATGCTGCAAGGCTGTGGCACATTTTCACATGTATTTAAGAAACTGACAAATTTTCATTAACAAAAAAGTAACAAATGTAAAGAATAACTCCATAGATCTGTGTTCAAATTGATGATTTTTTTTTTTTTTTTTTTTTTTTTAAATGTTTCATGGTAAGTTAACTTTGATAAGTTTCAATTTCAAAAAGAGTGCGTCTAGATTTTACAATCGTTTAAAGCCTTCAGTCGTAAGTTTGACACACAGACGAGTGGGGAAATCCAATAATTAAACTGCGTTGTAAAGGAATGTATGTTGCGTTTAAGGGCATCTATTGACAGAAAATGATTTATGATATTAATAAGCGTGTTTTCTTTATACATCGTGTATAATCCCTGAAAGCTAAGAGTCGTGAAACCAAATCAAACACCGGCTCCAACTCGGTCCCCGTAGGCCCACACGGTCGGCAAACCGGAGAAGTTTCAGTCGACCGCTAGAAGTCGCCAAATCCTACGCACTGCACCTTTTTCAAAGGTACGTGGAAACGTCACGAATTCTGAAGGAACTAGGCACCAGAACAAAAATAAGTCAGGTCACGAGTTGAATGACTCGGTGTCGAGTTTCCTTTCGGTCATTTGGATCAAAGCACCGAAGTATTCTCGTCTAAACATATCTCCACGTCTAAAGGCTTTCGCGTAAACGATGCACTTATTGGTTTCTAGGTACTTCCACGCTATTTAAGCACCAAAAGCGACGTTAATGTCTAATTGCACAGTCTTGAAGGTTTGGGAGAGATTAACCCTGAATGTTCTATGATTTAGTGAATTGGCGTTTGTGTGGCCGCTCCAATATGTTCATGTTTCTTGCTGTACACGGTCGTATGAGTGTTACTATCTGTGCTGATTTGAAACGGGTCCTGTAAGAGCACTAAGAAGTGTTCAGAGTAAAGAGATGTACAGTGTATGTTTTGTAAATATATCTATTTATGTATCTGGAAAACTGATGGTTCTCGTTGCGTAACAACTCTTCAAAAAAGTCTCACGTCAGAAAAAGTCACGAACACAGGACTTTACTTTACAGGTGTTTATGTTCTGTAAAGCTATGTCATGTTGACTGTAACTTCTTTGCGATCAGTACACCATTAATGTGTCACTCGGAGAGATCGGAGCAAACGTAATGCAACACTAAGTAATTGTTCATCTCAATCCATGTGTGACGATGTGGGAGTTTGCTTCATTGCCTCCATCACTAAGAAATATCAATCAGACCTCGCAGGGTGGAGAAGTAACTGCTTTGTGTACGTAGTCTTGGTGGACCTTGTGTGTGTAGATCCTGTGGCAGACTTAAACCGTCCGATCGACTCCACTGCTTCTGTTCACTGTTGATCTTTTGTTTCGTGGTTGTTCAAACTAGAGAAATGCAACACTTCATATTCATCATTATTGTTCAATCTGGGAGATTTTCAAATGTTGTGCATCAGTTCTATCCTCAGACAACATTTCTAGGTGTTTTGTAAATACAGGTTTTTTCTTTTTTTTCCCGCACATTCAAATATTGAATGAAACCGTGAGATATGTTCACCGCCTTTTTAAATACAATCATTGTAACTGTGAACCTGCATGGGACCTAAATGTGACCCAACAACATTCGGTTATTACTGTATTTCTGGTCTGAATGGCTGTTGTCCCTTCAATAAAATACATAACCTCAAGAATAATTTAACTTCTTGTCCATTTCATCCATGAAGATTCAAGAAATGTTTCATCGTCACTTTTATAGCCTAAATGACACATCATGTGTTGGAAGAAGTTTTCAAAATGTGTAGCTACGTAGAAAATACTCCAAGTGAAGGGCACACATTTTATGCAGGATGCAATCTGCTGCTCTAAAAATTCTAATTACAAATCTAATTCTAGCTTTTAATATTTTTTATTTAATAAATTCTGCATCTATATTTGGCAGTATTTGGTTTAAAGAAACTCATTTAAAAAAAAAAAGTATTCTATTTTTTTCTTCTATTTTTGCTGTGTTTCATCTTTATTTACTTATAACCAGTAACGTATCTACGAACATTTACACATCTTTAAAAAAGCTCACACGTGTTGCCTTTATTATAACACCAACACTATTCAGATAGCCTTTGTGGTTGCAGAGATACACCCTTTTTAGTTTGGGTACTTTATTTCGAGCAGAAACCTAAAAAATTAGTTGGTTAAAAAATGTTTGCCCTAAAAACATGCTTGGAGTTTAATATATAATTCATCTACCCTTGGGGTACATCTGCATAATAATTAATGTATGGTGTGTTCTCGTAATAGTATTACATAAATGAAGCATAACTAAGGTGAAAATGAATTTGAGTTAATGACCTTGTGGAACTCTGTGACTAACCTTGGTATATATAAAGGATTCATAGTTAACATGTGGGAACTGAGATTGATGCATGGAGCCCAATGTTGTCTAATGCAGCACTAACATCTAACAACACGAGTACAAGCTTCAGTCCCCATTGTCTTCGCTGTGGTAAACAAAGGGTTAAACTGCTGTTAAGATGGGTGAGGTCTTAGCTGAGTGATGAGCTGACTCGTGAGCCTGCAGTCTCTCCACACCAGCAGACTCCTCAGCCTCACAGCTCGGTAAGTTACTGCAACTTTTCCTTTCTTTGCAACAGCATCAAGATGATGTTTTATTGTTTTTTGATTCTGTAAGAGTTAGTTGCTCGGTCTAATTGAAGATGGAGAAAGAAGGAATAGTTACTCATAAAAAAATGGCTGTTATAAAGTAGAGTTCCAACAAATCAATTAAGTAATGGACATAATCAACTATGTTGATCATCGATTGATTATTGAATTATGTTTTGAATGCAGAAATGTCAGTTTTTAACTTCTCAAATAGATTTCCTGCATTTAAGTGTTTGATATTCTATTAAACTTACGTGTACTTTTTTGACTTTAGTAACTGATTCTACATTTCTTCACTATTTTGTGACATTCCCTAGGTCAAACAATCAATTGGTTAGTTTAGAAAATAATATTTAATTATTAGATAATAAATTAGTTTATGCTCTAGTTATAAGAGCTTTTAGTGCTTTAAATCCACAATGACTTCTATGAAAGTGAAGTAGTGTGAGAATCTTTCAATATTGATATTGTGTCCTGTGTATTTGTTTGTTTGTTAGAAAATAACAAACACAAGGCTTACATTTGCAGTATTATTTGAAGCAGTGTAGTCATCAAGGAGTGAAACAAAATGCCAGTATAGGGGTTTTGGGGAAACCAAGCAGGCCGTAAGCGAGGCGGCCTCAGCTCTCAAGGACTGACCGATCCAAGACGTTTACTAAAGGTGAACAGAATGCAAAATGTTTTGCATTGGTGGTTTCTGTCTGTGAGAGTCGAGGTCTGTGACTGTGACGAAGGTATTCTCAGGATGCCCTGTAACCGTAGAATAAAGTCGGCACTCAGTAAATAATTTATTAAACCCCACTAGTATAACTTTTAATATGCTTTTAATTCTGATTTGACTGGCAGAATTGTTAATCAAACAAATGAATGACGTTTCGGAGCTTCCGCTTTAAGCAAAGGCGTAGTCAGGTGAAAGAAGATATGGTCTAAGCGACGAACAAATTGTCATGGATAACGATTTAAAGGCTCTCGTGCCTTGTCGTAGGAGGATACAGCACTGAAGAAATCAATAAGGTCATGTGAGCAGGTGTATGGTTAAGCTGTGTAAACAGTTGTGTGTATTTGAAATACGTAAACAGTGTGTGTGCAGACAATACTTATCGTGTTTAAAACAGTTAAAACTGAATGGACATTAGCGACAAAATATATAGTATGAGGGAGAGACGTAACTCCTGAGAAAGACTGTTAGTTTTTGCCACAGCGTTCTTTGAATGTATTGATTGTCTGAGGAACATCTTCAGGTGGTCTATTATGCATAATAATTGACATTAGTTTGTAACTATGGACCATCTTTTTCTTCTTCTATTACAATTTATGATTTTTAATCCATGCCTTTGGTTTAATCTATTACTGTATATGTATTTAAAGACGTATTTAAAGGCGTATTTAAAGGCGTATGACGTCACCAGAAGTTCACTCTTATTTTTAAGTCAGTTTTTAAACTCTCGTACCGTAATGTTCTCAGGTCGCAACACATTACATTACATTATTACATTACATGTCATTTAGCGACATACAATAAGTGCATTTCAACCTAGAGTACAAGACAGACAGGAGACACACAAGGTAACAAGGAACAAACATTCATAATTACACAAGGCGAATCACAGTGTAAATAAGACTTGGTGCCAGCGGAGCAGAGATCCAGTTTCTCGAGCGCTGGAGAAGAGAAGCCTCAAATACCCTCAGGGGACTCATGGCCAGGTGATCCCAGTGATGCTGGTTAGCTCTGCCCTGCAATGCCTGCAAGACCCACCCACAGGACAGGCCCTGCCTAAAGCCAGAGAGCCGTCACAAAGTATATGTGAAAATACCCTGTTCCAAGGGTTTACACCCTACGAACGCCACTTACGGCACAATATGCTGTTTTTCAAGGCGGTTAGACCTGATTATAGAAATTTAGATAAAAAATCAAGATTGCAGGGCTTTTTTAGAACCACCCTGATTAAATCAACATTACCACAGGTTCATTTTAGCTGGATTTAAGCTATTGCCTCCTTTCACTAAGGGCCACTTCTTCCTGTCCTGACGCTTCGTCTTGGGTACACCATAACATGGGGGACACCATGTTTTTGTAGCAGTCCGTGTTCTTGTTTCTGGGTTTTAGACGACATACAATGGTCTTCTACTTCAATAAAGCACACTCCATCTCCATTCCAGCATGGGAAACCCCATGAGCCATCAAAGATAACTGAGGAAGGACTGAAACCGGTGCAACCAACAACCCAAAATGAGAACGGAACACCCCTGACGCAGGGTCACGGAATAACCGTGGGATACCGTGCAATCGTTATTTTGGAAAGAAGGTACACAACACGCCACTGCTCCCACGCGTCCATCGTGCAACCAGCTGCCAATGTCTCGGCAGGATAAGCAGGTTCCCCCGAACTCGAGCTTCTCGTCGAGAAGATGGTGTCAATTGCGTTGAGAGACCAGTTGATCAAATCCATGGTTTTTAGTTTGAAGAGCAATGCGGAGAGAGTCTCTCAAGTATAGGACAAGACAAGACATGACGATAGGAGCCAAGCAGAGAAGGTCAGGGGGAGGAGAGCGAGAGAAAAATGTGACCGCCTTCGGAGAGAGACAAACGAGAAGTCTGGTTTTAAGTGCACCAATGCCTCTTCTGCAATGTCTGACCATTGCAAGAAAGCAGATTTGATCAGATTTTGAAGAGGTTGAGACTTGAGAGCAGGATCTGAAATGCACAGATGGCTGTAAACCCGCCATTCGCAAAAATGACAACATTTGTTTAATCGTGATGGGACGCGGAGCTTTGGAAATTACTGCCAGATGTTCTGCTGCAATGGATCGTGTTGGACCTTGTGATTCCCGTTTAAGATATTTCACCTTTGTTTGACAGAGCTGGAGTTTACTCCTGCTAACTTTGTGTGTCCCCTTGGCCATATGTCCAAGAACTGCCGTGGAGTCTGCTCCACACTGCTCTTCTGATTATGTGCCAATGAGAGTCATGAACATACCGAATGATAGTGGATGGAACATCGAGTGACAACAAGTCAGACGTCAACAGGAGGTTAAACATTGACGCTGATTCGCAATAGCCTTGTGGACAATGCATGCATTGTGTGATGACCCCTTCCTTCCACTAGGGCTGTGGGTCCGGTTTGTTTTGTGTTTTATCTTTCAGCTGATGAGCTTGGAGGCTTTTATAGGCAACACCTGAATACAGAGGCTGTTCCCTTGATTGCCTAGCAGTTACACCCAGACCTTCTGGGTAGTTCTGTGTTCACTGTCTGTTTCTGTTGTGTTGTCTGTCACTCACTTTGGCCGTTTCGCAATTCAAAGTACACGATTGCAGACTTGTGTTCTTTTGGAGTCTGGTCTTGGGAGTCTGGTCTTGGGAGTCCAGACTTCTGAGGACGGGACAACGGGAGGATGGTCTTTCTGCGATTGGAAAGGCTGCTTATTTGATGTCACCACATCAGCTGTTCTTGCTCCTGAGTTTATTCTAATTATTCAGTGTAAATTTTTTTTTACAGTCGAATAAACAAAAAAAACTAAAATGACATTCCGTGAACAACAGTAGTATTTATAAAAAGTCACCTGTCAGTAGTTTATTTTCTCCTCCGCTATTGTTTCCGGTTTCTGGTGAAATGCATTGTGGGATATCTGCTGGCCAGAGTACGCACAAGTCTCCTCTGATGCATCCTCCAGAAAGTGGGAGGATCAAGTCACATCCGGGCATTTTGACCGTGCTTTGCGAGAAGCAAACTTTGAATGTGAACATGTACCCGGGCTGAGACTGATGACGTTTCACGAGTCCATGAGGACACAAGTAGAGGAAAGGACGCACAAGTACGCTGATTGAGAAACGTCCCTTGTCTCTCGTTTCAGACTCCTCCCTCTGTGTGATTGCAAGCCCCTCCCTAATTGTTTCCACCTGTGCCCCTGTGTATTTAGTCTGTCAACCCCTTTTTCTTGGCCAGTTTGTCTCTAAATGTTTGCCATTTAAAGACCTTGGGTTTTTTAATCTGACTACCACTTCGTAAAGTCTTTTGGTCTGAACTTGATCCTCTTTTTCTTGCTTCTTCTGAGCTGTATGATATCAGTTGGGAGGATAATGCACGTTATGACTGGCGCTCCGACCATGACTTTTCTGCGAATCCTACAACGTCTAGGATTTCCTCTTGAATTTCTTTGGCATTGGTAGAATGAGTTTGTCCATGAAGAACGTTATGGACATGGAAGAGTTGTCCCAATCAGTGAGGGGGTTCCTTCCACTTTGCCTGAAGCTCTTGTATGAAGTCGATGATAGGAGTTTCCAAGGACCATTTATACAGGTTAATTTTGTTTGGTTCTGCTGCGTTGGGATTCAGGTCTCTGATGGCTTGTCACAAAACTGGGCGATATTTGTTGAAGGTTGTGAACATTGTCTGTCAAAGCCATTGTCATCTTGGCTGTAAATATCAGCTACAACAGCTTTGTTCAGTTAATAACAGAGAATTGCTTTGACATCTCCCACGGCAATAGTAAATACTTCAGTGTGTTCTTCAACCCATTCAACATTCTAGGTAGAGCTTTGGCAATGGTGGTCATGTCAGTATAGGACCAGGGGGAATAGGAGGTTGGTTGGAGTTAAAACATTTTTCCTAAAAACATGCTTGGAGTTTAATAAATAATTCATCAACACTTGGGCTCATCACACTCTGCATAACATTTAAGGTGTTTGGAGTGTGTTCTAGTAATAGTGTTGCATACATGAATTATAACTCAGGTGAAAATTAAGTTGAGTAAATGACCTTGTGCAACTCTGTGACAAACCTTGGTATTTATAAAGGATTCATAGTTAACATGTGGGAACTGGGATTGATGTGTAAACGCTGTGGTAAACAAAGGGTTAAACTGCTGTTAAGCCCGGTGAGGTCTGAGCTGAGTGTGGGCTGGATGGTGAGACACCTGCTGTCATGAGCTGACTAGTGAGCCTGCACAGTCTCTCCACACCAGCAAACTCCTCAGCCTCACAGCTCGGTGAGTTACTTCAACTGAACTTTTCCTTTCTTTGCAACAGCATCAGGATGACGAGTTATGGTTTTACATTTTGATTCTGTATGAATTAGTTGCTCGGTCTAATTCAGGGGTCGGGAACCTATGGCTCTTTCGGTGACGGTATATGGCTCTTTTGAGTTTGATTGAAGTTTAAGATAAAGTTATATGAAAGTCAAGTAGTGTAAGAATCTTTAAGTATTGATATTGTGTCCTGTGTATCTTTTGTTTGTTATTGATAATATATATTTTTCGAAAATAAGGAACACAAGGCTTGCAGTTGCAATATTACTTGCCTGAAGCAGTAGCAGTCATCAAGCAGTGAAAAAAATGTGCCCGAAACAAAGAAAAGCAGCCATGATGGGGTGCTTATGATGTATAATGTTCTCAATTTATTTATTTTAAATACGACTACAGTAGCCATTGTATAAATAATAAAAAATATATATACATAAGACATCCTTAAAACAATTACATGAAAGGAACATTGTACAGGCATAAATACATATGAGTGGCTCAACATCATTGCTTCAATCCGTGTTATTCATTTGATGATGCATTTGTTTGAAATTATTGTTATTACCATAATGTGCACTGATTGATCTGATATTTTTTCTAGAATAACTTTCCCTTTAAAGTGGTACCACCGTTAGATGTGTGAGCATGTGCACATTTTAAACTCCCACAATACCCTTTGGGAAAAAAAGAACTCAAAGTAGAATTAGTTTGTTGCTGAAACATTTGTAATAAATCATGGAAGCTGGATGTGTAGTTTTAGGATTATTTACCGATTGAAAACGTGCCATAACCAGCAGTGTGTGTGTTTGTGTGTGCACATGAAATTGCCCCGGGAATTTATTTGCGCTTCAGTGTTACTGTAAGTCCCTACACGTCACATTTCTTGGTCAATTTAACAGCATTCATGTATACATGTGAGATTTGGTGCGTGCGGTGCATTCCTTACTTGCGCTATTGTTTCATAAGACATTTGCTGTACAGGACGATGGAGAAGGGTTGTCACATCAACCTCGCCATGACAGAAGATGTCGACGCCAACGGGACGGCCTGGTCAAAGGCCGTCCCTGACGAATCCACCGGCTCCACCGTGAGCTTCCACAACATCCAGTATAAAGTTCCACTGAGGAGCGGCTTCTTCTGCAAAAGAAAAACAAGTCACAGGGAAATACTGTTCGACCTGAAGTCAGTTTGTACAAATTCTAAACTCTCTTTCTTTACCTTTTTATTCTTTTTTTCTTTTCTATCTGTCTCTTTATGTCCTCTTCTTTATTTTTTCTTCCCATTCACACACTAAAATGGTGCAAAACAAGACCAAACTGGTCAGAGATCCAAAGTTTTTTTCTCTGTGGTGTATTGAACAGTTGGTTTCTCTAATAATTAGGACATTATTAGACCAAGCAATTTATTTGGAAAAAGGACAACAAAATTGACTATCGCAGACATTCTGAATTTAGGAGGCAGTAAACGAGAAGTGTTATTTTATTGCAAGTCAACATGACTATTGTGTCTTAATCCGAAGTCGAATAGTGAATAGACTCATTGGTTAATTTCTGATGGTATTAAGTACAACTGACATTTCTCATGGAAAAATGACTCATTTCACACAAGTTGTTAGGCCTTTTCCCGCCTCTGGGTTAATTAAATGAAATTAAGCATGGTTTCTTGCATATAATCTCTCTGGTGCACTAAAGAGCCGTCTGCCAGGGAAACGAATTAAACACCGTCACGTGATCCACTGTCTGGATTTTATTCAAGTCTTATCATTCCATTTCATATCGCGGACTCTTTCTAAAGTCAAAGAATTTGCTTTTTACACGACCGATTACATTTTTAGTATTGTTAATATGCAGCTTTTAAGACATGTTTTTTGACATCTGTCAAAACAGCAACATATTTTCCTGGATATTATTTTATTTGGGATCAGGGAGGATAGTTTATTTAGAAAAAGCGCAATGATGATTGTGATTAAAGTGTTTTATCACATGTCCAAGGATCCCTTTATTTCTTTTTTTTAACTCTCAATCCCTTATCATACAAATTAAAGAATGAAGTGAATATCTTGGGTTATGAATGCAAACCATTTTAATATGCCGTGATATTTGCATTTCAATTAATGCATCCATGTTGAATTGCTAACAGAGAGTTGTGTGTCATTGTCTTGCAGTGGAATTTTAAGACCTGGCCTCAATGCTATTCTTGGACCTACTGGAAGTGGAAAATCTTCGTGAGTATCACATTGATCGCCAATAAAAAACACATTGAAAATATTCACCTGTATTTGTTGATTTTTTTAAGTATTGCTTTGGGTTGTTTTTGTTATAAGATTCTTGGATATTCTGGCTGCGAGAAAGGATCCTTCAGGTCTCTCGGGAGAAGTACTCATTGACAGCGCACCACAGCCTCCCAACTTCAAGTGCCTCGCTGGCTATGTGGTTCAGGTGCATCTCAATTGTTTTAATTATTACTTAAACCTGCATGAACAGATTTTTTTGTGTGGCCGGCTGACGTGGACTCTCTAGTTTGGTCCTCACTAACTCCCGAGTCGAATATCTTCAGCTGCTGAATGGTCCGTTATGTTTGACAGCTTGTTGTTAACTTGTCTGTTTTTTAATGCTGAGCAGGAAGAGGACAGTATGTGTATTATAGCCTTTTCACTTAAAACGGCAGCCTTGAATCTAAACAGTAAAGGGCTGTAAAATCAAAACAAAGAGCTGAAAGACACAAAAAGCTGCATGAAGCTGAGGGGATCTGCAGAGTTGGGTGATCGAGCCTTTGTTGATAGACAAATAATGACGATAGCAGCTTTAAACACAGAGGTCGCTAGTTTCTAAACACTATTAGATCATCAAGTCTCTGGATTACTCTGTGGAAATGTCATAACACTATCGGCCCAGTCTCTGACCTTTGACCTCAAGCTCTTGTCGTCTCTTAACAGGAAGATGTAGTCATGGGCATCCTGACTGTGAGGGAGAATCTGCGCTTTTCTGCAGCACTGCGGCTGCCGAGCTCCGTGCTTCCGAGCGAAAAGGAGGCGCGAGTCAATCACCTCATTGAAGAACTGGGTCTTACCAAGGTGGCGGACTGCAAGGTGAAGATTCACACAGTCACCTGTCTTCTTATCGAAGACATCTGGTGGGAGCTATGACGGACGTATGCGGGTGTTTGTCTTCAGGTGGGCACACCGTTGTCGCGGGGGATCTCCGGAGGAGAGAAGAAGAGGATGAACATCGCCATGGAGCTGATTACTGATCCCTCCGTTCTCTTTCTGGATGAACCGACTACAGGACTGGATGCCAGCACCGCTAACTCTGTCCTGCTGTTGCTGAAAAGGTCGTAAAGAAGCTTCTCTGTCATTCTTCTGATTCTGCTTTATATTCAAAGAGTCTGCAGCTGTGTCTGTTTCCCAAAACTACTCTTGTATCCAATACAGTGTAATTTAAGACTGAAAACACTTTAAAACACTTTCTGAAAATAAAACTAAATGATATGTACATGTGTGCCACAGAAACTGAATTTCCGGTTTCAATGCATTTTTTTATATACATTCTTAAGGTTAATAAGGTCAATATTATGTGTTTATCAAGTTTGCATTTAGTGCCTACTGTTTTAAAAGTTTTTTATTTATTTGGCATCCTTTTTTTAAATCAAATAAAGAGCGCCGACTTTGGACAAATTAACAACTAGGTGGCAATGTAAGGAAGACTATGCAACTATGATGACCCAGAAAATAATTTTCAAAACATCTCTAATTGAATCAATTCACTGTTTGCTTGTTTAATCTACAATAAATTGTTTATTATTGAAAGAGGTAACGCCTGTACACCGACTATATCAAACATACTTCTTATTATAAACATTGTACATCGTCCTATAGAATCAACGTCACGCTAAAAAATATTCTGTGAAATTAGAGGAAGAAAAGAGAATAAAACCCTTTAAAAAAAAGATTGCTCGATCAAATCCCAATAAGAAAAATGTCAGTAAAAAGCAAATTTCTTGTATTCATAAAATTATATGTTTGATATTAGAAAAGTTATTTCACAGAGCACAGTATATTATGTGGCACGTGTTAGTGACTTTTAGAGTCTTAAATTATAATGAATTAATTGATAAAGTAAAATAAAACATGGATTATACTATTTGTAAGCATACATTCAATGTAATATAAGAAACAGTAAAAAGGAGGCAATAGTTTTTTGTTGTTTTGTTTTTGCAATGAGAAGGAATCTTTATTGTATTTATTGTTAATATATATATGTTTTACGATGTGGCTTTTCAGAATGGCCAGTAATGGAAGAACCATCATTATGTCCATCCACCAACCGCGGTACTCCATCTACAGACTGTTTGACACTGTGACTCTGCTGGTCACTGGTAAAATTGTTTATCATGGACCAGGGCTCAACGCGTTGGACTACTTTGCCAACATCGGTGAGGATGTGGAAACGGTTATCAGCACATAAGATACCGTCGTACATCTTCATGCTGTCCCTGTTGTTTTTAATGTCCCCTGGAAATAAATGAAGATGGTTGTGCGGCACAAATTAATTTTAGATCGTAATCCTTGTGATCTCTTTTCCAGGATACACCTGTGAGCCCCACAACAACCCGGCTGACTTCTTTCTCGATATATTTAATGGAGACGTCAACAACCCAGCCATTAACAAAGGCCATGGCACTAGAGGTAGTGTTCTTTTAAAAATAATATTGTCTAGAAGTTCGAAGCAAAAACTGTCTGTCTGCATAGTAGGATGGATTTTTAAATAATAAAAAAAAAATGTCCAAATAAAAGATAGAATAGGGCTTTCACATACTTGTCTTTACTTTAAGCTTGTTTAATATTCATGTGTTTTACTTTACTTCTTTTAAAAAGCCTTTATTTACTTTTTAGAAAGCGTTCTTATGCCATTTTATGATATCTGATGAGTGTTTTTATTTATGAGTTATATATTTAGTACCTTTCACCAAGTTCTTTGAGTTTTTATGAAAGGCATTAAGGCCAGATATAAAATAAACACAAGGAATACAAATACACATATTAGATATTGAAATATCAAAATTAGAAGATAGAAATAAACTAAAATTGAATAAAACAGATGAAACGGAGCAATACAAATTACAGATCACAGCGAAACACCATTTTTAAATGCTAAAACGCTGGTGATAATAAAAACCTCTTCATTTTATTTTTGTACGATTTGCAAGAGGAAGAGCAACGTGTTTTACTCACACATCATTAAACTCTTTTATAGTCATCATATTCATCCAGTTCACAATGAAGGTCCACACCTTATTATTTTTTTATTCAATGCTTCATGGGATCTTTAGTGTCTAGAAGAGTTTTTCTAGTTCTTACATCTGTCACGTTCCTCCTGTGCATGGCCAGATTTTGACTTTCAGGAGCTCACCGAATGCAGGCAGATGATTGAGGAGAACCTGGTGGAGGAGTACAGGAACAGCAGCTACTCCAGCAACACGAGAGCTGAGCTGGAGCGCATCGTCAAGGAGAAGAAGTGCGTCTCAGATTCAACATCCGACACCGTCAGCTACAACACCTCCTTCTTCCACCAGCTACGTTGGGTTCTGAAGAGAACCTTCCAGAACCTCATGCTGAACCCACACACGTCTTTGGCCCAGGTATACATCCCTATTACTCACCTCATCATCAATATAGGAATATCATGAACTTGAAGCCATCTGTTGTTTTATTATTAATAAAACTATGCAGAATAATTAATTATCTTATTTTTATTGATCTGAGATAAAAACTCCGTAGATTTTTGACAAAAATAAAATATCCGAAAAATAATCTGTCAGTGCTATTATCATCTTCAACAGGATGCATAGACAGCACTTTGGAGGGCTTGAGACTTAATGCTCTCATTAGTCACCCCATGGCGGCAAAATGCCGTCAGAAGTCTCCTCACTTTAAGAATTGTTAACAGCTAATTGGCCCTAAATAAGTCAAAATAATCCTACAAGAGAGGCTCTAGGTGGCGCGGGCGCGATAATCGGCTTTGGTGACTGTTGCGACCCGACTCTTGCCTCTTTGGGCCAGGATCTGAACTGATATCATATCTGGACAAAGCCCCTTGGCCCTGGTCGGGGACTGGTCACATGATGCCTTCATGAGCTATCACTCCACTGCGCCGCTTTCACATGAGGGGCTGCGGGGAATGAGGTGAAAAAGCTTCAACCTTATTAGCTTATCCCTTCACCCTGGGAACCACTTAGTCCCATCATAATCTGTAAATTTGTTAGGCTTAAAACTTGTGTCGCTTTCACTTTTCTCACTCTTCCACATCGTCCTCCCCCAACACCAGTTGTGGTTCGAGTGGCGTGGAGGATGTTTTCACGATTATCTTGTTCTTTGCAAAGTGTTGTACGGTGACCTGAATGACGGCCACAAGTGCAAACCGTTATTCACGCAGTAAATGTGTTCTTACAAGCGTTGATAGGGTTTTGACCCCAGTTGCTAATTTAAAAAAGCAGATATTTGAAGTTTGTCATCAATGCTTCCATTTAAATTCTGTGGATTTCTTTGTGCAGATTATGGTCAGCTTTTTGCTCGCCCTCTTTGTTGGACTCTTTTTCTCCATTGCCAAAAATGATGCGAGTGGTGTGCAGAACAGGTGAGAAACCTGCGGAAATACTGCACGTGTCCTCTCAAACCCTCTGTTTTCATCCATCCAAATATATTTACTGCACACACGTCCGTGGCTACCAATGAGGACGGTGAGGTCACGGCCTCCGTATCTTTTCTGGTGATTGGTAATCTGGTAATTACACTATGAAAAACTATCACAGCACGTTATTCAATATATTTTTAACACTTGGATTCTTTGACGCATTAAAACATTTGAAGAGACTTCTTCTTGGAAACCATGACTTTAGTCATTTTATAATAAGAAATAACACGTTATAATAGCTAACCATTAAAAAAAACACAATCACGCCCAAAAATCACTCACTTAACTGTCAGGTATAGCAAAAACAATGTGTTAACCAAGACTGTTGAAGGTTGATGAAAGACACATTAGAGAAACTTTCCACAAGCACAAGGTCTCACACAGGAACATGATATCATTTGAACACTGTATTTATACACTGCAACTGCTCTGAGTAGTTTTCAGTCAGTCACTTGCTGTTAATAAAGAAGTGTTAAAAGTAGAGCGGTTCCTGCACGGCTAATCCTCTTACCGTGTTTTATTGGGCACAACCTGGTACTCAAAAACTTAGTGAAGCACATTGTAGATCTCAATATAGTCTCCCACTTTTTTGTGTGTATGGTTCAGTGAGATATAAGGACCTAATGTCATTATACTTCATGGTCAATGCGTAAGCAGTATAGCTGACACCAGTGTACACGGCTTAAATGTCTCAAAGTTATTCAGCCCTCCTTCCTTTTGTGCAGGGACAAAGTGGAGGCAGTCCCCCGTTAAGTCCCTGCATGTACATGTGGAGTCAACTCTTGTCGGTGTAATAGGAAACTATTTCATTTACAAAGCATGTTTCATTAGAGTTAAACTTAAAATAAACTATTTAGATGTTATGGTACCTACTTATTCAAGTTGTCAATTTTCTGGACCTCAGTAAGTTACTGCACCCGCCTGAGAAATAGTTCAGCCCATAACCTGCCGTAGAACCAACATGTTACTTTTATGTGTACACTTTGAAGACATAAATAGATATAGCAAGACATGAAATATTGATTAAACTAAGCGAACAGGCTGCTGGCTGTAGTTTCATATTTACCTTCCAGACATTAGAATGTCCTACACTTTTAAGGATGTGTTGATTGATCAGCCAAGCTGTTATCGACATTTAAATTTATTCATTTTATCGATGGTCTCAATAGAGGCCAATCCGATTTTTTATTAAAATGGTTTCAATACAAATGTTCCTCCTTTCTTGCCTGCTTTTTATTCCATCTGGACACACGCACGCACACACACACACACACACGCACGCAGACCAGCCTAAAAGGGCAGGTAAAGGTGAAGGACTAAGGCTTGCAGTAATAACAAGACAAAGACGTGGACGCTATGACAGGAGGGCACACCACACGATCTGGATGGTCACTTATTGTTAAGTAGTTAAGTATATTAGACTTGTGAATCACTAATATACATAACTTTATGTAATTTCAGTTGTCACTCACACACTGGCTACTGGGTTATAAATGAGCTCCAGCCTTCATCTTGTTTGTCTGGAAAATACCAGTTGTTATTTACAAAACTTTAATCCCTTACTTTGGTTTCCTATGTCATTCGCTTTGTATTAGATCAGTGGTTCTCAAATGGGGGTCCGCGTACCCCTGGGGGTATGTGAAGGCACTCCAGGGGGTACGTGAGATTTAAAAAAAATCTATTTAAAATTAGTATCCATTAAAAAATCCTTTAAAAAATTGTTATTTAATAAATATTCAATAGAACACAAGTGTAAGTTCATTAACTGAATTGTATATTAATTAGGCAATTTAATTTAATTATCCTAAAATCCCAGAGTCCCCCCCATATCAGGATGGTTTGACCCAACGTGGCGCACGTTAATGGTCAAGACCCCCCCCCCCCCCCTGTCGACAACGCTCACCGGCACTAATCTTGCTGGTTAGGGGGTACTTGGCTGAAAAAAGGTTGAGAACCACTGTATTAGATAATACATATCATGGCTGTGCTCTTTCTCACTGTGAACATCTGGAACCAGCACTTATTTGTGGAATATAATATGGAATGTTGCAATAATGCCGAAGAGAGACTCAATGGTCTGGTTTTGTTTCTCTGTTCTAACAGGATGGGCGCCTTCTTCTTCATCGCAATCAACCAGTGTTTCAACACCTTGGCTTCAGCTGAGCTCTTCATCACCGAAAGGAAGCTGTTTGTGTATGTAATAGAGGTCTACTTATTAGATACTTAGAAAGCCACGTAACTATCCATTCATAAAATTATCCATTCATAAAATTAAGTTGCACACTTTGGGATCCTCCTTCCCTCAGGAAAACATGCCAACATTAATGGTTTGTACGAGAGGCATTTTAAAATACAACAGAAGTAATCCTGGCCCGTAACAAACCACAGAGCAGAACATCTTCAATTGTAACTAAATATAACATATTCCAACGGTCTAATCCACGGCCGGGGTATCGGACGGATTCATTATCTGTCAGTTTAATCATGCAATCCAATCTATAGTTATAATATCAGCCTTTCAAAATCCACTACTGGTCGCCCTCTAGTTTGTAATCAAGTCAGCAAGATGTGCAGGACACTGACATCATGATGTCATCTATGTGGATAATTTAAAAAAAATACATTTGTAATAAGCGTGTCGTTCTAGAATTTGATTCCTTTTGTGTGTGTGTGTGTGTGTGTGTGTGTGTGTGTGTTTTTGTGACAGGCATGAGTACATCAGCGGCTACTACAGAATCTCGGTCTACTTCATCTCTCTGATCCTGGCTGACTTCGCTCTGCACACCATCACCACGGTTATCCTCTGCGTTATTGTCTACTTTAGTATTGGTAAGATTGACAGATGCATTAACTAATTAATATGTGGAAGTGTATAGCACTGGATTGAATACTGAATGTGAATGCTCAATGTTTCAGTCTAGACAGTAGAGCAGTGCTCTCAGTGGAGAGCAGAGCTCCAGGTGCTTCTCCCTCTTCACTCCCAAAGGAAGAAGAGTGGAATTTCACTCAGTTTTCACTCCTTTACAGCCAAACTGGCAAAAAAGGCAACCAAAACAAGGATTTATTCATCTTAAATCATGCCTCACTTTTGATTGGAACATATAAGGTGGGAAATTAAGCTGCAGATGCTCCAGTTCAAAATAAAACCAAACTTCAATATGGATGTCAGTTTTTGAGCCACGGCAATAGCTCAAATGTGGCCTGCAATAGATTAGGTAAGGCTTGACAGTTGGATTGGCGGAAATGCCTTTTGCCACTAAGACAGTTGTTGATCATTTGCAGCCGCTAGCGACTCAGAAAGAGTCAGTAATGGTAGAAAATATACAATATAATATATAAAAAGTGTGAGGTCCTTGAGCATCTTTGTAAATGAGCGCAGGAAATATCACGCGGATTAGTCCAGGAGTAGCAGACACGACAGAATGCATGATCTCCCCACAGCTTACACTTGGCGAAGATAATATTTTGTGTGTGTGTTTGTCTGTCTGTCTGTCTGTCTGTGTGTGTGTGTGTGTGTGTGTGTGTGTGTGTGTGTGTGCACGCTCAGGGCTCAAATCCACAGCTGCAGCCTTTTTCATCTTCACGCTGACCGCGATTCTGGTGGACTACACGGCCATAGGCCTGACGATGGCCATCTCAGCCGACCAGAACTCCGTGGCTCTCGCCAACATCTACATAACCGTCACCATTATCTTCATGATGGTGAGGGACACAGCTGCATAGGGACAACTCGGATATGCACGCACATTGGTTTCAAGGACAATGACTGGTTTGAGCTTTTACCGTTAGTGATGTCAAAATGTGGACTTGAGTTTGTGTCGTGTTTTCAGATCTTCACCGGTCTGCTGGTGAACTTACCCAGCATGTCGGTCTGGCTGTCTTGGTTGCGATACTTAAGCATTCCTCGCTACGGCTTTGAAGTGAGTCACGATTCAAGGTTTTGACAAGAAGACCTGGAATAAAATAATTGTGAGAACTAAATGTTTATAGTTCAAGAGAAAGAAATTATTACTACCCAAAATATACATGTGTTTAATACAGATTTGATCTTCACCAGGTGTGAAGGTTTATAATGTCTCACCTGGTGAAACAGGATTTGGTCCCAAATTGAGCTAATAATTTTGTCAGCACACATAATATACAATGTTTAAAAATAACAAGTTCTACATTTAATAAATAAGACCTGCTGAGCATTTTATTGATTTCGTTGTCTATGTTTAGGCCTTGGAGATCAATGAGTTTGTGGGTTTGAAATTCTGTGACGAGTCTGTGAGCCGAAGCAGCAACATGTCCCATGTAGGGACCAACAGCAGTCTGAGGTCCGGCGGCCAGATGTGAGTAGACCTGCAGGCTTTATGATCCGCTTGTATCTTACTGGTTCACACCAAAGGAGACAAATTAAGACTCCTCCAGTCGAGCTAGTTCACCATGTTCCGTGTTAAAAGTGAACATTATTACAGTCATCATGCCAGTGGACAAACATTTCTTAAATCTGCTTGAATATTGATATATACCGTGTGACCACTTGGGATTGTTCTTTCAGGTGTACAGGAGAGCAGTTTCTGGAGCGCATGGGAATAGACTACAGCACCTGGGGATTGTGGCAGAATCATGTGGTGCTGATCACTATGATGTTCATATTACTCATCATCGCCTATCTGAAACTCCGCTACATCAAGAAATTCACTTAAATGTGTGATTATGCATCTTTTATTTTTGGCTTCAATGAACCAGGCCAATAGCTGTTCACTGTGAAATAATAGTACACCATTATTTGCAGTTAGATCTCGATAACTGAAACCACTGTCCTATCTAGATACCAGAGTATTGATCTTCTCATCTAACTCAAAGTGAATATGCACATTATTCATTTCATTTTAACATTTATATAGTGTTATAGTCCATACGGCTAAAATAAAAAACCTGCAAACTGGTGAAGGGCCAAGCTGGCTGCTGGGTCTCAGGTGGGAACACTCTCCTGTGAAAATGTCATTCATGACTTCAGCTGGTTGGCACATGCAGGGACGTGATGAGGCCAAACAGACTCATATTGACTCTCATCAGGGGTTTTCTCACATCCGCTGTGGACACTGACAGTGGCCGGGCCGTGACTCTTTGTGGAGGAGATCAAAGCCAGATTAAAATGTGTTGAGTTATCTGTGTGGCCTCCCACACGGGGTACTGCTACTGCTTTTGTAACCTGCCACATTCTGGATCGCCTGTCACATATATTTAGTGTTGTTGGTCCTGAGGTCTCTCTTGACGCCTCCGCTTCGCCTCTTTGGTGCCAGTTTCAAATCTTGTTCCAGGGCGATGCTTTATGCTTTATTCTTCATGCTTCATTGTCACCTGATGGAAAAAGCAGCTTTTGGGGGATCGAGTTCTCTTCTCTCCTCTCCAGTCACTCAGGCTTTCTTGTTGGGGACTGATTTGAGTGTCTTTGTGATCAGCACATCATTGACACACTTGCTGATATATGATGTTACTGTGGATGTATATTCCTGAACATTGATGTTGTTCTCCTGCCTGATCCCTGAGATGTCTGTACATTCTAAATGGCTTAATCTGTCAACAATTAAACTGTTTTTTTTTCCTGATGGTTTGGTTGGTTTAATGCGCTGGGCGAAGGTGGGCAGCAGAAGCAGGAACACATGGTCTGATGATCCAGGTCGGAGAAGGGGAGTGCTTTGTAGCTGCCGGGAATATTTGTACCAGCACAGTCCAGGAGGACGGTTCCTTTTTTGGAGACGTGAAAATGCTGGTGGAGTTTAGGTCAAACAGATCTGAGCTTTGTTTGGTTAGAATCAACTGCTATAATAAAAGATACCACCCATTCATATTACTATACAGCTTTTTGAAAGCATACATACAAATGTTCATGTAACATTGTTTATTCTGTGTTTTAAGGTTGACCTACAGTTTTTCTGTCTAGTGTATGCGATTGTTGGTTGAGTTTTGGGTCATGATCATAATGAAAAGAATATGTTTACAGAACAGTAATTTCCTAATAATTTCCAAAAAGTTTCCACAAAATAACTATATAATTTGGCAGTATTATTCAATCTTTTTGTACATTTGAAATCAGTTGATTCCGATTAACTGCAAGTTTAACCTCAAGTATTTAAGTCATACATACATAGAACATACACAAAATACTGGAACCAGTGGAGTGAACTGGCCACTAAGAGTTCTAAAGCTGTGCTGAATACTTTAAATCTGTGCGTAAAGCCACGGCTATATAAATTCTTCGACAGCTTTAGTGAGTGTTTATGCAATACTGGAACCCATCTGAGTGACCTGGCCTCTGAGTACTGCCAATACCCTGTTCGGACCGGGCATAGGTGGAGGCTCGGTGGAGATGAGGTGTGTGCATGGGGATGTTTACGAGTATCCCATAGTGTCAGTGCAAATTAGACACAGCGGGGGGGAAAGCCTAATGTGAATGTCGTAATCTTGGGAACAGATTGTCTGGGGTTTGATAAATTAATGGGCTGCGGTGGTGCGTTCAGGGCCGGCGGGGTCATGCGGTATGTGTGCTGTGCTCAGCGGTGATGCGAGGTTGTCCGACACTGCAGACGGGGAGGGGGAACCGGCGGAGATTCCCATGGAGAGCCAGCGGCCAGCGGCTCTTCCACTCCACGGAAGATTTTCCACCCGAGCAGTCTCTGGATGATGACGGCTTTAGAACTCCTACAAGAGCTTTAATGTGTGTGTGTGTGTGTGTGTGTGTGTGTGTGTGTGTATGTGTGTGTGTGTCTGTGTGTGTCTGTGTGTTGCTGCAATACTGGAACCTATATCTGAGGGAACTGGCCACTGAGAGAGATAAAGAAACATTTGTTTTATTTTCTTTCACAATTAGTTTTTAGATTGATAGAAAATTATCCATTTAAGTGTTACTGAATACTTTAAACTTTTAGTACAGAATATTTGCGCATCACCAGGTCACATTTTGAATAGATTCCTCCGGTGTGCATTTACAGTCATATTTTAATTGTTGCATTACTTATTTCTCGGGATCTTCAGGCATAAATTAGTTTATACAAGAAAGGAAATGTGATCATAATTCAAGAATAAGAACATTACCATTTAATAAACATTCAATGTAGTCTAAAGAAAATCAACAAACAATACTGATTTGGCATTGGTTCCTAATCCTTAATATATAAAGCATGTGGTATAAATTATGTTAAACATTTTGAAAAGTAAGATAATGTTTTATAAAATGTGGTTAATGACTCACAATTTTATTTGTTTTCTTGTCACTTAAGAGGAATAATAATCCAAGCCAGACAAAATGCAACAAATAAAAGAAACATATATATTTTAATAACACTTTATTTGGCGTAACAGATTTAAAAAAGAAATAGATTGTAAAAAATGTAAGGCACAGACAAAAAATAGTAAATGCATGGGTTTCCCATGAACACTAAATGCACTCCAAATCGAAGTTTGTTTTAAGTTACAATATGTATCATAAAATGATAAGCTATTTAATTTGAAGCTTAATTGATGTACAGAGGATAAGTAAATATGACAGAACGTGGCATACTTGAACCTACTGTGTATTAAGATTATAAAAAAAATAATCAGCAAAATTAACAGAAATGCATTTTTGGTATTTGTGTAAATGTGTCGATACAGTAATCAAATGTGTGGATACAGTAATCAAAAGCAGGTGAGCATATTTCTCATTGAATACTAAAAGCATACGCTGTGTATTCACACAAGTACGGTTGCATGCTGGTGTATTATATCCACTACTGTATCTAATACTGTGATGTCACACTGTACTGTGACTCCGTTGTTATTCTTCAACCTCTTTCCACATTGAAATGTTTCCTCTCATCATCCTGTTAAAGTTATACTTGATAATAGCTTTAGTGAATACATTTAGATGCATCACAGAAGAACCTCTCTCACTTTCAGTGCAATTAAGTATTTGAGGTGAAGTGCGTTTGATTTTGTCACCTCCTTTGTAATACCTCATGACATTTTATCTTGGTTACTTGTACTGCTGCAGGGATTTGTCCAGTACAGAGTTTTTTTTGTATTCTTCCCCGGACCCCGTCCTCACACATGGCTGCTCCCGTTGGTGCTCGTGTCGAGGCCGTCGGTGGACAGGGAGGAGGGCGGGCGGAGCCGGGGGCCGACGGGAGTGGCAGCCTGTGAGTGGCTGACCTGTGAGACCACATCGACGGACTCGCAGCGCTCCAGCTCCTCCCTCACGAGCCTCTCCATCAGCTCGCTGTGGACGTCTGTGTCCCGTCCCAGACGCTCATCCTGACGGACAACAGCAGCAGATGAAGTTGTACGGCTTGTTTACATGCACTTAAGAAACCACTGTGCACTGTTGTAACCGTAGATTACTGTAGATCTGCATAACTAATGACTGCTTATTTATGTTAACTGAATTTATTATGTCAAATGTATGAATAAATCAGCTTTCTTCGAAAGTAATCTAGCTGATGAAATCAGGTTTTCCTTTTCGGGTCATTGCGGAAAGGTGTCTGTAACCCAGTTCCTTAAACCTGCAACAACGGATTTATTTGGCCACTAGAGGGCAGCAACAAGCTGTAAACAAACTCCTGACGTCACTTTTTAAGTTGATATTGCAAACTACTAATCAGTTGCCCATTATCAGATCCAGCAGATATGGAGCAACATAATTAATGTAATTAGAGTCTTATTACTGGCCGCCTTATGTTTTCAAATCCAAAACTCTATTCCACTCCCTCTCCCTCACTCTGTGTCTCCACAGCGTCTCACCTCCATGACTCCGTCCAGCAGTCTGCCCAGCACATCTCTCCTTCTGAGTACGGCTCTCTCCATGGTTTCCAACTTCACGATCACAGCATCTATTTTGGACACGATGCTGCCGATTGAGTGCTCCATTCTGTCCACACGTCTCACCAGCCTGGGAAACATAGAGACGCAAGTCCCTTTTATTATAAATACACATTAAATGTGTCGTACTACCATAGTCATATACATGTATTATTCATTATATAGTTTGATTACCATGGATGCATTTACAAGTTTATATTTGTAAAGTATAGGCTGTTACATTTCTTACTCAGTAGGAATCCTTCTTAAAATGTGTTTATGTTTACAAAGGAAACAAAAGATTATCGACTGATATATTATTATCAGACTTTTGAAACTCAAATATCAATATTGGTAAAAATCTAGTATTGGTAGATGCCATTATTTCTATTATTCATCAGTACAAGTTCTGCATTCATTCATCATCAACATGCATGTAAGTTATATTAATATATAATAATAAAAGCTCCATACACTTGAAACTCTTCATAGGAGACGCCGCCTGAGCTGCTGCCGCGGCGACGAGAGCTGTGGCCGCTATCCTCATCGTCGTCTTCCTCCGAGTCCTCCTGTGTACGAGGAAAGCTCCGCCCACTGCTGGGTCGAGTCAGCGAATTGCGTTCCAGATCCAAGTCCTCCTGGCAAGCGAGCAGAGACACACTGAACATCTGCAGTGTTGTTTTAAAGTAAAAAAAATACCACGTGCATGCAGGTGTGTTTTGCGTTTTCTCCCCGCGTCGCTGTTGGCGTCATCACTCACTCGCTCTTTCTCCAGGTCGTCTCTCATCTGCTGGTGTTCATGCTCCGTCAGCTCCTGGTCGCCATCATGATCGTACTTGGCAAAGATTGCCTGGATCTCTGCGTCCGTGTGGCCCTTTCTGAGGAAAGAAAGCAATCAAAAACATCTCAGGACATGTAGCATTGAATAATATCATAATAGTGCATAGCTTTTAGTGTTATTTGAAGTTGTCTTTACCCTTTAAGATCCTGGCGGAGTTCATTGAAGTTGAGTTTTCCCCCGGCCTGACGCAAACTGTCGGAGATGTCGTCTACTGCCGTCTTCTTGAGTCTCAACTTCATTAAAGCTTTGTTGCAGCCCTGAGAGAGAAGAATCCTTCATGAGCTTCTAGAGCAGTTACTTCATTGTCAAGGCTGCTCCAATTGATTTAACGGACTTCATCTGACTCGCCAGAAAGAATGCTACATGTAGTTCAATACCTTCTTAAGGAGATCAGTCATTTCCATCTCAGACCTCTGCTGGGACATGTCGGCCTTCACCTCAGAGTACGTGTCGTTGATGATGGCAAGGAACATGTTCTATGCAGAAAGGATGAGAATGGGTGTTGTTGTGTTTGTGAGGGGGCTTATGTAAACTAAATTAACAAACTTTATCACAACAAGTATCTAAACCCTACTCACCATGAGAATAAAGAAGATGAAGAAGACAAAGGTTGTATAGTAGATGGGTCCAAGCACTGGATTTGCTTCCTCTATTTCTGAGAACTCAAAGTCTCCCAGAATGATACGGAACTGGGTGAATCTACACAACCAGAAAGAACATTTTAGGAAAACAGTAGTTGTTTCAGATGGTTTTGTACATGTGTGGAGTTAACGCTGAATTACATACATGCTGGCTTGGAAAGTGCTGAAATCGTTGACTTGGGTTCCAAACACCAGGTAGGCGAGTTGAGCATAAGCCAGGAAGATGATGAAGAACATGATGGCAAAACCCACGAGGTCCTTGGCACAGCGAGACATAGTGCCGGACAGCTGGCTCATGGTCTTATTGAAGTTGATGAACTTAAAAAGCTGCAAGAATGTGAGAAATTATGATCCGGTGGGACAGTATGTGGGTTCTTCCGCTGTGGTGGTTTACGTCTGATTATGAACCAAAGGGAAAAGAGTTGTACCTTGATCCAGGAAAAAAAGACAATGACTGCGGCCATGTTGTTGAACTGGATCTGCAGGTTGGCCAAGGGCTCAAAACTGGGGTGCGCAGTGTGGTTCTCCAACAGGCCTTTCAGACGGTTGCCAACCATGGCGGTTCTGGTTATGTTCATAATGATGGCAACGACACTCAACTGAAGAAAGAGCAGACAGAGAACCCAACACACTCAGTCAGTCTGGTTACAAACGATTACAAATGATTTGAATAACGATGACACACACCGTGACAATGACAACATCCAGGCAGTTCCACAGGCTCTTGAAGTAATGCAAGCGGTGGATGCGGATCTCCAGCACTTCCTCCACCATGTAGTAGATGATGAAGAGACAGAACGCCACCTCACACAGACCCACAAAGTAGTCCCAGCCGGACACGTAGCGTATCAGACGCACTGTTTGGAACTGCCAAGAGGTCATCACCCCACCAGTAGCAGGGAACTCCACCAACAACCTGACAAATGCATACAGGTAAAAAATAAAGCACAGGTGTGTCAATCAAGATTGTCAACAAAATGAAATAGATTATAAAGACTATTGAATAATTGTTTCGTCAACTGACCATTCTGATAATTAATGAGTTATTTGATATGATATGATATGATATATTCCTTTATTTGTCCCACAGTGGGGACATTTCAAAAATCACAGCAGCGGTGCACATCAGAGCATTAATACAAATAATTATAAAACACAAAACTAAATACTAAAAACTAAAAACTAAATAGTAATACTAATACTAAATGCTAAATTTAAGTTGGTTAAGCCGAAATACCAAACATTCACTAAAGTTTTCTCTGTTTCATATTCTCTTAAATTTGAAATGTTTGTCATACAGAAGAAACAATGTGAAGACGACATTGGATGTAGATGTAAATTAGATGAAAAAGAAATGAAAATATAGCAACTGATTTATGTGTATCAAGGAGGGAGGAAGATCACCACAATGATTTTTTTCAACTATTTAAAATGTTTCTCCTGTGAATGTTCAGCAGCAAGCACACTTCATTTCTCTCCTCACAACGTGGCCCCTTGTCCAAGTGTTGGATGAAAGATGAAATGCCTTTTTGAAGAGTGTTTTGCTTCTGATGAAACCATTTCAGAACTACCGGGTGTCATTGATCTGTCATTATTGTACTGCAGGTTCTTTGTATTCCATATCAGATCAAAACATCTGAAACCTAGAGATAACATTGTAAACAGATATGAGATTGAAGAGTCTTACCTGGCGATGCAGAAAAGGTTGATGTTCCCATTGTAGACAGAGAAGTCGAGGAACACCGCTCTGGTGCCTCGGTCCAACCACAGCTGGTCTTTGAGAAACTGCAGTTGGGTTGCTGACTCCTCTTTAGTTCGGGACAGGTCTTGGTAGTACCCTCCACCTCTATATTTAGATATCTGGCCCACATAACCACTCCCGTTCATGTCACTCTCTGCCGTATGCACCCACCTAAGAGACAATGGAAAGAACAGATGTAGCGGGCAGACACGTATAAGTGTAATACATTCGATACAGATCGAGCCTCCTATTAAAACTGATACAATAATGTAATTAAACGGTAGACTTACGCGGTTCCATTCTTGGGGCCAAAGGAGGTCGTCTCCTCGTTGGTTGGGGTGTACATGTTGAAGCAGTCCAGCACCTCGTCTCTCAGATCTTCGTGGACGGAGCAGGACTCGTTTCGGACTTTGACCTGCCGGAGCCGCGGCACCCCGAGGAGGAGGTTCTCGTAGTAGATGAGACTCTGATTCTCTGGCAGACTCTTGTTGTTGTACCACACCTCCCAGTACATGCCATTGAGGAAAGGTCCCTCTGTGAACTGTAAGTGTAGAATAGACAGAATTACAACACAGGGGAGATGATAGATACCCTGATGGTCTATTATTGTGATTGTTTATCACCAAAAATGCCTGGTAGCATCAACCTTTCCACAGTACACACTGTGAATTTGTTATTTATTTTTTAAATCAAGAAACAAATGTGTATTGTAGATAGCTCCGCTGCTGAGAGTTCACAGTTTTTTCATGCAAACACAATATGTAATCATTCTGCATACATGAAAAAACACCAACTGTGAACTGTCAGAAGCGGAGCTATATACAATACATATTTGTTTCATGATTTTTTTTTTAATCTAGCTATAATCTGACTACAGACAGACTTTACTAATGTGTTTGAAGGTTATAAGTGCTGCACTTCTTTTCCGATACTGGAGCAATGTTTCTTTTACTTCTGATAGGATTTTTCCGTGAAATCTGCATGTCTGCTTATATTAAAAAGCACCAATGTGCTCTATTTGATGGCTTTATTAAACAGTATGCTCTGAATGTCTAAGGAAAAAAAGTATTAAGTCATTTTTGGAAATTCCATAATTCATTTTCTTGCATAAACTGAAATAAGGGGGAACAGCTTGTCTGGTTCTGACTGAAAGTAACACAATCCCCCTACCAACACCTCTGAAGCTGACTAATTGAGTGGTGCCGTTGAGTAGAACTGGGCCAGTTTTCCCGTTTACCGTCTTTCTGTTAAATTCAGCTTAGAAGCTGCTGCTTGTAGTCTTGTGTTTAAAAGACTGATAACAGAGTACTTTGCAAATGATCACCTAACTCACAGCAAGAAAGCAAATATGTGTATTTTCTAAAACGTCTAACTACACCATTAAAATCTTGCATCTGACCTTCCGACTTACAGATGTAACACAATGATACAAGATGATATCTAAAGTAAAAGATGTCTTAGTTTACAAAAAAGTGATGAATTTTCTATTTTACCTTCCAGAAATCCTCCATGGTTGAGAGGCTTCTAAAAGAGGAAGGGTCCCCGGCAGACAGCGGTGTGTCCAAGAACAGCTGAGACATGACTTTGGTGTAGTAGTACATATTGGCACTCACCATCCCATAGGTCACTGCAGAGCGAAGCACAATACAACATAACCATCATGGAAAGTAATATTCCTTTTAGCACCAGCTACATTACAAGCCCTTGTTTATATTGGAGAATGACGAATGAACAGAGAGGGAATCTTTCTGTGTATATCAAGGAGCAGTTTACATCTGGTATGTAAATTAAAGACTAGAATGAGGTCAGACTTCATTTTGTTTCACCTATGCATTCCTATTCCCTGTAGTATTCAGTAGATGAAAGGAGCAGCTCTGGAAACTATGTTTAATAAGCAAAGTCTGCTTGGCATAATGTGCCTGTATCCAGTCGGCCAAGAAATCATTTCCTGATCCACCCTAAACCAAAGTTTGGCATTTTTCATCGCAGCAAAAAAAGTAGAGAAACGTTACCACACTTTTGAAATTTGGGATTTCCATCAACTTTTTTGCCATCCCAAAATACACCCATCAAATGTATGCTGTTGTTGAAATCCAAGCCCTCGGACGAGTCTCAGAGTTCCATTTTTCCAGCTGCCAAAACCATCAAGCTGACACTGTGAGCTTGGAAAATAACTTTTCAGCTCCAAGAAAGGTGCCCACGGCGGCATATTTTAAAGTGCTTTCTCTGAGCCACTTGGATCAACTGTCAATTCACTTTTGAAATTCACTTTGTATTTTACCACAATGTTCCACATATTTTATAATATTCATTGTTACAGCATACTTTTTTTCAGTTACTATACAACCATACTGTCTTGAACAGGAAATTATGTAATGGACACAGAGACATACTAGTTACAATATTGTGTATTGTTACCTGAGATCTTCCTGGAGCTGTCGCATCACCATGACCAATGTATTATTAAAATGTTTTGCCACTTAAAAAAAGCAAGCTGATTGTTCTGAAGACCATGCCAAGCAACATTGTTCATAAATCTCAAATCCTTTTACGGGCTTTTCGGGTGTTTACTTACAGATACAAATGGTGATGAGGAACGTGAGATATGTAATCATCTCCCTCAGCACGTTCCTGAGGTACTTCTCTCGACTGCTGTCACTGTCCTCCATCAGCTCTGTGCCCCACAGGACTGCCAAGGAAAAAACAGAGATTCAATAGGACTTTAGCATTAAGGGAGACACAATTACATAAATATTGACTTAAACCCTACAATGTGTTCTCAGATATGGAGCTTGAGAGAGCAGAATTCCATGCTTAAGATTTATGAAGAGATTGCGAGAAGCAAATAATTATATTCTTCAGGGACACTTTAAAAGAAAGAGCTTATGTTTGTTGTTAAATGTTATATTTAGAATTATTTTGTTATCTCACATTACTATAATTTAGTTTGACCTATGTTATTCTAATCATGAGACTGTGTGTTTCACATAGGCTCTCCGTTTGGTTGGATGGCTGCATTTTAATTACTTTATTCATCAATTATAATATACACTATTCTGTGAAGTTTAAGAAGCATAAAGTACGAGTGACTCACTTCTGATCCTTTGGAGTATCTGCTTCATACAGCTGCGGTGGTCGTGGCTGTCCTGTTGCCGGGCGTCCACAGTCGGGGTCGGGTAGAGTCCTCCTCGAGGGACCTGGGTGCTGCTGCCCGCGCCGGTGTAGTTGCCCGGGCCGCTGCTGCAGCTGCTGCTGGAGGCCGTGGACACCGACCTCCTCCCGGGGCTCGCCGGAGGCCAGTCGGCTTCCATAATCTCCTCCTCGGCCTCAAAGCCCGGGTTGTCCCGGCTCCACGCTTGTCTCGACGGTGGGGATGGGGTGCCTGCGACTCCTCCGAGACCCAGGTCTTGGTGCTGGATGTTCTCCATCTCTATCCCCTCGCCCGAGTCGAGTGTGTGCGGCGACATGGCAGTCTGGCTCTGCGGCGGCTGCTGCGGTTTGACTCGGGAGGAACTCATGGTCCAGAAAAAAATGAACCGTTATGCAAAAAATCCAAAAACTTCAGATATATGTTTACGGCTGGGACATTTTCGGGCAGTCGCTTCGGATGTAATGAACGTTAAACGCCTAAAAACACACACACACACACACACACACACACACACACACACACACATAAGCAGGACAGATTGAGAAAGTTTAGACAAATAACTAACCGAGATAACGTCACACGGTTTTGTAAAAGTCACAACCTAGACATTTAAAAATGTTCCAACAGCCAGAGAGTTTAGTAAGATAATAGTGTTCACTCTCAACAACCCGTCAAGAAAACTTTCCGATCTTCAATTCCGTCTAAAAAAACGATGTCATCCGTTAGGAAGCGATGCCTTTAACGCGTTTAAAGTTGTTCCCTACTCAGCTAGTTCACGTTATGACCTAATTAGTTATTTACATGACGCCGATGGTCGCATTAGAATGCCGTTTTCATGTGGAAGAAGAAAGGTACTTTTCTTGCCCCGGGACAGCCATCTTGTTCTCGGACTGTATCTCTAAAAAACTCTTTCTCCTGGACTCGGATGAGAAGTCATGGCGTCGCAGTAAAGGATGGAAAAACACCTCTGTGGGAAACTGTTTTCTTTTCTGACATGCTTTGAGCTCATTTATATAAGCTAAGTGCACTTAGATTAACTTCATTTATTTAAAGCTTGTTTTTATTGGTTCGTAATGATCAGAATTATGTTTCCCAAAAGTTTTAAATTAATGTATTAATCACATTAATTAATTGTAACTTTTTAAAATGTCTTCTGATCACTTTTCAGTTACGACCAATAAGCCTTGCATTTATTTATAATGTTTTTAAATGTTAAATACAGTAGTTAGATGAATAGACGCTAGTGTTACGCAAACTCTGTTTGGGTCAGCGGTTGCCATGACAACAACGCATGTGAGCGCCTGTCCAGCTAAAACAAAAATGGTATTATGAGACGATGCGAGATTTAGCATTTAAACAAATAAAAACAATATATTGTAACAGTTGTTGTGAACTTGTGAGGATAAAACCTCAACTTCATAGCTTGAAGTTGTGTATATTCCTCACGACACGAGTTGTTACTAATTACAATAATCACACAACAAAGTGCGGGATTGTTAAGAGATTTATTTTTTAACAAGGCATAACTTTTTTTTGCAGAAAATACAGTTACTTGTTGAGGTACAAATACTCATTAGATCATGTTGCCCCCTCGCCCATTTTTTTCGTTGTCCTTTTCATCAAAACAGTAAAGCACATAAACTGTGTCTGTATGTTATATTTTATACATTTTAATTTAATTGGCTGTTGTGAGAATACGTTCGTTTTAAATCTTTATTTAAAAAAAATGTTTCAAATTAATAGTCAACTTACTCTGTTTTAGTTTATAACATTGACAGAGGTGTAATACATTAGGGTCCACTTGGTGACGCTCACTATCCAGACTTGTACAAACTGAGCCTACACTTATGACAAGTTATTGAAACATCAGGAATAATACCATGTTTGCATGTACGTACAATTGCACTGAAGAAGCTGTTTGCACAGCAGTAGCAGATTTAGCTCCATAGCTGACCCTAAACTGTGTCGAATTTATGGGAATGAGTGATGTTTCAGATTTTTTTAGTTTTAATTTATTTTTTATTTTTTATTATTATTTTACGGTTTAGGCTGTATGTTCATATCCAGCACTTACTATCATTGGAAAAATAACGTCAGTTAAATTCTTGGTCGCCATTTTAAAATGCAGACAAAGTGAAAGGAGACAGAGAAAATGATTGAGAATGGCCGAGAAGTCATAAATAACAGGAATGGGAAAAAAAACTCAGATTGAAGCCACAATAATGTGATGTGCAATACTACGACAACATATCTTTGGGACAGCGTTAGTAGAAAGTTTGGGAGGCGGGGTGATGTGTCCGTCGTCATAATTTATGTTGCCTAGTGTAAACAGTCCATTGGCTGACTCTTGGTGATGGGGGTTCCCTGCCCCAGATTGCAGGGGTAAAACAATAAATAGAACCTATCACTTTAAATCTGCAATCTCTGGGACAGCAGAGATCATAAACTGTTAGTTAGTGGAGCGAGGGAAATATCACTATTCCCCCTGGGACATTAAACAACAGTTTACAGCCGGTTACTCGAAGATATTTATTAAACATAATTCTGTCTACATAGATAGTCTTTCATAAGGTAAGTGAGCCTCCTCTAGAGCTAGGCTACAAGGCGGTGGACATGCTAACGTGAACTGTACGAGCCAACGTTAGCTAGCTAACTGCATTGTCTGACGTTAGTCGAAACCACGACCGCTCGCTAGACTGACAGTAATCGGACAACGTTGCCATCTCGTCAGGCATCCCGCTCCTGTACAAGCGGCCCACGTTAGATATGTAGCCAGAGACCACGCGTGTCAATTAAATTAGACAAATCTGCCTTCCTTTGTTTTCTTTGAGCTAGCATAGCACTCAATTTGTTTAATCGATAATGGTTTGACAGTCGCTGCAAGTTGGGGGTAATTTATTTTAAAGTTTGAGGCAACTATCCCCTACGAGTTGTATCGATTCAGTTCATTATAAAATGAGTAGCTATTCTTGTCAATTGTGGAGTCTCCCTGGCATGCCCTGGATATAGTTTATTGGTGCAGTTGCGATGGCTATCGCCGGGCTCAGCGTTACGTCGCTGTGGTGTCCCCCCCCCCCCGCTTGCTATCGGCGTGCACGCTGTGTTTGCTTGATAGCACAGCAAAGTAACGTCTCGACAGGTCTCCATTTTCTGTGCTTATCGGAAATAACTAACGCTATGTGTTTTCTTGAAATATGTGTTTCTCTTGCAAATAAAACTGTAAGCTGAAGAAAAGTGACGACGCCACAAGTTAGCTCAAGCTAATGTTAGCTGGCCAACTAGCATGTCTCCAGCTTTGCGTCGCTTTTCTGTTTGCCGGGCTAGCGTTAGCATTTGAAATGACAGCAAAGAGGCCAGTAGTTCAGAGTGCATTCCTTCCCTTGCTTTTGTAATCCATACAACGTTCACCTAGCTGACGTTGGTGGTGCGCAATGTTTAGGACGGGAACCTAAAATAAAAAAAGATGAATTTGTCATGTAATTTGCGACAAATGTGATAAATGCCAAACTGTTATTAGCATGGACATGAAAGGCCTCACGCTAACTCGTACAGTAGGCCACTTATCTACAAAGGGACGCGTGTGTGTGACTCGTATGTAATGCACGATATACTGTTTAAAAGTAGGATGTAATTGTAGTAAAGTTCCTTCTCTCCGTTGCCGAACTGGACCAACTGCGTCGATCGCTTGTCTTTTTTGCTTATCTACAGACGGTTTCCCTCTTTGTCTCATTGGATAAACGTGATGGCGCAGTTGTGTGTTAGCTAGTGTGTTAGCCAGCTAGCTTAACAGCCAGCTGCCTTGTTCATTTTATATGATTGCTGTGGATCAGATAAAACATGGCCCTAATGAGACAACAACGTAAAACCTTTTTCCTTTTTAAAAAGGAGACGTGATTGACCTTTGTACTTCCTCTAAAGTTACTTGCTACTCAAACGCAAGTGTTTACCTGAGATAAATCAGACGTGCACGACTACTAAAATAGTCCTCCATTAAATTGCCTAACCTCAAATATTTCAGATAACGATGGCAGTATAACTGACTAAGCTTATTTTTCCAAGTCATATCCTACACTCGCTTGCCAAGTCGTTAGGTATGCCTAGACACATTATTAAAGTATTGTACAAAAGCTTTGCAACAAAGGCAACAACCTATACAAAAGTTTAAATGTGTTTTAAATACGTTAGGAAAAGTGTTGCTTTTGCAATTAATTACCTATATATCTTCTGTTTCAGCACTTAATATTGTTTACCAAAGAAATGGTGATGGAGAAGCCAAGTCCCCTGCTTGTAGGGCGAGAGTTTGTGAGGCAGTATTACACACTCTTAAACAAGGCACCAGATTTCCTGCACAGGTAACTACTTGAATATATTGTGGAAGACACAAAGTTGGTAAGTTTTGGTTATGTTGTTTAACTTTCTTTTTGTCGTACCATTAGGTTTTATGGGAGGAACTCTTCCTATGTTCATGGAGGACTTGACCCGAGTGGGAAGCTGGCGGAAGCGGTGTACGGGCAAGCGGTAGGTGCTATGGGCCAACGATAAAGATTTACATTGAAAACACTGTAATACGTGCATGGTAAAATATTATTCATTCTTCTTTTAAATAAAATTGAACAATTTATAATTGGCAGCATTTTAGAAAGGAAGAAGTGATGTTCACAGGATTTCTAAATTTTTGTGACAATTTTATATTGACCCAGATGTCCCAAAAGTCACACATAAAAATGTTGTGGTTATGCTGAGAAAAAAAGTGAAAGTAAACACACTGGCTGACCTCAGATCGTTTCAAACTGCCAAATTATTGACGACGATGTGAATCGGATATTATAACATATTTTTGATTATAAAAACAATTGTTGATTTTTACAATTTTTCTAAATTGTTCTGGTTATCCACCTGTCTCTGCGTCTCTCAGGAAATCCACAAGAAGGTCATGTCCCTGCAGTTCAGTGAGTGCCACACAAAGATTAGGCACGTGGATGCGCATGCCACGCTGAGTGACGGAGTGGTGGTGCAAGTCTTGGGGGAACTGTCAAACAATGGTCAGCCCATGAGGAAGTTCATGCAAACATTTGTGCTTGCTCCCGAAGTGAGTACCCCTCTACCTTTCAGTACTATTAACAGACATGGAGGATGAGTGATAAATCATTTATTCCTACGATTTCTAGTTTAATTAATAGAAATGGACATGTTGGACAGAGCTGGTATCTGGAGATCAGTTACTCTTGCTTTTGTGAAATTACTCACAAAAATTGTCAATAATTTGAGTAACCAATGTGTGTAAAATACATTTCATGGTCCTTCAATTTCAAAGTCGATTGCTTTCACTTTTTTTAAATGGATACCGTTTGCATGACAAATTTCCTTAGGGTTCTGTGGCGAACAAGTTCTACGTCCACAATGACATCTTCCGTTACGAGGATGAGGTTTTTGGAGACTCTGAAGCTGAGCTTGATGAAGGTAAGACATTAACGGATATCCTAAACTAACCTTTTTTGTTGTTTGAGTTAATTTTTACATGGTTAAATGTGAGGGTGATGATTTTCTCATTTAGAATCGGAGGAGGAAGTTGAAGAGGAGGCAGAGGAGCGGCAGGCATCTCCGGAGCCACTTCAAGAAAGCCCCAACAGCACCACTTATTATGAACCTCACCCTGTCGCGTATGCTAAAACCTCATCTTATCTAAAAAATATAGCTTTCTATGGTTTACCCTCTTAAAAAAAGTTGCATGAAGTATTTAGCCATTCTAACCTTATTTTATTTATGCAAGTGACCGAATGCTGTTTTGTGCTCTGTAGTAATGGAGTCGAGGAGCCTATGGAGGAGCCGGCTCCAGAGCCCGAGCCTGAGCCTGAACCAGAGCCCAAAGTAGAGGAGATAAAGCCTGATGTAGATGAGAAGGTTATGGAAGAGATGGAGGAGAAGGCACCGTCACCGGTCCCTGTGGAGTCCCCACCCAACACCCAGGAACCCCCCAAGGTCAGCCTAATGTACCGCTGTAGTTTACTCCTCAGTGGTTAGTCAGATTTTGGGGGCCGTAGTAGTCAGAGTTCACTGGATTGTAGTCTATCCAAACGGTAGAGCCAAAATGATGGTCCCAAACTAAAGATATATTAAAAAAAAGATTCTTTAAATGTATGAAGCTGTTTATTATGGATGTTTAGCAACTTGAGAGAGAGCTTATTTTGATTCTGTAGTTTACATTATGAGGAAAATCTCTGAATGATTATATACGAGAATGTCAAGTTGCAAAAATTATAAAAAGTAATTTTGTGATGCACCATATCATCCAATCCGGCAGAGTTTCCATAATCTTAGTAACGTGCCCAAAAGATGCACCTCGATGTTTGAGTGAGGCGGTGAGTAATTATTGCTGTTAACCATGATTTTGTGCTGTCCTTAACAGACTTTCTCGTGGGCCTCGGTGACCAGTAAAAACCTGCCTCCGAGCGGCACAGTCGCCTCCTCTGGACTCTCACCCCATGTTGTTAAAGCTCCAAGCTCACAGGTAACCTACTTTTGACTATTCTCAAATGAAACTAAGTCCAAGAGAACACTAGAACATCTGCTGGTTTGTTCAACATTTGAATTTACTTCTGCTAAAAGCCAAGATTAGTGAGAACGGTCACTCACACAGGCTGTGGTACATTACGACGGGTATTCCATGTTGGACAAAGCAGAGGAAGCCTTGATTGGTTGAAGTTGTTGGTACAAATTGACAAGTGAACTATGGAGTGGCTGAGAGTTGTCATGCATTTCAATCAAACTCTCAACCTACATCAGAATGTTATGGACCAGTATGTTATACATGTGTATAATTTTGCTCATAAAAGGTGAGGGGAAATATTTCCTGGTAAAAGTTGTGTTTTTGATTACTCAACGCAATTATACCAACACCAAAGTGCTTTGAGAGACTTGGGACTAAACACTTTCTAGTGGAGTGACAAACGTATTATCTGGCGCATTATACTAGCGTTATGATTAAAAAGCATGTATGGTTGATGTGCTTTTCTGTCGTTGTGGATGCCCCTCCCCCACACAGCCCAGAGGTGAAGCCAAGACTGAGACACAGGCAGCACCTCTTCGGTCCAGAGACCAGCGCACACGCGAAAGACCGGTCTTTACTCAGAGGGGTCCCAGGCCTGGTAATGCACACAATTGTTGCACATATTTATGGTTTAGGTCTTCTTCTTTTCTTTTTAAAAAAATTTGTTATATTCTACCTCTGTCACTATTAGATGGTGTTGCATCTTCGGAGTCACAAATGGGGAAACCACACTTGAGTTTTGTTAACAAAGGTAAACTGCACCCTTTAAGTCACTTCTCAATGAATCTATAATTCTGTTTTTTGATTTTCTCTAATTACTCGGTGTAAACATTAATCTAGTTGTTGTTCTACTGGTGGTATGAGAGTCACTTTCTTGATGTCGGTGCTTTAGCTTTCTTCGGATTTCGATCCAGATTATGCACGTAAACTGATCTGATGTGTTTTCCTGCCTGTTGTTCTGACCAGCAGGTGGCCGGGAAAATTTGGAAACTGGTGACATTGACAACAGGCGAATTGTCCGATACCCAGACAGTCACCAGCTCTTTGTTGGAAACCTCCCACATGACATTGATGAGAGCGAGCTCAAAGACTTCTTCATGAGTACGTTTCCTCAAAAAAGCTCAACATTTCCCATGTGTAAAATTGGTAATGTTTTATTTTTGTGAAATAACTATTAGTTTATTTACACCATTGCTTTTTTTCCTTGCAGCATATGGAAATGTTGTTGAGCTGCGGATTAACACCAAGGGCGTTGGCGGGAAGCTCCCCAACTTTGGATTTGTGGTCTTTGACGAAGCTGAGCCCGTGCAAAGAATCCTGGGAGCCAAGGTAGACGGGGCATGTATTGAAATTTATTTACCCACTTTCAATTGGTGGTGGTTTGGTGATGCACATTTTTACAAAGTTAAACGGTAGGCAGAAAAAACACAGAATATGCAAAAAGCTTTTGTCTATTATAATACGTAATTTCATATTGGTTATCTGAGACTAGTTCAGACCAACTGTACAATTACGTTTAAAAACTCGCTGTCTTGCTCCAGATAACATAGATTATGAATAAAGAATTGCAGTTCGAAGGCTCATCAAACAGCAAGACACAACACTAACAATCTGAGTTTTGCAAAGTAATCCACCAGCAATGTGTACCTGCATGTATTTGATTAATCAATACGGTGTCTTGACATATGACGTTGTAATTCCAGCAAAAAAAAAACTTTGTGTTTTACCCCCACCGCAACCCCAAACTGGCCTAATTTAAATGAATGAGATTCTGCATCTTTTCATGCCGAGCTAAAGTCAATCTGACGGCAGCCGTAGAACAAGATAGCTTGTTTGACTGGCAGCAACTCAGAACGTGCCGGGTCAGACCAGTGTGACACAGCGGTGCTCACATAGACTCCCGGACAGATTGACAAACTTGTGTGTGTGTGCACAGTATTGATTTGTGTGTGGCTAAATATGCGGTGCCAGTTTTGCCCCAATTGACCGCGCTTTTTCTTCTTGCAGCCGATCATGTTTCGAGGTGAGGTGCGTCTGAATGTAGAGGAGAAGAAGACGAGGGCGGTGCGTGAACGAGAGACTCGCGGTGGAGGAGACGAGCGCCGGGACATGAGGCGCCCCGACCGAGGTCCCGGAGGCCCCGGAGGGCCCGGCGGTCCTGGAGGCCCCGGAGGTTCCAGAGGCATCGTGGGCAGTGGGATGATGCGAGAACGTGACGGGAGGGGACCACCACCTCGAGGCGGCATGGCCCCCAAACCCGGCATGGGCTCCGGGAGAGGCGCTGGTGGCCAGGGAGAGGGTCGCTTCACCACCCAGCGCCGCTGAGAAGAGCGCCACCTGCAGTGTGGAAGTAGTACCGGGTTCTTCATCTTCAACCGTTCTCGTTAACGAAAAGAAATCTTCATGTATGAAAGTATATATTGGTTTTTGTTTTATTTTTTTATTTTTGTGTTCCCTCTTTGCTTTGGAATGTGACACAGCCTGTCAACCTTTTGTTTGTGAAATAGACGAAACAGAATAAGCAAACAAAAAAATGCGCTTATTAGTTGTGAGCTGAGCATCCTTTTCGGGTATCTCAAGAATTCACAAACTTTAATTTGTAAATTTGTGGAAAAAAGGCAAACCAACCAGGCGTAATCTGCCACGTTAGGAGGGAATGATGAGACTTTTTAACTACGATAATACAGCCCATCATTTGGAAAAGAGATTATATGCCTTGACTTAACTGGGGCGCTGCTTCACGAAATCCCTCTATTGCACATTTTATATGGTAGTTTTCTGCCTGTTACTGTTGGAAAAGAGTGAGATGCAAAATTTGTGCAGTTCCAGGGGAAAAGCTTGCCTTTTACTTTTTCCTTTTTGAGAGACCACTGCTTCAAAATTGCATAACGCACTCATTAATATGCACTAATGGGTACTTTTGTCGTATTACATTGACATCCATGCTTGGAACGCAGCTGGAGAGACCTGTTTTGTCTCGAAGCGATACGACTTTCCGGGGCAGGCCTCGCTCACAGCCTGTCTGCTGTGACCAATGTACTTTTCACACTTTTGACCCAAAAGAAGCTTCAATTACTGCTGGATGGACAAGATGACGAGCAAATCTACATTATATTTTTCCTCATTTATAAATCAAATAAATAAAAAAAAAAGCTATAATCCTGGACTTTCACCAAGTGAGTGGCGGGACGAAGGACACACAAGTAACAAAGTCGAACAATAGAAGAGTGGTGGTAACGATGGCGGCTCGCTCAGTTTTTATTCTTTTGATTCAAAGATTGTTTTTCTTCGGCTTTTTTTGTTGTTTTTCTGCCAGCCAGGCCGCAACAACTGGGATGGATGACACCTTTCTTCCCTTCCTCTCAAGTGCGGAGTAACAGAATAATAAATGTACAGCAGAAATCATAGTTTACTGTATGTTTTGGTTTTCTGTGTATTTTAATTTTCTCTCAACTTGATAAAAGCATGAGTGGTGCCTTCTGGTTCACATTTTCAGGTCTTACTCGAGTAAAGCGGTTCGAGGCTCTCTGCCTCCTGTTATGGAGCTGCTCAGTTTGAACTATTGTTTTTGGGCACAGATAGAAAAAGAAATGGCAGTATTTGCAAGTTTTAGGTAAATTTTACTTTTCTCGTTTGCAAATTTCATTTTTCCATACTCTTCTACTACCTAAGATGAGCTGCTGTGAGTTTTGTACATTTGTTTTGTATTGTCTGTTCTGGGTTTTGTAGAGACAATAGGTGCCTCCAGTTCTGTTGTTAAATGGTTAAGAGGTTTATCTGAAGAACAACCCCCCCCCCCCCTTTTACCCCCTCCCCCATTAAAAAATGGTACATTAAAGATAATGCAGGAAAATGCTTGCTCCTTCGGTTTAACAAGTCACGGCTCCACACAACAATGATTTCACTGAACTAAGGTTTGCAAAGGGCAAATGTCTCACAATGTGATTCAGATTCTGTTCATACTGTCAGTCGGTCCATATAGGTGTAGAGACTCATGGTAGCAGTCGGGTTAATCCCTGGACGCCAGTTGTCAGATTGTTCTTTTCTCAGCACCATTTTTTTGTAAAGATCCGTGTGGGTGGGCTGGCCGTAGTTCCAGTCCACCGACTAGCAAACAATTGTGCTCACTTTTCTAGCTGTTTGTGCATTTGTATTTTCATACGCTGATTATTCATTGTGCTTATTTGTGTTCCATTTTCTATTTTCATTTTATTTGTTTCCATTGAAGGCAAGTCTGATTTGAATGCCATACTAGTCATATCTCTTTTGTCCTCTAATGCATTTTCTTTCTTTCTTGAGCTCTTTTTAGTTTTTTGTTATCTTGCACTGAAATGGGAAGTGAAATCAATGTAGCATTTTTCTGGACAAATATACTAATGAGATCTTCCTTGTCTGGTGGTATTGCACTATTTACAACATTTCTGGGACAATCTGTAATTTTGAACACGGACTCACCAAATTCCTCACCTGGCAGTGAAAAAAACAAATGAAGTGCTCATCTTGTTATCCGCATCAAATATTTGCTCTCTTGCCGTTAAAACGAGATTTGATGTACAGACATGGCATTTTAATGTAGTTTTCTGCAAACTACTCTCCCTTTTGTAGTTGAGATTAAATATTTTCAGATGTGAGATTAGTTTTCAATAGAGAACATAATTTGTTACAATCAATCTTTGACCTATTACAGAAAAATTACAGCTCTTTGATCCTTGAGTGTTTTTAACAGACAGTTTCTCATTGGTACCTCAACCCTGAATGTTTATTTGTCCTGTAATTGCTTAACTAAAGCACTTGACTGCAATCATACTTTTTACAGCCTTGGTCAACAAAGAGGGTGACAAAGAAGAGCCATCAGGCTTTCAGACCAATTTGTGTTTTTCACATTGTAATGGTGGCGAAATGTTTTGAGTGTATACATTTACAGTTTGATAGTTCTTTTCTACCGAGGATTTCAACCCTCCCACCCTTTTTCCAAACTAAACCTTTAAAGGATCTTCAAAAGATAAAGAAAAAATAAGCCGTAAATTACTTTTCCCGTGCTGGAAAAATTATTTTAGTGGATCCTCATTGTGAATCATTCCAGTCCCTTTTTGAATGGAAATAGAAGTACCTTGGCTTCGGCAGGTGTGGTAAACAGTGGGCTGCCATCTTCATTTGACGGTGTTTACCCTTTACTTGTTGCTAGTACACAAATGTTGCAGGTGGAGAATCTTTTTTTGTTTTGTTCTTTTTCCCTCTCTATTTTGAATGTGTTGGACTTGCATACAATAAACTACTGATATCAGCACCACTCATACCGTGTGTCGTGTTTACTGGTTTCTTCTTAAACGATCATCGATTATTACCAAGCTGTCGGAACATGTTAATGAACCAACAACATGGCAAGTTCTGTCGAAGCAGGGCTGTGTGGGGCAGATTGGACAGCTGCAGTTTTGTTTGTAACCTGATTTTTATTTTACAATGGTATTTATACTAAAAGGGGCATTCCACAGACAGACACATGAAGAATAGTTATACTCTAGTGGTTCTTCTGTGCTCTGGAAAATCTTTGTCAATTACTGATCAAATCCTGATTTGGAATTTGGAGACTAAAATTGATCATTCAAATCCTGTGTTACAAACTTACATATACTGTATGGGTGTATACCGAGCAGTGAGGGAAACAGTTTGATCTGTAGATCCAATTCTTAGCTTGACTCGGATATATCTTCTTCTTTCACCCAACCTATGAAGTGTGACACTGAATTGCTGGAGCATCCTCTTGAATGTTCTCGTGACCACTATTACCGCAACGGAGCGTTGTTTATAGGAGCAATCATTTGTTTTACATGCGTTTGTGTTATTCATGATCAAAGTTTTGAATCGGTCCTCCAGCATCTCTTCTGTCACTGTACACTTGGATTTCCTGTTTGATTGCTTCGAGGGCCCACTGGGAGTTTTTTGTCTCTCTAAAGATCGAAGAACCATTGAGGAACTGGGAGGAAGCCAGATGCACCAACAGGTGAGCATTGAGGAAGCTGACCGACGGCATCTTGTCCAGGTACATAAGCCCCTCCTCTGACTGGATGCTGGAGAACATAATGAGGCATGTTGTGTTGATAGAGGACACTAGGTGAAGGAGAAGGAGCCTTCTGTCCTGGTTTATTAACACAACATTTATAAAATGCTTAATGACTATTTTCATAGAGTATTTGTAAAGGAGAAAGGGGTGCACTGGAGAATTTGGACTGAATGTTTATATATCCAGTATGTGCCCATACAGATGAAATCCAGAAGATGGATACATTTATTTTCATTCTTCTGATTTTGTTTGGACAATTCTTAAATTCAGATTTAGGCAATATAGCGGCATTTCTTTCAAAAATGTTGAATTGTTTAATATATAATAACTTTGGGTTTTTTCAGAACTTTATTTAAATATATTTAGTCATATAGTCATATACCTAGTAAATTGGACGGCCGGCGTTTATGAGATTGGAGTGAGACACGGAGAACATGCGATGTGGTGATCTTCGCAATAGAACATCTTTGATGTTGGCTGGAACGAGTCCTACCTGTGTTTCGTATTGGAAGAATAATCAGAGCTGCTGAAATCATCAGATCCATCGCTGTTAGAAGGTTTTCTGAAGACCTTTAGAAGCTTTTTAAAACAAGAGGTGAAACCTTATTTAAAGTTATTAATTGTTGTTGTGACTCAAGACTCTATTATCATGTACTGTAATCCGACTGGATTGCATCATTCTATCAACACAATCTCAATTACTTTAATTACTGAGTGTGCGTTAATCGGCTTGTCTTTGTTTTGTAAGTGTGGAGAAACAAAGTTCACTCTGTCTAAGCCCAACCCAGTGCTTGGGCCCTGAGAGTGAAGAAGCAGACACAATCTGCTAAACAGCACAATAAGTAACCAGTGAACTCAGTAGAGCAGATATGGCAGATGGCATCGGGGCTGTAGCTAGTTTTAAAGACAATGTGATCATGTTTCCCATATTTTCTATGCTTTAATAAGCACTAGTTTTTGTGTGTGTTTATATGATAGGATAGATTACGATACTACTAGTCTATCCAGCAGTATACAAAGAAAATCTTACAATCTATCTACCCAAAAATTGACATTGACAAATGACATTAACCATGTATATGTTTAATGTAATTTGTAAGTGGTTTAAACAGAATACTGCAAAATGAGTAACCAATTTATATTTGTTATACGTTCAGTACATGTTGCTGATAGTACTTTATTTAGAGATCCGACACCCATTGCCTTATAATAGCCCACTGCATTTAAATACATATACAACAATATAATGCATCTTACAGCACTACCTAGGCTATTTATAGGTTTGTAATTATATTATAATTGTACACCTGCACTTTCACTATTATTTTCATTAGTGTACATCATTCTTCTATTTACTCCATTTACATAATATTTTTGACAACGGCAGTTGTATGAATTGGTATTTGTTTTTTTATGCAATATATTTCGCACACACACCGTAATCAATGACTTTTTCTTTCCCTTTAAATAAGTGAACTCAATCGTCTGCTAATCAGCCACGTATCGCCACGTCTGCGCGCATGCGCAGTGCCCTCGCATTTGTGTTCCGGGGTCGACCAGCCAGTGTACACAGTCAAAAAAACAAAAAATATCATTGTGTAGTTTCTCTCCTTTTCTATTCACTTAGTTTCTACACGGACCACCGAGGGGGGAGTCCGGGGCTTCTTGCGGAAGGAGAGACGCTTTGATTACGGCAGCGAGATGAACTTCTTCAAGATGATGGGCGGACAGGCAGCCGGGCCGCAGCCGTCCGGAGCGGAGACGGTAGGAAACCAGTCCGGCTAGCTGCGGCTAGCTAACATTAGCACCACAAGGTGTACCTGACAAACGGAGACCACACGGCATTACAAATACTATAGAAACATGTATTCACAAACATGTTGGTTGTTTTTTGTCTCGATAAAACGCCCAGAGCGAAGCTCGGGCTTCACTAAATGAGAGGAACGAGCTAGTCGGGAGGCTCGTGAGCTAATGTAGCTTATCTGTCAGTTGTCATGACATGCCAGCTGTTTTCTCTGCTACGAGCTGAGATGTAATGAATGAATGAAATACAGACAGGCAGACAAACAGACAGGCTATATACACTTTTAGGAGTGTCAGTTGTCCACAATATATTTATTTGCAAATGGCCATAGAGTATCTACATATGTTCACATCCAGTATTTGGGATAAGGGGTCATCCCCCCATGTTTCTCTTTTGCTATTGATTTAGCATCGTGAGAGCTATCTCCATTGGGAAAATGGCAGACGAATAAAGGGAGGTGGATGTTTCAGATGCACTTTGAATGGTAAAAAATCCCTGAAGCCACGGAGAGATATCGGTGTTTAATGAAAGAAAAAGAAAACCCATCTTTTCCACAGATTTGAGGTCATAGGTTTCAAGAAGTGTAACATCAGTAGGCTAAGAGCTGTAGGTGGGTGGTTTCAACATTTAACATCGTGAAGCGTGCATTGCTGAGAACACAACACCCTTAAAAAAGGTTTTGTTAATGTGCCATATTTAGATAACACTATTATACAGGACTTTGATAGAGTTGGATAGGATCCCAAACTATTAGCAATGAATACCATATAAAAATAGGCCTTATTCTAGCTGTGTACTGTAATGTAGGCCGACAGCTAATGGTTACTTTCATTGCTGATCGTCGTCTCAATTAGTCCATAAATGTGTGAACATGTACCATCACCATCCAATGTCCAAGGTGACTTCTTCAAAAGAGCTTGGGTTGTTCAACACCAAAATATATAAAATACAGACAAGTGTGCTATCCTGAATCTTCGCAGGGTTTAATCCCAGTATGAAACGATAAACATCCTAATGCGCAACACCGTATGTGACGCATGCAGAGCATTGGAGGAGCGCAATAGCTACCGATCTTTGTGTGTATCCATAACTGTCATGGCTGCTCAGAGCGTGTCGCTCCTGCAAAATCCACAATACATTCATCATGGAACTGTGTGGAATGTTTTATTCACAACAAATAAATTATGATTCTTCTATTGACAGATCCACAAGTTGTGTGACCGAGTAGCCTCATCGACGCTCCTAGAAGACCGCAGAGATGCAGTCCGGGCTCTCAAGTCTCTTTCTAAGGTACAGTAAAGTATGAATATACAGTTATTGGAAACGGGTGCAGTTGAAATTCACTTATTTGCCAGCTTATTAGGTACACCAGTACCTAATAATCATATCGGCATGAAGCCTACATTGTTCAGTTTTTGCTGAAACTGTTTTAGGGAGGTGTTTAATAAACTTTACTTTAGTCATTCTGCTGAATTCTGTAGATTAGTATGAGTGTTTTCAATTTTAGTCTTACCATCATTTATGTAAATCAGTTGGACGGCATAATAGAAACAATTTAAGTAACAACTGAACACTGTAACCTTTTTAAAGGTTGGATGTATTTCAGGGCTATTTTTCATTGTATTTTTTTTTTCTTTTCATCTTCAAAAATGGGAAGGGAGTGTACGAAGGGGTTTGTGTTAAGCCACATTAATGACGCGTCCAGTACATTTTTATTGAGTAGTTGTTTAGTGTATTAACCTTTTTTGTAGCTTTGATGAAATGGCAGTGAAATTAGATCCTTCTTGCTCTTTATTACTTTAATTGGGACATTTGTGAACGATTTATCATCTGTCACACTGCCATGGATAAAGCGACCATTTGTCAAACTCTGCTGATTTAAAATAAACCAATCATTCACTTAAACTTCTGCTAAGCCACCTCTCAGTTTAGTTCATGGACAGTTTTGTCGCTGGCTGCCACATCAACCACGAGTAATTTAGTTTCTTCTCTAGCCGCACTTTAAAAAAAAACTAGGAAACGGGAGACTAAAAGTTAATAATGTTCTTAAACTGCCTTGTTTCTTTTGTTGTTGTTAAGTGGTTCTTTACAAATAAACCTTCCTTCGCGACCTGTTATCTTTTGTAGAAATATCGCATGGAAGTCGGCACACAGGCGATGGATCACCTGATTAACATATTGCAAACCGACAGGTATGTTGATGCTGTATTTGTGTTCTTTGTTTGTTTTATGTTGTCCTAAAAAGAGCTTTGTGTTTTCGTCTCACTCGAGTAACAATAAAACCTGTTTTTCTGTTAACATCCTCTTTCGTCCTGCTACCCGAACAGGTCCGACTCCGAAATTCTTGGCTATGCTTTGGACACACTGTACAATATCCTCTGCAACGATGAGGAGGAAGAGCAAGGTATTGACTGCTCTCACAATTAGTAGAAAATATAAAAATCCCCTCCAATTTGTGATTGTTTCAAGATAATTCCTCCTAATTATGTGGCTACTGTCTACGGGGCCTGAGCCATTGTGTAGTTTTGCATGTGTAATTGAGGTGATGTCATATCAGGTGAACATTTGTGATTTTTGCATTCCCCCCCTCTGTGCACTGACGAGGACTGCGTGATGTAAAGATTTTCGTCTCTCTTTTCTCTTCCATGTTTTAACGCTACAGATGAATCGGAAGGTAAACCTCTTTCACTGTGCATGATGCCACCCCCACTAACCACCAGCAGCACTTTCAAATCATACTTTGTTTTTGCTTGGGTTGTGGAAAAAGAGCACCATTACGATGTTTGTTTACACAGATTGTAAAAAGCTGATCTTATTATAGGCTGTGTTTTGGTTGTTGTTGTTGTCATCATCATATCTTCACAAGAATCAGTCAGCTGATTCAGTCGGCTGAAATGACAGCTTTCGGAGGGGCTTTAAACTCCCTCTCCCCCCTGCCCTCGCAGACGCAGTAACCCCTATCTCTGCTTCAGGGAAGCATAAGAATGTTTCCATGCCTGGTCAGTACCAAAACCAAGCTATCCCTACCGTAGTTGTAGTACTGCTATTTCACTAACTTGACTAAAAGCAGTTTGCACTGGTGAAGTCCCTGGAAGCTTTGTGGGTGGTGAATGCTTCACTAATACCGTCACGTTCCTAAACCTCCTGTCTCTCAGTATGTCTCAGTCCTCCTTTGTTCCCCTCACATCTTAATACCTGGTGGTTTCTGCACTCTTGTGGTGAAATGATATGGTCTAGTTTAGTTTGCTCCTGTTTGTTTGTTTGTTTGTTTGTTTGTTTGTTTGTTTTTCCCAGTATTAGTATAAAAGAAAATCATAATTCCTCATCTAGTTTTTTTGTTTTGAGCTCTGTGGATTGTTAATAACGACGCAAAGGTTTTTCTCTCAGTCACATTTTAACCTGCATTAGGGATTTTATATTGGTCTGGTTATAAAGTTGTTATTACAAACATGAGCAAAGTTACCAAATCTTAGAAATGTACAAAAACATGAAGAAATGCATCGAAAACTATGCAGGTAGTTTTTTTTAAAGTGATGTTTCTGTAAGTTAATGCTTTTATGTTCAGATTACGAGGTGGGTATGCTCTCGGTGTCAGCGTGGTGGTGTTTGTCACATTGAAGCTTTCATCTCATCCCATTTTCAGTGTGTTTTACACACTACTGGGCTCACCCTGTTCACCCTTTCTTGCAGCTGCCCCTTAATCTGTGTGTCACCCTTAATGTACCCAGAAGGCATGTTCACTAGTATCACCCTGAGCATGTGCACATTTCTTGAATGGCATCAAATATAAAGTCATTATTCAATAAAAAACACACCAGTGTTTAAGACTCTGGGAACGTTTTGAGAAGTATTGCTCACCAACTCAGGCTGATACCTATGAAACAAACCAACTGGTTCCCTCAATAGACTCGTGCTGTGATGTTTATCTTCAGTTTTCAATCTCCTTCACAGATGAGAATGCCCAGAAACAGTCCGATGACCTGGGTGCCCAGTTCACAGACCAGTTTGTTCAGGATCCTGAACATGTGACTCTGCTTCTCACTCTGTTGGAGGTACTGAACTTGTTCTGCTCCAGTGGGAAGACTTCTGTGTTATTCTGTTTGTCAAAACAACTGCCAATTGATTCATTGACTATTTTTAGGAGTTTGATTTCCATGTACGTTGGCCCGGGGTAAAGCTGTTGACTACTCTCCTGAAGAACCAGGGTGTCCAGGTCCAGGGTATCATTCTGGTCAGCCCCATGGGTGAGCTTCTCCTCTCCACATCTAATCAAAGTGGTCTTGTCGTGTCTGGGTTTTACTCGCCCAGCTGAACCAGTCACACAAAAAGACGAGTCGGTTTGTCATTAAGGGGTTCCCCTCTTGGTTTTTAACAGCTGTTTTTGTTTGCATTCTCAGGTGTTTCCAGATTGATGGACCTATTGGCCGACTCTAGAGAAGTCATTCGGAACGATGTGAGTACCTGTCTTTGCCGTCACGTTCAGACCGACTTAAGGATGGTGTGAAAAAATTAATTTCAGATGAGGCCACTCAGTCAGCTATCAAAAAATTAGTGTCATGTGACTCCAGCAAGGCTCTGTGTTGAGCGTTCATACATGCACTGCATATTCCCGAAGTATTACCCGATATATATATATATATATATATATATATATATATATAGTGTCATGAACAGCTGTGCAGTGAAGCCTTGAAACTCAAAGATTTGTTATTCAAACTGGACTTCCGAGATTGTATTTCCCCTCTCCCCGGTAGCCTAAACTATACGCCCACATCAACGCAGCCCTGCGTAGTGTTTTAAAGCAGGGCTGATTTAGTTGTACAGCTCTAATCGGATACATGACGACCTGTTTTTTTTTTTGTTTTTATCACTTCCAACAGGGCTTGCTGTTGCTTCAACAGCTGACCAAAAGCAATGCTGCCATTCAGAAAATTGTAGCATTTGAAAACGCATTTGAGCGTCTTCTAGACATCATCACCGAAGAGGGCAGCAGCGATGGAGGTAAAAGGAAGATCTTCTTATCTTCAGTATAGTATTGTCGCCAAACATGTGAATACTATCCTTTTTCCTCCACTTCCAATTAAGACGGTCGGATTATAGTTTTTCTTGTGAGCTCTGATGCCGATCCCTTCTCCCTCTTTGCAGGTATTGTGGTGGAGGACTGTTTGCTGCTGCTGCTCAACCTGCTCAAGAACAACAGCTCCAATCAGAACTTCTTCAAAGAGGGCTCCTTCATTCAGAGAATGAAGCCCTGGTTTGAAATCGGTGACGACAACTCTGGCTGGTCTGCGCAGAAGGTCACCAACCTCCACCTCATGCTGCAGGTAACGCAGAACAGTCACGCTGAAGCGTCGCTTCAAAGTATTTACCAATTGAGCAAGCGGAACAACGGGCTGTTGTTTTGCTATAATCTTGAGTTTGACGATGTCCTGTTCCCAGTTGGTGCGCGTCATGGTGTCTCCAGTGAACTCTCCTGGAGCGACGGCCAGCTGCCAGAAGTCCATGTACCAGTGCGGTCTGCTGCAGCAGCTGTGCACCATCCTCATGGCCACCGGTGTGCCTGCTGATATCCTCACTGAGGTAATGACAGAAAGGAGGACTTGATATGAGAGGCGTTGCTCCTTTTGGGACCTAATGCTTTCATGGTTGTGATCGGGACACTTTTTTTCCAGACCATCAACACTGTATCGGAGGTCATCAGAGGCTCACAGGTCAACCAGGACTACTTTGCGTCTGTCAATGCTCCTTCAAACCCACCGAGGTGAGACCAATGAACCAAGACAGTGATTCGCCGACTTCTATCTGATAGGAAACTGAATGATCTCTCTGATCTCTCGTCCTTTTTTTCCTTTCCATAGACCGGCCATTGTGGTGCTGCTCATGTCCATGGTGAACGAGAGACAGCCGTTTGTGCTCCGCTGTGCCGTCCTCTACTGTTTCCAGTGTTTCCTGTACAAAAACCAGAAGGGACAGGGGGAGATTGTGGCTACGCTGCTGCCCTCCACCATTGATGGTCAGTTACACCAAGTCGAGAACTTAAAGGTGGCATTAACAGTTGTTTTGCTATCATTTGGAATCATCATAGTCATTATATGGTTCTCTTGTGCAAACAGTTCTCCAGTCAGTAAGACAAATACAATTCAGTTTATCTTGTATAGTGCGATATAAAAAATTACAATCTGGGGGCTTTACAATCCGTACACATAGGACATCCGTGTGCCGGGACCTCAGGGATGTCATATGTGAAATAAATTAATAAAAAATAAATGTAATTTAAATTAAAAGCAATCTTTAAACCGCTTTCTGTACAGCTATAATAGTGATTAATATATAAAATAATCTTATTCGCACTTTAAACATGTATATTATTGAAGTACCTGCTTTGATTGTATCTGTACATTTTTATATTTTTTGATGTTTCAATAATTCATGTTTTTATGTTGTATGTAGTAATTTTATTTTATTAATGAATTTGTGGAGGGTTCAACACATTTAAAAATACTGACAGGCTGATGTGTAATGCAGGAACAATCTAAATGCATTTTAGTTAATGACGCCACTTTTGGGCGAAGGAGAAGCGTAATGCTCACAGGTAAAGGTGACATACTTGGAGATGGATGGACTATTTCTTTATTCTGCTGTCAGATTGATACATTTACAACTATTCATTAACTGCCTCGTTCACATTTCTTTCCGTTAGCAAATTCCATCTCGGCGGGCCAGCTGCTGTGCGGAGGCCTTTTCTCAGTCGACTCTCTGTCCAACTGGTGTGCCGCTGTGGCCTTGGCTCACTCCCTGCAGGACAACCTCACTCAGAAGGAGCAGCTGCTGAGGGTCCAACTGGCCACCAGCCTGGGGAAGCCCCCCGTCTCCCTGCTGCAGCAGTGCACCAACATCCTCTCCCAGGTAGGACAACGAGAGTTCCACGTAGCTGTTAGAATGAGGACTTCCACGGGCCACGTGTGCCTCGGTAGACGGGATGTTTGTGGCAAATTAATAATGAAGTGTCAACAACAGTGACAACAGTGTCACGTTATTGTGGTTTTGCAGGGAGATAAGATCGACCGGCGGGTAAGTAACGTGTGTTGTGAGTGTTTGGGCGGCACCCCTGCTGGTTATTTTGGCTTGGCATCTGTACTGGAGTAGACGTCTTGTTTGCACACCTGTTTGGGGATCTTGCTTCCCTCTTAACTCTTTACTGACCCCTCTGTCGTCCTAATTCATAGCTATGAGCAGATTCTTCCTCCATAGGGGTGCACACACACGGGTGCACTCGTCCCCACAGGATTGGAGGCTCTAGTGCAGGGGTCGGGAACCTATGGCTCCCAGACAATTTTGAGTTGAAAAAAAAAAAAAAATCTCCGCCCACCGCCCTGTAATTTTCTCTATCCTCCAGATGACAGCAGAAGTAATTTCAGGTTCTTTTCTTAAAGACGTCTTTGTTCTTTTATTAAACTAAACGTCTGTTATTGATCGTATCTACACAGCAGCATGTCATTCTACGTGTCGCGTTATTTAATTTATTATACGTAAAAACTACTATATGGCTCTCAATGAAATATATATTTAGAAATATTTGGCTTTTATGGCTCTCCCAGTCAAAAAGGTTCCTGACCCCTGCTCTAGTGGCTCTCACTGTGTTCACCTGTGGGAACGTGCACAAGAGAGGTGCAGAGAGAAGGGACTCAGTAGCTGTTGTTTGTGGGTTTGCCACCCTCACACCTGCTTTGAGCGGTGACGTTGGTTTGTTTGCGGCGTTGCCAGCTCTTATCCGTGAGTTCAGGAAGTGTGCAGCAGCAGCAGCTTTTGGGCCTTTTCCTGTCTGAGTGAGAGAGCGCCACTCTTGTTTGTCTGGTTCTCTTTCTGACATGCACTTGCTTATGAATGCACAGTGCCGGTGAGAGAAGCTTTTGTAGTTTATACTGTACACGGGTTGTTTAATTTTCACTGTCGATGCAGGTGGTTATACAATAAACTTATGAATTTTACTAGGAATTACTCGGTTTGCATTACTCCTGCCAAGCTAACCTGTATGAACGTCTGTGAACCTTCCGGGTGAAACTTGCCGCTCTCTGTTGACAAACACCTCCTCGCTTTCGTGCAGCTTGCTCTGAAGTTAGGTGAGCAAGTGTGAATCAGGGAAACTGAAACTGGGCCCCTGTCCCGTGCACCTACCTTACTTTATTAAGTTCAGCCAGGATGTGAAGGGATTTCTAGTCTCATCCAACTGGGAGGAGACCAGTTGGACCATTCCATACGTTTTTCTTGCTCGAGTCTTTTGATTTGAACTCTTAGCCTCTAGTTTTACTACAATCACCCACCTTCCTGTTTAATTAATACTTTTTTTGTCCTCTTCATTTTTCCATTACGTCACATTTGGAGACTAAATATGAGAAGGTGATTTTTTTTTTTTTTATATATTTTTTTGTAGTAATGCTGATAAGTTTTCCCCCATATGTCAGTTTTTGACCAAACACTACAGGAAAGAGGTATTCTCTTCCTGAAGCATGATGTGCATAAAGTATTAATGCGGCAGCTTATTCAAAGTCTCAACGGTTCTCTATATGCATACCTCTCTATGATATTCAGAACATTTAGTGAATTTGAACGCGCCTCACAATCGACCTTTAACCTCCAGTGCAGAGTTAACAGATTATATTTGCCTCTGTACTTTGTTTGAATCATTATTGATTGCATTCCAACTTCATGAAAATCTGTGTTATTTTTTTTTTTCTACAACTGGCATACGTTTCCTAAAAATGTGACGCAGACATTTTGAAATGAATGTAATCAAATTAAGGTTGAGGTCGGTTGCCGATCTGAAACCTCCTATCTGTTTGTCAAAGCAGATTTTGGTTTTATTTATGTTAATACCCTTTAATTATTATTGCAGTTACTTATTTTTCATTCGTAAAAAAACAAACATTGTTTTTTGCATGTGCTATAAAAATCAGTAAGATTTTCAATTACAATTTGCAGAATTGAAATTGCAAACAACAAACTAATTGAAAATTGTGGAATACTTGATGAATGGAGGCAGAGAAGTTTTTTGGGCTTCACAGACTTTGATTTCTTCATACAGTATATTTGACCTTTTTTACTGGTTGTATTCATGTTGACTGTCCTTGTTTTTGTTTGATAACCTTATTAACTACTAATAGTTGGTGTGATTGAAGTTCTCCCTATTAAGTGCTGTTGAGATGATTTAACCACTTCCTCATTTGTGTTGATTGGAAAATCAAATGCAGCGTGTTGCTACTAACACGTCAGGATGGGAAGAACATTGGACTCATGTGGCAACGCAATGAACGCTCGCTTTAACATTAACTCAAATTACAGCACTTTTGTTGCCATTTTATCTACTATAGACTTTTATTTTTTCCATGTTGAATTTAAAACATTTTGTTAGATAATATTTTTGCATATCATACATTTTGCTTAACTAATGACTCAATATTGACTTAATTTGAAAGTCTATGACCAGGATTAAAATGTAAAATGCATTGAAATATAAGCAGCTTTTCTTACATGGATAGGACCATGTGCCTTAATGGACACAACTTCCCTACATTTGATTCTCTTATTGCCTGAACGCAAATGTTTCCATGCCTCTAGAATATTTCATATTTGGCTCAAGTCAGCAGCTGTGTGAGCCGAGAAGCACACATTGACGTTTGTTTTGTTTTCCCTTTTTTCCTCTCCAGGGCAGTAAAGTGCAGACCAGGGTGGGCCTCCTCATGCTGCTTTGTACATGGATCAACAACTGTCCGATCGCTGTCACTCACTTCCTACACAATCAGGAAAACGTCCCCTTCGTATCCTTGAAGCAGCCCCTAGGCCATCCACCAACTCCATGTCAATACATGTCTGTAATTAGTCTTATTTTCGTGAGCAAACTGGTTTTCACTTCGCTCGGACAAATGTTATATTTTCCTTTTTTGATTAATAACTTTTGAGGACACCAGCTAAATCCTCTTATTCCGATAACAACGCACTAGAATGAATCCTTAACTCGGTGTGACTCCTGCAGCTGACTGCCCAGATCTCGGAGAACTTGGGAGAGGATGAACGGCTGGTGCAGGGCCTGTGTGCGCTGCTGCTCGGCATCTGCATCTATTACAACGACAACTCGCTGGAAAACAACACCAAGTAAGTGTCTGTTCACACACACCTTTAATACATCAATTAACACATCCACGTGAACTTCTGTCGTCTTATTATTCTCAAACCCCAGTTGTAGCACGCATGGCTGTTTTTAGTCTCTGAATGTGGAATGACTGAAGCTTAATAGTGGGAACAGTTTGATAGGTACGATATAAACTGAAGCACTATGACTTATTAAGTGTGTCTCTGGGACAACTTCCCTGAAAGCACACATGTTGACACCTTTTCCTCTTTTAAATCCTTAAATCCCGCTACTACTGTCTGTTGTCCTTTGCTCAATGACATCATTGTTTTCTTTCATGATTTGTGTCTTTCTGTAAGTATTTTGTTTTGAAAATTGCTGCATCAATAAAGACTATTATTATTATTTGGCTACGAAAGACAACTTTGTGTGAGGATGTTTTTTCTTCTTCCTCTCTACTTCATAACCCCTCGTCCCTGGGTCTCAATGTGCACATATATGAACATATCAAAATGTATGCATGCGTCAGGACTCAGGTTTTTCCAGAACTGTATTTATACGTTGGCCAAAGTTATCTCAATGCTTAAAACAGTGACTGATAAAACAACCTCCTCGTTGTCTCTTTTCTCCTCAGAGATAAGCTGAAGCAGCTCATCGAGAAGCGGATCGGAAAGGAAAACTTTGTAGAGAAACTGGGCTTCATCACCAAACATGAGCTGTACTCGCGGGCGGCTCAGAAGCCGCAGCCGGTGTTCCCGTCTCCGGAGCAGATGCTGTTCGACCACGAGTTCACCAAGCTGGTCAAAGAGCTGGAGGGTCAGTCGGAGACAGTTCCTCCACATCATTTGATCGTACTTCTGTCAGGGCGGTTGCAAAATGAAATGTTGGTTCCATTCATTATTTCTCCGGCTACGCTAAACAGGTGTGATCACTAAAGCTGTTCACAAATCCAATGAGGAGGAGAAGAAGGAAGAGGAGGTGAAGAAGACCTTAGAACAGCATGACAACATTGTAACTCGGTATAAAGAGCTGATCCGAGAACAGGTAAACAAACGACTTATGCGTGCAACTTGGTTTTCGTTTCTGTGTGTTTGATGTTTTTTTAAATATGTTTAATGTCCTCTCCCGTTTACATTTTTTAAATGTTGATTGTGTGATCTTCAGGATGCTCAGATCCAGGACCTGAAGGAGCAGTTGGGGTCCATGTCGTCTCAGGGTGAACAGATGCAGACTACAGTGACCCAGCAGCTGTCCCAGATCCAGCAGCACAAGGACCAGTACAACATCCTCAAGCTGAAATTAGGTGGGTGACTTAAGACAAGTGTGTTGTGTCCTCTACAAATACATGCTTTATTTCTGGCTTGTTGGTTGAATGAAAAATAGGGATGTTGGCAAAGTATAGAATATATTTGTTGGATTTATTTATTTAATTTCAACAACTCTGGGCATGTTTTCATATTTTTGGCCACGTTCCCCGTTGATGATAAAGTCTCACTGTTTCATCGCTGTGATGTGCTGATACATCGCAACACAGCTTCACAACAGCGGCAACTACAGGAGGTTTGAGAGAAGTAGCGCCATGAAGCCAAAAGCAGCAGCAGCTTCTCTGATGGTCACTCTAATGAGTCCATCCCCTTAGACCGCCACGTTAAAGTACACAACTGTAAAGCAGAAATAAACATATTTAAAGACTACTATTTTCCCTCTTTTATCACAACTAAACAGGCGTTTTTTATCGGACTCGGGTGAATGTGTATGTAGAACTAATTTGTTAAAATGTAACAGCTCGTTTCTCTGCCTTAGTGCTGAATGTAACAGAGTCCACATCACCTTATCTAAGAGTGTAAGATAGTGAGTGAAGTATTATCTTTATGGCTAAAAACTTGTTATAACCAAAAAGCTGTAAACAATGAGAATCTCAAAACAAGCTAAACTCAATGTGATAATGTTCTGTACTAAAGCCACACTGATCAATAGTCCAGGCTGATCGATAATCAGATTTCTTCAGAGTCCCAAATATCAAAATTGGCATGTGCCAAAAGAAAGGCTGCCTTTTGTCATTCACATTAATGGTTCTTTAAATATATTTGTCGTTGATATGTGTGTATGTGTAACACAAGTCAATAGAGGGGTCACATCAACACTTCTACCGCATTACCTCATCTTAACAATAATGAATCGTCTCAGGGAAGGACAGCCAGCCCAACAGCCAGGGCGAAGGCTCTCAGGTCAACGGGCTGCAGACGGAGGAGCTCACGCAGCTCCGAGAGGAGGTGGAGGAGCTCCGCAAGCAGCGCGCTCTGCTGCAGACGCAGCTCGGTGACAAAGACACGCTCATCAGCAGCCTGGTTAGTAGACGTCTGCGCTCAGTGTTTGTTTGTTTGTTTGTTTGTTTGTCTTTGTGTACGCTTCAAGTGGAGCTGGATGAGCTTTGCAGGAAAAACAACAGCAACAGTGAGCTCTGTTGTTTAGTTTCTTTAATGTGATTATCTGCCTTTCTTTGTTTTGTTTTTATTAAATAAGTTTATATTAAACATCTTAGGGATTTGGGCTGTTGGTCTGACAAAACATTGAAAGACGTTGCTTTTAGCTTTGGTAAACATTTATTGTCGTATACCACTGACTTAATAAGAAAATAATCCTATTTGCACAGTATGTGGAGTTACTTTGTTCCTGTCAGAGTAATAATAACATTATAGTGCATTACTAATGCGTTTTACTTTCACTGTGTGTAGAAGTCTGAGACGGCAGAAGGTTCAGCAGGAGGATCAGACGATACAGAAATGCTCAAGGTAGGATTCTTCATAAATACATTTCTCCTTTCATCTTTAATTTACAGTTAATAAATGTGTAACGGATGAGGCTGTTATTATTCTACATTTCTCTTCTTGTCAACAACCATAACAAGATAATTACATAATTGGTCGGCTTGTTAATACTCCCCCACCTTCTGTCACTCGGCCCAACCCCGCTGAGCCCATTGATTCCCATAAGTATCACCAAACGTAACGCTAAGACTTTCATATTCTGCCCATATTTTCAGGTAATTGTTCTATATATTACATGCATTTTTGCAAGTGTTGCTTTGTTTGTTGCAGGAGCTGGAGGGTCTGAGGAGTCGGGTCCAGTCCCAGTTGGCAGAAATCAACCAGATGAAGTCAGAGAGACAAGAACTGCTCAGAAGAGCTGAGGCTGGGGTAATTATCATGCACATCTGATATGTGTGTTTTCTAAATATCCCATTATTCTTGATGGATGCTAAATGAATCCACCTCCCACTGGTTTGTCTCAGTCCTCGGAGGCAGTCTCCAGCAGTGACGGCGCAGCAGACGCTGCCAAGATGGCCGAAGTAGAGAGCAGACTGGCAGCACAGACGACTGAGATGGAGAGGCTCAAGGTGTGTAGAATATCTGTAAAGCATCACTTCACCCTGATTTACCCTCAATATGTATAGACTACTTGGCTGTGACTTCTTTAAATTATTTAGTTACACATCAGATGTTTTGTTTTTTTCCTGTGTATTTGTGTTTATGGATCATTCTGTCTCTTCCTCCATCTTCTCCCTTGGTTTCCAGGAGGAGGCAAAGAGTCTGTCAGAGAGCCGGGCGGAGCTGGACCAGCAGCTGGCTGCAGCCACCAGCACGGTGGCCATCCTGCAGACGGAGAAGGCGAAGCTGCAGTCGGAGGTGCAGGACTCCAAGAAGGAGCAGGACGACCTGCTGATGCTGCTGGCCGACCAGGACCAGAAGATCCACAGCCTCAAGCAGAAGCTCAAAGACCTGGGAGAGACGGTAGAGAGTCAGGGTTCTCGTGTTCCACCAGGGCGGAAAAGAGGCTTCATAGAGATGGTCAAATACAGGGTTATAAAATAATGAAATTACATTTTAACAACTTCAAATTAATGAATTACTATTCATTACTGCTTTAAAAAGTAATATTTATGTTAGGATTAGCCTTCTTTTAAATAAATTTATTTTTTAACTAAAGGTGGAAACGAGCAGAAGGATAAATAAGCCGAAAACAAACTACCGCGAAAGACAATCATTTATATTTTAATATTTACAGTGCAGAGGCGGCTTACCTCAGAGGCTCACCTCTCTTTGATGAGGTTCAGTTGCCTTCGCCACCTAAATCAAATATTAGTGGATCACAGTGGCAGGTGCACATTAGAGCATTAATACAAATAAAAGATACAAATAAAACATAATAACTATAATTATAGTGATTCACTTTCACACGACAACGTGTAAAAGCATTCAGTGGACCTGATGACCAGCCTGCTGTCCTCCATATTCACTCATTCATTGTCACCATGGAGACCAAAACTAGACTGTGAAGCATTTAGAAATCCTACATTCTGCTCCCAGTGTTACCAGTCAGTGGTGGTAGTTTTTGGCCGTAGGGATTAGGGCGAGTAGGAAGCTTTACAACAATGTGTGTGTGGGTTTGCTTTAGTTAGACTGTGACACTTTCCTTACAGGTGGATGATGAAGACGATCTCGACGGCAGGCAGACGGACGACGACTACGAGGAGGATGAAGACGAGGACTAAGGGACGAAACACTGAAAGAAAAGAAAAAGAGAGATGGGAATATTTGTCTGCCAGCAGGCAAGAAAGAAAACTTTGCAGAAACGAACCTGAGAAGCTGAAGAATAGGACTAATATATTGATGCAGTTGCTCTCTCTGGCTGCCATGCTATCTTCATCTTTCTTTGCCCTCTTGTCACATCACATGTACATGTTAGTTATTTTGGACTGTTTTTTTTTTTCTCTCCAAACATTCAGTTTTCAATGACATCAAAAAAAAAAGATTAGATTATTGTCAGTACATTCATCTCTGCTATTTTCACCGTCAGTTTGTGATGGTTTTTATCAGTCTTGTGTTTATTGTTATGTATTATCGATATAGTTTGTAATCACAAGAATAAATACTAGGTTAATATTGACATACATCTGGAAAAAAATTATAAATATGCAACTGCAAACAGATTTGATATTGTTATTATATCATAAAGATGACGTATGATGCTTCTCCAGCGTCCGGGTCACCATCAACGTGTCACGGTGCTGCGGCACCAACATATCTTCTCTCCCGAATCAGTTTGGGTTCCGAGTGTTCCGGTATTTCACCACTCGGTTGTTCTCCTTCACGTTGACGACGCGATCCGCCCGCTCTTCAATATGCTGCAAAACACTGACCGAAAACATGTACTGACAAAAAAGATATTTTTGCAATTTTTTGTCCAATACTGGCAACCAAGCTTCTGTATGATATTGTGTAACTTATCAGTTTATGAGCCACGTTTAAATGAAAAAAGAAGAAGAATCTATGAGTCTGTATGCCTGAACGGAGGTATAGTTGTAGATAATTAAATTTTACTAAATCCACAAGACTTTTGTGTTTGTCTTTTCAGGATCATTTATGTCTGAATATAGGGCTCGATAACGTTTATAATTGTCAATACTTATCGCATACGTTTACCGATGTTTCAGTATCTCTCTGGTATTGTCGTGTCGTCGCTAACGAACACATTATGGCAAAAATTGAAAGACCTCGGACAATTTCTGGGATGTGACCACGCCAGGAAAAAAAACACTTAAGATTTTCAAATGCGTCCGTGTTTGTTTCAGGACTAATGAGGAGATTATATATGTAATATTTATAGGTTGACAAAAAGACATCCCTGCTTCATTGGACAACATCAACACTAAACCAGAATAAATTCTCACACATTTCTATTTTACATGCCTCCTGAACATTAATATCAAAAGATAGTTCTGATAAAAAGAATACAAGGAATAAACGTGCATGTTTAGTTACATAATGACATTTGCATGTACAGAACCCCAGTCACTGAAACTTGAAAAATAGTTTTTTTAGGTGATAGGCTCTTTCAAACCAAGTCAATTGAGCATAAATAGAGCCCAAATCTACAAATATGAGTTTGTAATAATATAAGTGTCTGCTTCCATTTGTCATAAGAAGCTCAACTTTATGAAGACGTGTGTCTCTGAGAGCCGGAACACCTGTTTGGCGGTTCAGCTGGGGGCCGAGGACACTGGCTGCGTGCGTCACACTTGTTCTGGCTAAACCACGCCCACAAGTGGAGTAAGTAGTCTGAAGACTCATGAAGGAACTGAGTCAACCTTCACGTCATGTTTGTGAACACAAAGTTATTTGCTTGTCAAATTCGTCGTTAGATTTGAACAGATATTACCGAGTGAATAATGCATTCACATATGTATCTGCAGCGAAAAGTTTCAATGTAAGTAGGCTAATAGTCATATGAATCTCATGAATGACTCAAACACATTCTAAAGATTATTACAAAGTTTGACCTGCTAAATGCACATTCTCATTGTGTATTAGTGTTAATGTGAACATGACAAGTCAGCATGTAGTATCATTAATTTATGTATGCTTGATTATATTTATTATTGTTAGCCATTTAGTTGAAAATAAAAGTCACCAAAAAAGGATCATTAAATGTACTCAAATGTAAAACACTCTTGTTCGCCACATACCAGCTGGATCAATATTGATAGATTAGATTGCCATATTTTCTTTGTGATATCGTAAATCAAAAAGTAAGTACGTCTTCTTTCGGCTGACATGAATCCTCTTGAAATGGCGGTGTTTCACCCCTAGGGGGCGACACACACCCTCCAATACAGATGTGCACACAGCTCTCACTACTAAAGGAAACACTGTGTTCTTTCAAATAGTATACAAGTGATGCAAGAGGCCGATTATTAAAAATAAATGTAATACATACACATTGGATATAGTTGTTTTTAAATGTATTGTTATAAGTAGGACTCCAATAGTCAGTATTTAAGTGAAACGTCTACTTTTTCCCATGCACCAGAAGACGGAAAATCCACATAATGATCACATAAATATCCCTAGCCATCACGCTCAGACTGAATGTTGTGTATTTCTTCCATTAGGTTTTCACCCTGAGTTAAAAGGCCCTCGCCATTACACCTGCCACCAAATATGACACACAATGACGGATGAACCCAGATGAAGTCACAACAGGTTTAAACTCCTGTGAGTCGAATTGTAGAAATCCTACATTCGATTATTAGTTGTTTAAAAAATAAACACATACTCAAATTGTTCAAGATGCTCAATATTTGTACACATGCGCGAAATATGTATGCCCGAAATATAATAAAGAGACAATATATGTTGTAATCAACTTGCCTCGCCCCTCCCTCCTCCCTCTTCTTCGCATCCTGTGCTCTCATCTCTCCTCATCCTCCTCCTCCTCCGGCTCTTGTTTTCTTTTTTTTTCCCTCTCCTCATGGTGACTGGAGGCGCATGCTCTGGCTTTGAGCCAATTTAGTCAGCTATTTTTTCTGTTCTCTTTTATTTTGTGGGTGAGGTTGGAGGGGTTGAGACTCTCAAGGTCGAGCCGGACATGATGACTTTTCACTGACCACCATGCAACAACCACCGGTGTTTTAACCCGACTCGTCTCCGCCCGGCTGCTCCACCTCCACCACCACTGGTCCCAGTCCTCTCCAGGTCGAAACTACCACCACCTGCCGACGCCTCTCGCCCCATATGACCGTCTCGAAGGTGAGTTGACTTCTGCGGGTCGCTTGTCATGTTGCAGCTGTTTAGTTGCTGCAGCGCGCGGGATGCGCCGCCGGGAGCCGGACACTCAGTCCGGGCTTCCCACTTGCAGCGTGCCGCTCTGCCATGCGGCTCCACTCCGAGGGAGGGACCGGGACACAACACACCACCCACAGGGCTGCGGCGGAGCTGATGGTGCTGTGTCTTTCATTAATGCTGCTTTCAGACTCTGTGCAAAGCAGCATTCTGTGTTGTTGTTTTCTGATCTGACACAGAAGTCATTCTCACTGCATCACATTTCCAGATGATCTTCATGAATATGGTAAATGTTGAATGAAACTAAAGTTTATTTTATTAGTTGTTGTGCCTATAAAACGCCCCAAAAACTGGAGACAAATGCTCATATAGCCTCAGATAGTCTGCACATACACACAATTGGCAGTGTCAATGTAACACTTAAAGAGTACATGTTAACACATATGGTCCCTTATCTTTAGAGTGTTAAAGTAACTCTGAACATCGTGTTAACATTTCAGAGTTATCGCAACTCTGGTAAGTGTTATTATTCTGCACTGAGAAGTGTTAATTTAGATTAACACTTCTAGTCAGAGTGTTATTTACATTTAACACTCTGACTAGTGTTACTCAAAATGAACACAGCTCAGTGTAATGTTATCACTATGTTCAGTGTTGTTTTACATTACATGTCATTTAGCTGACGCTTTTATCTAAAGCGATTGACAATCACGTTACATCCATACACCATGGACACAGCTACAGGGAGCACGCAGGGCTCTTTAACACTCTGTAGATATAGAGACATATGTTTACTGGCTCAGTGTTAATATACTCTTTCATTTTACTGTGTAGCTTTGGACTCGGTCACGTTAGCTGTCTGCAATTTAGTATTATTTAGTATTTAGAAATATAAGACAAACAAAAAACAGCTTCTAAAATGTTGCTTCTGCTAAAATAACAGCATTTGAATATAAAAAAAAAGTGATTTAGAGAAACTTACTGCAGTCTTTCACTAATTAAAACGTCCGTGATGAAACTCAATTTGAAAGGAGAAGGAGCGGGCGGAGCTTTCCAGAGTAACAGTGAATGTTGTCATCACTGTTTTCTTTTACTCTGGCTCTAGTTGTAATGACTGACAGTCAATTCACTTTGACACTGACATTTAAACACTGGGGAATTAACATTGAATATTTACACCAACACTGGGGGCTAGTCAATATACTTTGACAGTGAATTTTGAAAGGAGCATATTTTTAGTTTTGTTTAGTGGAAGTATGGTTATATTTCGACAGTTCACATAAATATGTAAATATGTACAGCCTTTTACTAGAAACTGCTGAATGTACAAACTAGGTCATGTACTGTAAAGAAGAGTCAACTTGAAAGGAAAATGAATCCCAAGCAATACCGATCATTGTATTAATTAATTTCTTATTACAAATAAATGCTGGTCAGCTATTCAAATGTGAGGATTTTCGGTATATCGGGTGTTTGACTATTGGTTGGAAAAAAACACAGGGGATGTAATCTTATATGTTTTTATTTAATGATTCATCGATGACTAATATTATAACAAATGACCACTATCATTTTCAAAGAGAAATCTTCAATGTTCTTTTTTTACCCCCCCCCCAACAGTCCAACATCTAAAACAAAATCAATTTGGAGGAAATGCATGAAATCCTCATGTTTTAGAAGCTTAATCAGCAAACGTTGATTAGTTTGAAATTATGTTGTTGATTGATTGACAGATTAATTGCTCTTCATTTCAGCTCAAAATTAAACAATTCCTATTTTTTTTTAATCTCAAGGGTCCTTGAAGTTAAGATAAGATAATAGATCTTATTACACAGCAGCAAAGGGTAAAGTCCACACAAGTGACATAGTAAAATAAAAAAAAGTGGTATAGATTAAAAGAAAGTAACAAAACAGTAATAAAAAATGTGCAGAATCTCCAGTAACTGAATGAATATTATATATAGAGACAACAAATATAAATCAAACTAGTATGCACAGTATTTTCCCACTTCTCAAATTTAGAAACCAGAAGATTGTATTTGTTTTCAGGGGTAGATCATTACATTTCTGTCATTCACAGGAACTACGTAATGATTATTGATTATTCGACGGAAAACAAAGTTATCTTAAAGAATACTCAATAGTTGATCAAGGCTTTATTCCACATTTGAGTGTTTGACTAAACAAAAGATCTGAATTACCTCAACAAAAAGTTATTGGTTGCAGCCCCCTGATTCATATCTCCCATCATCAACATCTTCAAATATATCTAGATAACACTGTCTTGTACACATTCAGTGAAGGTCATATACATTTCTGCGACCCATCATCAGTATAAGTGAGATCTATTCTTCCGGCCCTGGGGGTGGTTGTACTCGGTCCGGCCACCAGTCCAAACAGATGGTTTGGATCCATTGTTTTTGCTCATTTTTGTCTGGACAGACTTAAACAAACTTGAGTTAAAGGAAAAACTAGTTTGAGAGCTCTGAGTTTACTGGTCACCACATGTGGAAACAGTGGGAGACATTTAGCATTTAGTGCCAGGGTGGCACCACTTCCCACAGGGGCAGCTCCAGGATGTGCCGCTGGTTTAGACTCGAGTAGTTTTAACATTGGTCAAGCCAATAATTAAATATGAATGATATTTCCATATCAAGGTATATGTTGAGAATGGAAAATATAATTTGTGTGATATTTATGTTTTCATCAACAAGCTGAGGCCCAGCAGGCTCCAGACACACACAAATAAGGAATAAATAAGGAATCAATCAACTGTAATTTGAGTGGCTAGACATCCACATGTAAAGTGCATGTGCAAAAAATACAATAGCATCCGTCTCCTCATCACTATTCCTTAAAAATCACTGGCCATTTCTAAGCCATACATTTGGTCCTCTTCTTTGCCCCCGCTCGTTAACCGTCAGGTCAGTTACCCTTTGGCTTGTGCGGACATGTTTGGGAAGATTTCCTGTCTAAAGATGTGTGATGTATGAGGTGTTTTCCTGTGGTGTGATGCAACTATGTCGGCTCTCCACAACACACCCTGAGTGTGGTGATGTGGGATCACCAGCTCTTTATTCTCCAAACCCAAGTGGCATATTCAGGCAGAAATATGCTGAGTTTAAGTGTGACACTGAGTCATGACTTGTGGAGTAAAGAGGTGTCATGCCAGCTTGAGATCTGTCTAAGTAGGTCTGTCATCTGGAAAACTGCTGCCAAAATGAGCATTAGACTAATGAGTTAAATACAGGAAACTCCAGCAGCCCGAAATAATCCTCACGAGTAGAACAACACACCATCACGCCCTCGTACGGATATTTAACGAGGAGTTTGTGGCATTTGAAGACACTGTACTCCTTTCTATTTTATTCTCATTCGTCTCTCGGGAAATCTGTGGAGACATTAAGGCATTCTGTGCCATAAAATTCCTTTTTATCTCTGGCGTTTTATCACACTGTGAACACACACCTGAGATTCTCCTGCTTCAGCCCAGCATGTGACTTGTACTGTTTGCTATTTGCTCTTCTTCAGGAGCTCAGAAGCAGAGGTGCCATTGAGTTATTTACTGATCATCGTGTACTTTATCTCAGCCACGTCAAAGACGGCAACCGGAGTTGAGTTCAGGTACACAAACGGTTACGAGTGTTAAAGTCCTACCTGTTGTAATTACTGCTGTGAATTGAAGGTGTGTTTTTAAACAAATATGTCCTTGGGCCTGAGGGCCTTATTGGCCTCGTTGGCTGTTGTGCAATAAAGTGATCGCAAAATAACAGAAGGTATACCCTAAAGGCGTGTCTTTATTACCTCAGACGCCTTGATATTTACTCTGAAGATTGCATGGAAGTGTAGAGTTTTTTATTAAATAGGAAAATGGGACATAATCAGCTGAACGTGTTGTAGCCATAGATCTGAAATAGATAGCAGATTAGTTGATGGACGGAAATGCATCGATAACTTGTTTGACATTTTATAATAAAGAAATAGCATGCATTAATTGGTTCCAGGTTCTCAAATGGAAATATTTTGCCATCACCTTTTGATAGCACATGTACCGTAATCTTGTTGGGTCCATTAAACAGCTGATCTGGGACTTTCTGTTACATCTTTTTTTTAATTATTATTGAAGGATGGGATTTGGGGGATTAGGGACTGTTAATCCAACATGGATGAGACAGACTTTAAGTGCTCAGCTGAAATGGAAATTTGAAAATCAATATTTCCTTGATTTCTGGGCACAGACCGCCTGCTGATGAGGATCATCATGTGAAATGGTAAAAGCTTTGGAACCGCTTCTCAATTTGAGGTGAGATTGTTTTGTCAAGGTCCAAGAAATCACTTTAAAAATGTTGGTCGGACAAAACACAACATTTAAAAGCATAGCCTTGGACATTTTTTATAAACAAACAATTAATATATTAAAATAAAATAAGTCAAAGTCAATTGGCTGAAGAGAGGAAGCCCAAAGGAGCTCAGCTGTGTTCGGGCTGCAGAATGTGTTGAGTTTGTGGTATTTGATGGTGCTCCTCCACACTGAGGTGAAGAAACCAATAAAAGAGTGGTAGTTAAAGTCACTACTATATAACCTGTGTGTGTGTGTGTGTGTGTGTGTGTGTGTGTGTGAAATACCTCAAGAACTACCGTATTGTGATATTTTTTCCAAACATCCCAGGAGGATGAAGTCGACTGAATCAGGTGATCTCCTCGGCTGTACTTTGGGGTTTAGTGCTAATTAGCATATGTTAGCATGCTGAGCTAAGATGGCAACCATTGTAAATCAATCACTCAGATAGCATTGTTGTTGTGAGTGTGTTAGCATGCTGACATTAGCATTTAGCTCAAAGCACCACTGTGTTTATAAGTGCAGCCTCACAGAACATGACTAATTATAATATATTCATATGACTAAGACTTGTTTTGTCCATCTAAGCCATATTAAATGACAACAATATAGAAAAGAAGAAGATTTGAGCAGCTGAAACCAACTAATTGATTATCTAATTGTATCAGCAAAATAAAAGTGTGGATTATATCACTGATTAAGTAACTAGTTACAAGCAGCCTGAAGGTGAATGAGATCACCTCACTTGTCCTCTGTTCCTTCACTATCAAGAGTCAAACCACACGGTGTGCCTCGAGGTGGTGGAGAAGGTTGCCCTAATGCCTCATGCATGACTATCCCTCCAGAACAAAGCCCCCTGGAGCCTCCCGTCTCTGACTCCTCCACCACCATCAACACCACTCCCCATGTGGTTATCTCCACTCTGACCCAAGTGAAGGCCCGCCTCTCTGCCCAGCAGGCCGAGGTGACCTCATGTTGGTTCTGCCCACTGTTATCAAACTGTCAGGGAAACCTGTTAAAACCGATTTAATTCTCCCTCATGTCATGATTCTTAAAACAAATATGTTTATCTCGGAATATGTGGAAAATGTGGAATATGTGGCGGTCAGTCAGCGCTCTAGCAAAATTCCGGGATGATGGTAAACACTCGTAATGTAGTGTAACGTTAGAAGAGTGACACAAAACCAATCAATCAATTATGCCTTGTCCATACTACCATACGCTTACTACACCACCATGAGCTAGTGGTCATACTACTAGGGGCAATTGAAATATTCTTTATGGCTGAAAATACAGATTATTTCCTTAACCGTTTATTCTGCCAAGTATTGTCATGATTATTGATTTATAAAGAACAACGACAGTAAGAAATCCGTTTTTGTCTAATTTATGTCTTTAACCTTTACACGTCTGATCTGTGTCATCAGTCAAACGAGGCTAATTCATCATCCTTGTTGTTATCTTTGCAATTGCGGTGATGATTTTTGATGATACATTTTTATATTCACTTGATGCACTCAAGGCAGCGATCAAGCTGATTCAAACAACATTGCCCTATTTGAGTGCTCAGGCTTTAGGAAACAATCTGCTGGTGGTTGTTGAGGATGAGTACTGTACTCGTCCTGACAATGGTTTAGGAAGTCCTAAAATGCTCTTATGTAACCACATAGTCTGCACGTGACCACGGACCCTCTTAGTGCTTGGAAAGACCACCAGCCGACCCCGGACCAAACCAGCTCCTGCTGTTATTCGCCTCTAATGGGCCGAGTCATTTACACAGCACAGTTACATCACTAAACGGTTTGTCAACAGATGAGTTTTGTATTCGCAGTCTTCTCTTCACATCACTCGTACTCCGATCAGTTTGTGGCAGGGTGTCCTGCACGTTTCTGACATGACAGCTGTCCGACTGTTTGAGGATTATCTGTTCCCACGTGGGGCAAACATGGAGGGGATTACTTTAAAAAAAATTAGAGGGTGAGAGTCTGTGGATTTGTCGAGCTCACCGTACTCTTGTACACGTTTAGGGCTGCAGGGAGGTGACTGGAAGGCCAAAGGAAAGAGGAAAAGTCACCGCTCCATTAAGAGACAGAGTTCATTAAACTGTCAATAATCTGACGCTGCTGGTTAGAAGATGTTCTGAAGCCTCTTGTGTCCTAACTGAGCGTCCATTTTCTAAAAACATAAATACCTGACATTTAACTCAATAATCAAGTGGGGACTGTTTCATATATTACTATGGCTGTAAATGGTCTTTGCTTGTTTTAGAACCAAGAAAAAAATAGAAATACACATTTGTATGAAAATATTACCCAGTTATGTCCATACGGAGGAATATTATGGATAAAACCTATAATTTAGTTTTGGATGGATGGAGGAAGAACAGTTAAGTAATTTCTGGTAACCGTCTTACATTGCATTAGGATGGGTATAAAATATTTCAGCGGTTCTGGAATGATCTTCAACGATTTCATACATTCCTAACAGCAGTAAGTGTTTATTAAAGATCTTCTGGGTTTTTCACAAAATCTCTAGCTATTTGTTTTTTAATTTAATACATGAGAAGAAAACCTGTGTTGAGCTCTGTGTGTTACCTTCTCCTGATGAAATTGCTTCTTTGTTCTTCCAGTGATGACGTACATCAGCAGCTACCGGACGTATTTATTTAAGCTACTTCAGTGTGTGCTCTCCCGTTGTTGTTTTCAAGAGTCAGAGGGTCTTCATCGTGAAGCAGATGGGTCAGCGGAGTCTGATTCATTATTCATTAAGAGAAGTAGATGGCCTCTTACACGTGTGCGTGTGTGTGTGTGTGTGTGTGTGTGTGTGTGTGTTTGTGTTTGTGTGTGCGTGTGAGACCATATTGATTCCACAGCCCTAAAGTAGCCCTAATTGTTGTACCTCATGAGAAATGCTGTCGGCGCAAATGTATGTTTGCTCCCTGACATGTACTGTGTACATTAGTTTATTAGACTCGACAGGAGCAGCTGCATTAAAACCTCAACCTGAAGTAAATATATAAGATTCCTAATGTTATGTGGAAGTTAAAGCAGCTTATAATGTAGTATAATATGATTTTTTAATCCACCACTGGTGCAGATTGAGAAGAAATTCATGATCCCCAGAGGGTGAACTCTTATGTGTCTGGTGACCTGACAACTTCAAATGATCCAAATGTATTTATTGAGGTATTTATTACTTCATTTTAGATGCTCAGTTCAACAATGGTCCTGATCCAACTATTCAAAATCGGTAGGCCTATACCAGTTTTTAGTGAAATTTCTCTAATGCTTTTGAATATATTTACATGAAATTTGGTTCAGCCATTTATTTCCCCTCAGGATGATTTCAAATACCTCGGGCAAAATAATGTATTTAAATTATTTTGGGATTATTGACTAAAAACTCTGCAACAGATAAAGTTCTAATCAACCTTACTGTGTTTAGTGCAAATGTATTTAGTGCTAATGTATGCATGCTACCACGCTAATCCATAGTAAATAGATGGACAGTAAACACTGCATCCGCTCAACAGCAGCATGTTCGCACTGTCATCGTGAGTGTGTTAGCATGCTAATGTTAGCATGTAGCTCCAGCCCGACCCAGCTGCTAACAAGTGCAAATTCAAGTTTTTATCCAAGTTTTGTGTGTTTTTGATAGTGCAATCTTCCAAGTATTCTCATGTTGACGTGTTGCACTACTCGGTATGAGACTTTGGCGTGAGCGCGTCAGCGAGCCGCTCCTCCTGTGTGTCGAGTATCACAACACGTTAATGCCGTTAGCTCATGACGGTGATCTCATTAGCGGTGGCCTCCCTCGGCCCGGATAGAGCGGCGTGCACTGCTGCAGTACGCCGTCTGTGTATTGTGCCTATATATAGGCCAGCTAATCCCCTTGAGTCGCAGAAAGTGAAACTCACCTTGACTACAGTTACTATGGTTATGATGGATGACCTTGGCTGGGGACGCTCATGACAGGGAATTAATGGAAGTTATCGGGATCCCTGGGACTTCTTCTGTCCGCTCTGAGGAACAAACTCATCGCCTTTGTTGAATAATTAATCATCCCTCAGCCTGTTTGTCATTTAATATTTATTAGAAATAGTACATTCTGCAATAAAATTAACATATCACATTTTTGAGCCGTGCGTCTTGAGCTAATTTTAGATCATCAAACCTAATTTTGTGCTGTTGCACGTGTTCCCCTTCCTCCTTCTTCTCTTTGATGTTGGATATTTGTAATTGTCAGGAGCTTTGGCTGCAGAGGCCACTGGCTGTCTGCAGAGCAGCTTGGGTTCGTTGTAATTAATACTAGATAACAGAAACCCTCTGGAGGCTCCGACCTGAGACACACTCTCGCCTCGATGCTACGATGTGACGTGACCCATGATTATAATTACCTCATATCATGTGTGTGTGTGTGTGTGTGTGGGGGGAGATTTCCTTTTTAATTCTAGTAGCCTGCAGTTTGTTGATATAACCGGCCCACATTAAATACAGGCGTATTACCTTCGCATTCTGCGGAAGGTTATGTTTTGATCGCTGTGTATTTATTTATTTATTTGGATGTGTGTGTGTGTGTGTGTTATTCGCATAATTCAAAAAGTATTAAACCAAATCGCATGAAATTTGGTGGGATGATTGGTTATTATCCGGGGACCATTTGATTAGATGTTGGGATCGATCGGGTCAAAGGTCCAGGTCAAGGTCATGAAAAGGTACTAAAAAACTGGCTGCGGTGTAGGTATGTGCTCTGCCGAGTGCCCGTTCTAGTTTTAGTTTGTTTTTGTTCTGTCGAATGAACAGACATGGAAACATTTCTTTGCTCCAATTGCAGTAACTTACAGTTACTCATCTATGAAATGATCACGAAACTTATTGTCAAACAAAGTGAAATTTGAGTTCTAGTTTAATTCCGCAAACAATTCAACAGGAGTGAAGTACTTGAAATAAAGCCCAGGGTTTAACTGTATTTAGTGCGCTCCTCGTCTGGGATTTGATCATTTATGTGTTCTTTGCAATACAACCCTCTTGGACCCTCTTACCGTAAGCCAATAAAGAAATTAATTTGGTTTCCACCTCGTCGAACCCAGCCAATGTTTGCTGTGGTTGTTGTCCTGGAGGCCAGACGTCTGCGTGTTTGTCTGCGAGATTACAGTCTATATGCTTCTACAATTATCAAAGTACGCCCAAATGATTCAATATATAATATATAACCGATATAAAAGTACACGTGAGTGTTAATCTTTAAAAGCCAGTACAATACAGTTTGACTGAGCGTTTCTTTTGATGGGATTATTGGCTGTACACATTGTCTTCCACCGCCAACACTTGAAGTAAGCAGGTGAGCGAGGCTGTGATGTGACTGAATGGAAACAGCTGCATTATTGCAGATATTTGGAGTGAATCAGATCTGAAATAATGAGGTGCGCTGCATGGGCATGCTAACATATGACTCATGTTTGTCAAGCTTTCCTGAGGTGAGCTCACTATTACACAATGTACTTTAATGGTCCATGTGATGAAATGTGCCTTTTATTTTGAAAACCACAGAAATGAACAACACATTCTTTGTAAATGACTATGGATCATCTTATCAAATACTTTGTTGGCCACATCATTTCCTGTTTGCTGATTGCAGTCACCTTTTCCTCAACAGAGCTCATCTTTTTGTTACACTACCTGGAAACAAACAAAGATATAACTCTGTGATCATATCAGTGACCTCACATTCTTTACCTGTTGGGACAGATGAGTAGATTATGATATAATACTTTATTTTATTACTTCTTTGTTCTTAAAGTTGGTAGTTTCTTTTTACACTTCATACGGATATCAGTCTTGTTGAATTTGTGTAGTTGCATTGGGACTATAAATGTATGTAACAATATTTCTATATATATCTATAATATTGATTTGGAAAGCATTTGTAGTAGGAATGGACCAATCTGACTTTTTCAGTCCTGATGGCGATAACTGGGCTTTGTGTGTTGGCCGATAGAGAGCATTATTCATATACCAGAATTTAATTAATACGCTGTATCTTTGGATCATACTTGTATGTGTAAGGCAACATCAGGCTTGACCTAAACATTGCTTTCATAACTTTGTCATCTAAATACGACAAATGCATACATAGACATCTGTTGAATTGTTATTTAAAATTAAAATAATAATTGTTAAAATAAATCATTCAAAATTACCAGGGTTTACCATTCAAGTACACACCGTATTAATTCAGCTGCAAATTTTACTTAATACTCAACTATATTGTGTATATATATGGCCCGATATCAGTTTTGGGGAATCATGGGTTTGAAAATCGAATGATGCATGAAAATGTCTAGTTTATGACAAACCACTAAATTGAATACCTACAAATTTATATTTGATTATTTTTATTGAAAAATCTCAAGGTCCTTTATCATCTCCTTCCCTTTGAACAGATCAGGTCCTTTGAACAGATCAAGCTATGCTGAATTTGATCTAAATAACACGTTCAGTATCTTCCCGGGAAGGTGTGGCTCCTCATTTGCACAGCAAAGCAACAAAACCCAAGCATAAACAACATGCAAATGAAAGATGAATTGAAAAAGCCTTCTCATGTGCTCGGTACCCACATACTGCATTAGTGGCATATAAAAAGATGCGAGAGGGTTTTATTTCTAGGAAGGTGTTGCCCCAACCCATCATTTAGACATTGCTGGCTGGCTGAGTGACTCGCGTAAATTAATCTGTCTTTAACGAAGGTTTCTGTGTACACTAGATTCAACTATTGACTGCACCTGCTCAGTTAAGTAGATGCTTGAATGGGACTATTTGCTCAGTTGGTGCAAAGACTCAAGCTTTTAATGTCCACAGTGAAAAGCGTTTTAGCTCAAGTGCAGAAAGCCTAAACCTCACTGCGGTAGCTGTGGCCCCAAAACGGGGACGTGGGATTGCACTTGGCTCTGAAACCAGGTGTTTTACAGTCACAACAGAGTCAGACGGCTAATCGGTAACGACACAGCGAGGAGGCGAAGGTCATTGTGTCCCTGCGGTGTCAAAGGCTCCGGCCTCTTTTCTCACAGCAGCCGGCTATTAGTTTGTCACAGTGTGATCTGTCATTAGCGAGCGAGCCTTTGTGGTTAGAGCTCTTTGGGAAGAGTCTCAAGCTTTTAGGACTTGTGCCCTGTTGTTATTAATAATGACCACAATACACACCAGGGCCGGGCGATCATTCAATATGGGGACGTGTCGTCTTTTACTGTTTTGGGATAGAATCGTGTATTGAGAGGTCGTGGGACACAACAACGTATTATCATATCCATGTCATAATATGGATATGATCTTACCATTTTTTATATCAGAATATTGCATACGCATCTTTGATTGTTTTTAGAAGTTACATTGCGTCTGTGTGTGTGTGAGTGTGTGTAGGTGTGTGTGTGCGTGTCGCATGGTCAGATTATCTCTCGTAGTTATTCGGTATCTGTTTAATCTCAGATATACCTGAAAGGCCACATTTTCTCTCGATGCCTATTTGATGTATTACATGTTCTCTCCCAAATGATCTTTACCAGTTTGTGTTGTGTCCTGTTTCTTATCTCAGAGACATTTTGCAACCTTTGGACTTTGTGCATTTGGGGGGTGATGCGTTTGTGGCCAGCTCTATCAGTAGCGTTTGTTTGTTTGTGTGTGTATGCGTGTGTGTGATAAGTACTTTTTTTCAAGCGTACAAGTTTAAGCTACAATATGCATGTGTTGATTGTAGATTTAACATATTAAACATAATTCTACAAAACATAGTGCAATGCCATAGATCTGACTCAACAGTAGTTAAAGTTAGCTAATGTTAACTGCTTGCACATGAATTCATATGTAGTTATAATTCAACAATATATACACAACACTGTAAAAGAAGGTAATGCTGTGTAATTATGATGATCTTACTGATTGTATTTCTGTACTTTAATAGCCCTTTTTCTAATAAGTCTTATCAAATCACACCATCAAAATCCTGATTTTTACTAGAAATATGTTGTTTTTACTTTTAATGAGAACATTTCTGTCACTTATTTTATTTCAAAAAGCTGTATTCAAGTACAATTTGAAGTGCGGGATTTCTTAATTTTAAATAAGTATTTTACAGTCCAGATAATTAAGTTATTTTAACATTTATTTCTAAAATACAAGAGAATCCAGAATAAAATGTTTATTAAAAAACCTCTAAACCCATTTTAAATTGTGATCAAAGCTACATATGTACCTTAAATATGTGCACCTCACTAACATCTAACCATTGAAGCTTCAGGAATATATGACCATCACTTTAGAACTGGCGTGCGGGCTTGCACGTTTGTGCAATAACAGCCATTGATCAAACCCTCAACTCCACCCCTGTTTGAAATGTGAAGGCCAGTTTTCTTCAGCTCGTCCCGTTATTGACCCGTTAGCTTCTCCGAGCTAATGTACGGTTATATAAGACTTCAGTTTGACTTTGGTTCGACTCCGGGTTACCACCACTGTCCAGCTGAGGCCATGTGAATAGTTGACTGGATTTGGTAGCCGCTGGGCATTTTGCAAAACCATCCTGCCGATTTAACTTTGAGTGCGTGTTGCACCTTTTTGCTTTGACCTGAAGGTTTTTGAGCTGACGGATGAAACTTCACACGGGACAAATGGGTTGAGAGGGACTGCCAAGGATTCTGACTCTATAATCTTTAATCTATAAAACAGCTAATAGTCTGGAGTGCAAGGAAAAATGTGTTCCAACTTTAATCTGGCTCAAATCTAAACTAAAAACTGCATTTTGCCTTTTTATATGAGAGCCGTATGGAGGTGACAGTAAGGATGACATGCATCAAAGGTCCCTGGCCAGCCTGGGATGTCAGGCTACTACTAGCTTCTATTTGGCAGAATAAACAATACATGAAAATAATAGTAAGTTGCAGCCCTATTTTCAGGTTTCTCAGATTTGTGTAGGAATATTACTAAATCCCTAAAGTATTCTTTTAAACCCATTAAGGTCATGAGGATGCCCTGTTCTCCTGAACGTTTGATTAATTAATGTCTCTACTGCTATTTGCCTTTGTAAATTTGGGGCAACCTTATAACTGAAACTTTAACTAAAAACAGTGTATTTGTATTTAACCGTGTTTTTATTGATTTGATGTCCTGTAAATTGTTTGAAAATGGTTAAATGCAGTATCTGAAAGAACTTTGAATTGACTCCTGTTCCGTTAGAAAGGTCTCATACAAGTGAACCTAATACTTCTGTCATCATCTTAGTTCATCATAATCCCATCCCACGTGCTAAAGACATTTCTGAATGTTAATCAGCTACGAGTTAGTAAAATTATAATTTTTTGTTGAGCAACAAGGCTGACGAATAATTCTCTTGGCCTCCTTTCTTCCCCTCCTCCTATCTTCTCTTTAAAGATCAATTAAGAAATCCTGATTGAGCAAACACTGTGGAGGAGTGACGAGAGGGAGTGGCACCCGGAGAGAGGGAGAGAAAGATTACCTGCTGCTCTCTCTCTTCCTCCATGTAGTCACCTCCCTCTCAGGGAGTGTACGCGCTCCTGCGCTCTCCACTCCTGCATGTTCACACATGCACTCGGCTCCATGCTGCACACACACACACACACACACACACACACACACACACGCACACACCCTCTCCTCTGACTGTGTGGACTGTGCACATCAACCAAGAAGCTTTTACGACTCTGCTCGGACAGCAGTGCAGTGACAGATTTTCGACCGTTTGGGTGTGTGTGTGCGAGTGTGTGAGTGTGTGCTTCGAGGGAAAGTGTTGATCCATTTGCTTGGGATAAAACTGGACAAGTCATTTTTGGGGTTGTTTTTCGTGGCTAGCAACTCGGAGGCAGAGACTTTTTCTCCCTGACGTAAGGACCAGTGCTCCTTCTTGTGCCAGTGTCGTCTCGCTCAACAGGGTGAGTGCTGCTGTCCTCCCAGTTTGACTTCATCACACCTTTATGCCTCTTGCTTAATTCCACACTCTTTCTTTCTCCTCCGTGTTGTCTGTCTCTTAATATCGTTCATGTCCTGCTCCCTCCTGGATCTGCCTCTGCAATTCTGTTATTGATCTTATACTCTTTAGTTTGTGTGTGTTGGTGTGTGTATGTGTGTGTGTGTGTCTGCGCTCACATTTTCCCCCAGAGGATTCCAATTTGGTATGCATGTGCATGAAGACAGGCTTGAACAAGATGAAACAAAAGTCTGTCTTCAAACCAACTATTTGCTTTGAATTTCTGCCTCTTTAAAAACTATCTTAAAAAACGATCCATGCACAGATTTATGTGACGGTATGCTTGTCCTGCACTCCTTTTAGTTTAATTATCCTACTGCTCAAAGTTGGACAAGTGCAGCCACTCATTTGCTTCCCATACGCGTGGAAGTATTTCTATTTTTTGCTGATGACCCAAAAAAACGGAGGAAAAAAAATTGTCAATATGGAACTACAGGGAAAATGACATCATCGTCCACCGTCCCAGTCCAGTCATCTCTACCACCACCACAGATGTCTATTTATGGTGGCATCCAAGCTTCAAAACACTGCCATTCCCTGAAAGATGTGCCTTGTGGTTTGAATCCCAGTCAGTTTGAAGTCTTTTCATTAAGCCTCCTCGTCACAGCTCTGGAAGTGAAGCTTAGAGCGCCAACCTCAAGACTTGTGCAGTATTCACCAAATTGTGTGTCTGTGTGTGTTTTTTTGTGGGTGTGTCATCAGTGTCAGAGTTGCCATCGAAAGCTCGGTCAGATTTTGTGGGTTGTTTTACTTTTTCTTTGATCAAATTTTTGCTCTTTTTGGAACTTGGGCAAAGTTTTCTCTTTGACGCTGATGCGTTGAGACGGCTGGCACATTTAGTTTCATGAAAAAGAAGAGTTATACATATTTATATTCCCATCAATAAGCTATATTTGGTTTACGTTCAAAAATTGTTCCTTGGCTGTGGAATGACCTGCCATGAGGAACTCCGTCTTTCTACCGAGTTTATTTATTCTTTATTCTCAATGTTGAGATAGTGGATTAATGCAGTGTTATTTCTCTTTTTTCTTATGATTGCCTGGTTCTTCAAACCTTATTGTGTGTTTTATTCTTGTTTGTGTAAATTCAACTTTATTGTATTGTTATTTAAGCCGGCCATTGTCTCTGATTGTGGTAGTTTCTGAGCGTCAGTTTATAGTGACTCTCTGCTTTAAGTAAATCTTATTGTCTTGCAGATTACACATTATAGTTATGTGATTATTTTACTTCTGGGATAAAGAAATAAAGCAAATGGTTAATTCTAGGATTATGATATCTGTTATAAACACCCATGAACGTTTAAAGACCCGTTCTCTGGTTCAGCTTTGACTCACTTGGTGTAGTCGTGCACATACTCAGTTCATTGTCTGATTTCTTATGTTTCAATCTGACTTTTTAGGAGCAACGTCCCTTATTTTCATACGCACACTGTTATGATAACTGACAGAAATGATGGCCATAACTCCAAAAAGAAGACCCAAAATGTCACACATTATACCTATCCTTTAATAACAGCTACATATCCAATTCTACCAGATGTCTTCCTTGATAAAACCTGGTGCATACATTACCCACAATGCAGCTCAATAGCCAACATTGGAATGATCCATGTCAAGTCAGTTTGAGTATTATCCCCCTAGCTAGACTTCTATATCCGTTAATAATTATAAATCTGTTGTGCAACCACCGACCAGAATAAAGGAGTATTGTGAGCTAATCTGAACATCTGAAACATGACGGACACAATCATCATTACACTGAGGCGAAGGATGCGGATCAATGCACTGGCATGCTTTTGACGTAGCAGAAGCCGACATGTTTTTACGTGTGTTTAGGTTTGTGTGCATGAACTGAATGACTATCTGCACAAACAGCGTACAAAATTAGCAAATACTGGATTGTTTTCCAGAACTTTACTCATGTACTGCATATGCTGCATACACAAAGCGAAAAGATGATCCGGGCAAACAGAGTGACACACGCAGACATAGCCTGTGTTATCCTTTCATACTCATTCACACATGTGCTCTGGAGAAATGAAGCCGCTATTGGATTACCAATGTGGCTGTTATCCTATTACAAGACCGAGGTTGAAAGCTGTCATGGGTGTATGATAGCAGAGCGTCTAAACCGGGGGGAGTGTGTCTCACTCACTCACTCAGACGCACACAATGAACATGTGGACACACTCGTACATGGCAACGAGGTGTGTTTCGCGCCTGGACATTCCCTGTCTAGAATTTCACTTTGAGCGTTTACAAAACATTACATCGACAGATCGAGGAAGGGAGGTTGGTGTGTGCTTGGTCATAAGTAGTGTTTTTTTTTAAAAGTAGGTTTGGGGTTGTGTGGTCTTCATTGTTGGGTCAGAAAAGGGCTGAAAGTCCTGACAGACAATCAGTTGGAGGTATTGATACTATATCACTGTATCTTTGAGTCCAAGTTGTCTTCCTGCTCGTAGCTTTAGGCCCAGCGCTGCGTGAGTAACCGATATCTTGACACAAGTAAGTCAACTCTGGACTCTTCCTCCTGCAGCATCGAGCCGTGGCGGGCCAGAGAGAGGAGTGGCTGCTAGTGTATGCGTTTGAGATACGATATGCTTAAAAGACAGCCTGTAGGTGAGGTGTATGTGCATAAGCAAGCGTTACACGTCTATACACAAGTACAGACCCTTAACAACCGAGGCAGAGCAAACCAGATGTACAATATCTCTATTTTAAAAGTCATATCCGTGTTTTCAGTTTCATTTTATGAGGTTTTTACAGCCCCCTTATTGCGGTTGCTGCTGTGACTCACCGGTCGTTTCGGACTGAAATAAACTTCCCTCTGACAAAAAGAGCCGCGTTCCTTTTTTCTTTTGGCTTCATAAAGCCGATCAAAGAAGCCTCGTGAATTTCTTCTTTTTTTTACTGCTGTCAGTGAAACGTGCCCGACTGACTTTTGATCAGCCAGGAGCTGGTGTGTAAAAATAGCCCGAGTAGTGTTTCCGTCATCATTTCCGTGCGACAGGCCGCCCACCACGCACCCAGCTGTGTACCTGCTGCATGACACAGCTGAGAGGAAGCCGGCCTGATTACAACCCCGCTCTAGATGTGACAAGATGTCTTATCGTTCTGGCCTGGAAGCCTCTCCCTCTGGTCTTGTAAGCCTCAGCAGTACATAGATGCTGATTATATCGCCCGAGATGTGCATCGTATGGCATACATAAAGCGCGAGTTCAGGAGGTCAATAATGATTTCTCACACGCCCTTATGGGCGTTCGCCTCATTTGCTGTTAGACATATTCAAGTTGCAATGAGGAAGTCGCCTTTTGAATATTGTGTTTGTTATTGTAGTTAGCAATGCCTTTACACGCACACACACGACGGGGTGATAATGATCTGGAATGTATTGTGAGTGCCAACACTTGTAGCATTAGGCTAAAAATAAATCATTAATACTTGGTATTTGGTCTCTTTTCTGCCAGCGCCACCACAAGGTTAATATTGGTGTTTTTTTATGTCATACATTCATTTTCCCCACAGGATGAGTTGTATTTAACTTTAGCGAAATACTTTCCTGTACTTTGTTTCGTGCTCAGAGTACATTTTAGCCCGCTGACGTGAAATAAAGTCACCATGTTGGCGTTTGCCAACGTCAACATGTTCGTATCCTGACAGGTTGAAGGTATGAATACTGCAGGCTGAGCCGCGGCCATCGGGATGAGACTGAGGGTTCTCAGAGGCAGTCACAGTCTTCAACACCTGAGAGTTTAATGAAGCGTCTCCTCAGGTAGAGAGACATTCCAATGTGACAGCACAAGGCTCTCTGGGATGGCCTCGGGGTAGAATGTGAGAAGAGTAAACCGAGACGTGTAGAGTCACCATCTCCACCTGTGCATTTCTGTTACTCTTTATTTATTTTCTTTCGCGCCAATTTCCCCCCCGTCTGCCAGATTTATTTGCCGCTCGGCTTCTTTCCAGGCAGCAGTCCTGCGACCACACCTGCATCACGTCAAGCAACCGCTGTCATTTTTTATTTCCGATAACAACGTTTGTATCTTAGGGTTGTATTTATTCAGCCATCATCGGAAAGGCCTCCGGGTATATATATAACAGGAGAATGGTGCCATTGTTTTCAGGATTTGTTTTGAGGTGTCATAAAAAAACAGTGTGTTGTACATGTGTTTGTGCTGTGTCGTCTGTGGACTTACTTTGCTCTATTTCCATTAAATCCATGTCTCTCTCTGTGTTGTTGTTGTCTTAGTCAATTTTATCCGTTAACATCTTGTACATCAACCTTCTCCGCCCCTAATTCATAAGTAATGACCATGCAGCAGGCAGGCAGCAGACATGCCGGCTGGTCAGACCACGTCCCGGCGGACCAGAGCCACTTATCTCTCAAAATAATGACATATGCATCGACTAGCTAAAGGAAAGTGGTTAAAAAGAGGATTTGGAAAGTCTCGAAGGTTTCCTTCGACTTATTTATGTACCGTATTTGAATTGCCTCAGTGTTCAAAAAACACCACACAAAATGATATATTTAAAAGAAATGCAATATCGTCATTCAAATACAAATGCAAATGTATGAAAGCATTTCAATATAATAGCATTTTATTATATAATAATATAATAATCATATAATAACTTTATTTATATAGTACTTTTAAAAACAAGGTTTACAAAGTGCTCTACAGATAAACAAAGCATGAACACAATTTAAATGGCGGCAAACAAAAAAGACCATACCATAAAAGCATTGAATACAACTAAACCAAACAAATAGCCAATTAAAATAAAAACATAAAAGGACGACATCACTTAAAAACAGTTCTATAAAAGTGGGTTTTAAGGACAATAGTATATGGTGGACAATGAGTGCTTCCGGTTCAGTCAGACGCCTACAACAATTTGTTTTTTATGTCACCTTTCTTTTTCTAGTATTAACACCGGGTTATAGTGTGACTATTCTGTTTAGAATAGATGTTCTCACTGTTGTTAAATGGAGGAATTACTGTATCGTGCTTACATTACTGGTGTACCAAACCTTCTGTATAAACAGACTGCAATATATACTCAACCAAGACACAACCCTTCCAGTCAAGGTTGCTCATGTTTGGCTAAATTGATCACATCTACAGTTACAGGAGGATCCACACTCTATCACCATAACTGTGAGAGATGATTCTCCTTGATGGCCCTCCTCTTCTCCCCCTTCCTCCCTCCCTCCCTCCCTCTCTGTTGTGTATATATATATATATTATTTTATTTTATTTTGTATTTTATATTTCACTTTGTGTACTTTATGCACAGTCACTTTCTTTCTTTCCTATATTTATATTTTATTGTGTTTAGTTTATTGGTGCTACTGTGTCAACAAATTTCCCCTTGGGGATTAATAAAGTATATTTATTCTTCTATTCTTCTTCTTCTCCCGTCCTCTCTCCTCAGATGACATGGCGTCCTCAGTACCGCTGCTCCAAGTTTCGCCACGTGTTTGGTAAGGCCGCCACCAAGGAGAGCTGCTATGATGGCGTGCCAATCACATGCAGCGTCCAGGACAACAACTTCTGCGCAGTCAACCCACGTTTCCTGGCGGTCATCACCGAGTGTGCCGGGGGAGGGGCCTTTCTGGTGCTCTCCATCCACCATGTGAGTATCTCCATCTCGTGGCAGATTTGACAGACTGATGTCAGCTTTCTAATGTGGCGTGTGCACCGTTTCTCTCGGGATGTCGATAATGGATACTGTGATATGTTTTGTTGATATGGACTTGGCAGAGAGAACCTTTCTATTGCCACAACAAGGTCAAGGCCAGGCTACAGACCTCTTCATCTCCATTCCCTGCAGCGTTTAAATTTGGTCGGCTTTTGTGTACACAGCTTATGCATTCTGAGGTTGTGGTGGGGAGACGTTGTTCTGGACACATTATAAAGGCGAAGTGGTGCAACATTAGTCAGGCAAACACTTCTTGCATGTAAAATGCATTGCAAACGCATAACTTTGCATCCTGTTCACAGCTCTACACTTAAAATGCCCCTGAGAAGAATTTTCATTCTAAAACACAACCCAAACGTCCTCTATTCATAAGAGATTGACATTTTACTTAAAAGTAGCTACATGGATGACAAATAACATCAATAATAACATTGATTGTACATGTTGTATGGCTCACATTAAACTCCTAAATCCTCATATGTATTTGAATACTTTAAAAAACATGAACTGCTTCAAGGAGAGACATCACTCATAATGGGTTAAAGCTAAACAAAACTAAATAATCATCTAACATGAACACAGTGTCAGTCAGACTAATAATTAAGTGAAATTAAATGGCAATTCAGTCTGATTATAGGGCTGGAGATACACACTCTGGTCACTGTTCAAATAACATCGTATAAGATTTTACAACTTTAACAAAAAAGAAGATTACAGATTTCTAATGATCATTGTAGTTCATCATAGTTATTATTTTTGCTCACATAAATCTTCCTACTAGCTACCGAGCAGACGTTCAACAGGAGAAATCTGATCAAATCAGCATAAAGACTCTGAATCATAACTGAAGTTAGCTTCAACCAAAAAGCTGGGCAGTTTAGAAAAAGATTTGGCGGTTCACGTTAGAAGTTATTAGGAAGAGCCGATCTTTTAACTATTATTTTCGTCTGGTAAAAACTGATGTCACTAGGTTCATCTGCGGACCGTTCAATACCTCCCTTTGTTCCTCTCTTTGCTCCTGCACACCTGGATGAGACAGCTCTGCTCTCACATTATATATGTAGAGGACGTCAGCAGCGGAGCCAGAACTTAATCTCTAAATACCAGGAAACTCCCGGCAGCTCTTTAATTTCCACCTAAACATTGCATGTGGTCTTTTCTTCCTCCTTGTTTTTATATCTTTCCTCACTCACAAACGTCACCTTAAATGTGATGAATCAAATACCCTCCCAGACAATATCGCACATTATCACATCCACTGGTGTTATCAGTAACACCACTGATCCCGAGCCAGACCTCGTCCCTCGTGTGCTGCTTGGATTTACGGTCCTACTGTATATCTCCGGTCCAGAGATATTAATCAAGCGGAACACCTCTCCCTCCTTTTTCCCTTTCTCCGTCTGTCTCCATCTTTTAAATCGTCTCAGTGAGTTATCACCACCCTCCTGGCATGGGCAGGAACTGCATAGGAGTTTAGGAATGACATAACTCATCTTCTGACTCCCCCTCTTCCCCTCCTTTCACGGTCTCAAGGGGGTGAAACGTCCCGCGTCTGACGCCGTCCACTTCATGTTATATAATGTCTAGGTTCACCTCCCATCCATGTGTGTGTGAGCTATTGTTCTGGCAGAAAGTAGTTAACACATTGAACCGAACAGCTATGTACTGACTTGTGCACATATAGTTGTTGCATCATTCCCATGTTCCACACACACACACACACACACACACACACACACACACACACACACACACACACACACACACACACACACACACACACACACACACACACACACACCTTACCTGCACAGTAATATAGCCTGAAGGTGTGAGTGTCAGTCGAGGGAATGTTCTGTACGTACACACGGACCAATTAGCAGTCTTGTTGAGGCAGAAAATCTTCAGTCAGGCTTTTGTCTTAGGATCAGGGCGTGTGTCTCAAACGTTTTGTGTAATTCCACTTTCAGTTTGAGGGCTTTCATGTTTATATCAAGCGGATTCTGAATAAAAGGCATGCTGGGACACTTTCACCAACCTGCTCAGATTAAGCAAACTTGTTCTATATTTCATCCGGCTATCTTTAAAGCTGCTCCAACCAATGTTTTTTAAATTAAAGGGGAAGTTTGAATCAATTAAATTCAGTTTATTTTGTATAGCCTATTATCACAAATTACAAATTAGCTTCAGAGGGCTTTACAATCTGTACACATACGACTTCCCTGTCCCAGGACCTCACATCGGATCAGGAAAAACTCCCAAGAAATAGAATAAAAAACTTTCACGGGGGAGAAAACAAAAGAAACCTTCAGGAGAGCAACAGAGGAGGACCCCTCTCCCCGGATGGACAGATGCAGTTTAGATTCTATAAGTCATCTTACAGGACTTTGGAAGTACTACTGCACATGTGGAGACGGTTGTATAAAGCTGCCTGATGCCACGATTTAGTCTGCAAACGACAAAACTGAAAATGAAAACAAAAAAATCTCTTGGTGTGGAGTTATAAAGTAATTTTCTCAGACCTTCTGACCTCTGCTTGAGGCTAGCAGTTTGAGGCTACATTAGCCACTACTAGCTAATTTTATATAATATATAATAGCTGAATAGGAAGTGATTGAGTTGCATTGTGGGTAGTGTAGACAAAGAAAATGTCTCTTCTTTTGATGCATCGAATATGATCCTTTTTTTCTTATTTAAAAAAAACTTTTTTAACTTAAGTCTGAGAATGTTATAGGAGTGCGATGACAAATAGATGGAGTTTAATGAAGATTATGTATTAAAGGACAAGGTGTCATGTGAAGGGGGTTGTTCAAAGTAAACCCACAGATCATTTGCATCAGACTGCAGTTCTGATTGCCACAGGGCCTTTTACCATGTTTTATCTATTTTTACATTTAATGGCCGCAACAAATTAGATGTACTGTGTTAATTAGTGAGCCGTAGACCTGCTCGTTGGCAGATTATGTTACCTTTAGCTATGCTTGCTGCTTCTCCATGCTTCCAGTCTTTATGCCAAGTTAACTAGCTACATATTTAACGTTCAGACACGAGTGTTGTCAATCTTCTTGGCAGAACAACGAAATAGCATGTATCCCAAAATATAAAACAATTCGGTTCAACCCAGCAATACACATGAGTTGGTCATTATGCTTTGTGTTTTCATTCTTTTTATTTGTCTGTGTTTGTATATCAGACGGGCAAAGTGGATCCTCACCAACCCCGAGTATCTGGCCACAAAGGCAAGGTGTTAGACATCAAATGGAATCCCTTCAACGACTACTGCATCGCCTCCTGCTCCGAGGACGCCACGGTTTGTCCACACACACACACACACACACACACACACACACACAGAAGTTGAGACTTTTTCTAAACCGAGGAACATCACATTCATTGTGTAGCCCATAACACACACAAACACACACGCATACACACACACACACACTCTCATACAAAAGTTACATTTTTCAGAATGGTTTACTGATGTGTTATCATCTTCCTGCGTTATGAGCATGTAGCGGCAGGGAGATCATTTTATTGACTTGCCGTTTAGCCTTCGAGAAGAACTAGAAGTTCTTTCACACATTCCTCCGCTCTGACTTGGCAGATAACAAATCCATGTCGACAGAAAGACAAAGGAAGAGTCAACAGGGTTTTAGACCTTCCTTGTAAAGCATGTCATTTATTTTCTTTATTTAGTCCACCCTGGATTATTTCTGTAATGGCTATTTTCGTAGATTTAGAGGTATTAAGAGAAGAGATTGTATGTTTGCTGTGTGTGTTTTCAGAGGGGGATAAAGTGTTTACTTAAGTAAAGGTGATAATCCACTGTAAAAACATTATTACAAGCAGGGAGCAACCGTACGGGTCTGAAAGCTAAAGTCAAGGAGGAAGTGCCTTGAACTTGCATTCTTTCAAATGGCCATTAGGTGGCGCCTCCTCGGGTTGCAAAAAAGGAAATGTGATTTTATAGAAGTCGATGACCAAATTACCCAACTTCTCCCTTGATGTATTACCTCAGTTAACATTGTTGCTAATTATTTTTCAGGCAATACATTGCATGTTTTGGTTAAAAAATTCTGAAAATTGTTTGCAATGCAGCCGAGAATCTAAAAGTGATACCTTGACAATGCTTAATATTGTCCAATAAACAGTGAACCCCTTAAAATGATTAGATACATATTGAAACATTTCAAAGGAAATGTTTTCGAATTAAAAATGACTAAATTATCTAAATAGTTGCAAATTAGTTTTCTGTCAATTGACTAATTGGTTAATAATAGACTAGTAAAGTCAGCTATACATATTTTATAAGTTCTTCATATATTTTGTCTGCACAAATCTCTGCCAACATTTGCAAAGTAACTAGTCACTACAGCTGTCAAATAATTAAAGTAAAAAGTACATTTCCCTGTAGTGGAGTTTATACTCTAGTTGCATTGCGTGTTTTTGAATGTTGTTTCCTGTGTGTGTCTACAGGTGAAAGTGTGGGAAATCCCTCCTCATGGAGTGATGAAGAACCTCACAGCACCGTGGAAGGAGCTTCAGGGTCACAGCCGCAGAGTGGGCCTCATTGAGTGGCACCCGACCGCCAACAACATCCTCTTCAGTACGGGCTATGACTACCAGGTAACACACACACACACACACAAACACACACCAACCTTTACAAAGACACACACAACTACAGGCTATTGTGTTTTACAATGCAGCCAAACTGGTCAAAGCAGCCCGGTACATGCTCATGTATTATGGTAGTGATCACTCACTGTGACAATGCAACCCACGGAGAGAAGCAGAGATGTGACCAAGTCAGCTTTTCTCACAAGAATGAATACCATGTTGCCTCACGTTTGACTGTGTGAACAGCTGTAAAGACATTTACTTTGAGATGCTATCAGGCATCGTTCCAACCAGTTTGCTTCTAGTGTATCCAGCTTTAAATCTAGAGAATCGAGTAAAGTCACGTCAGAACCAATGACTCTTGAAAGACTTGTACGTCAAATAAAACATATATGTTGGACTTTTTAGTGGGATGTTGTTTTTTGTACATAGACTTTGCGTCATGACTTGAGCTCTCTCCTTACTTGTGGTTTGTTGTTGAATTTCTGGCTCATGTGAGTGTAATGTACCCCTCCAGGTGATGATCTGGAACCTGGACTGTCCTGATCAGGTGATTAAAAACCCGGTACGGACAATCACCCACCACACAGACGTCGTCCTCTCCATGTCGTTCAACACAGACGGCAGCCTCATGGCCACCACCTGCAAGGACAAGAAGGTCCGACTCATAGAGTCACGCTCAGGAAACCTACAGCAGGTGAGTGTGGGTGAGTGTGAGTGTGTGGAAGTGTATGTGTGTGTGTGTGTGTGTGTGTGTGTGTGTGTGTGTGTGTGTGTGTGTGTGTGTGAAATAACCTCATGGACTTTAGAACCAGAATCAGAATCAGAAACATTTATTTGCTACATGTGCACACACAAAGAATTTGACTTGGCGTCTGGTGTGTACACAGACAGACAAACAAAACAACAACAACATATAAGATAAATATATAGATCTGTTCATGAGGGTCAGTGGAGGACCTGGGCTCTGTTCATGAGGGTCAGTGGGGGACCCTGGCTCTGTTCATGAGGGTCAGAGGGGGACCCGGGCTCTGTTCATGAGTGTCAGAGGGGGACCCTGGCTCTGTTCATGAGGGTCAGTGGGGGACCCTGGCTCTGTTCATGAGGGTCAGAGGGGGACCCGGGCTCTGTTCATGAGTGTCAGAGGGGGACCCTGGCTCTGTTCATGAGGGTCAGTGGGGGACCCTGGCTCTGTTCATGAGGGTCAGTGGGGGACCCTGGCTCAGTTCATGAGGGTCAGTGTTAAGTGGCAATAAAGAAACTTGTTGCGGGTGAAAATTTGGGATAAATGATGACCTGAAATCTGAGGGAAAATCTGTTAAATCAAAATGAAAAAAAATATTAATAAAACCCCAAAACCACAAGCCTTAGATGTCTTGTATAATATTATCCCAGCCAATATTACATAAGTGGAAGTTCCTGCCGCTTTCCCCTTTCATAGCCCAGGCCCTCATCCAGCACCACACAGCCAAAACTGACACCTCTGGCCAGAGCGGGCCCACGACATAGCTCCACAGACCCGGAGGTCACCAGCCACTGACTCACACACTTTATATTCCTCCGCTCTCTCTACTTTCGCCCGCCAAACAAGCTCACGTGGAAGAAAAAGGAATATTACGTCACAGTGCTGAAACCTTGAGCTATTAATATGATGTTCCTGTTGTACAAATTGTACAAATTATGCACATTAAATGTTTATTATGCTTGATGTTTTTAAAATAAAAGCATATTGTGTTTGCAGGAAGCCAACTGCAAGACACACAAGGCCAGCAAGGTGCTGTTCCTGGGTAACCTGAAGATGCTCTTCACATCGGGCACGTCCCGTTACAACGACCGGCAGTTTGCTCTGTGGGATCAGGTGAGGGCAAACGACCGCGCAGGAAGTATCTGGTGACGGAAGCATCTCACCTTAAATGATCATTGCATTGTCTTAATTAGCAAATTATCAGCTGGCTCTGGTTTCAATATGTGGAGGTTTCAGTCATGAGATGACGCATACGATGACTCTGAAAAAGACCTTTGAGTTTGCATTCACATGTCTTGTTGGTTTAATTATTATTATTGTTACTTACTTTTCTTTTTTTTAAACATTTTATTATTTATATCACTTGTTTTTGTCTCTTGTGTCCACTGTACCCCTTTGCTGCTGAAATCTGCTAAATGTCCCCACTGCAGGACTAATAAAGGATTATCTTATCTTATTTAATCAACAATCCCAAATATTTATTTTATGATCAGATACTCAGATACGCCCAGAGCCAGCCACGATGACTCAAAGATTATATAATTTAATTGTGATAGTTAAAGTTCACTGTGACCTCACACAACTTTTGTTTTGTCTTGACTAAAGAATTAATCAGCTAGTTCTGAGAACTTTTATTAAATTTAACAATAATACATAGTGATGTATAGGGATGCCTGAACAACAGAGGCATGTAAGACATTCAACAAAGGAGTTAAAATGTCTACAAAATAATAACGGTGAAGACCCAGAAATAAGAACAATACCAATACTAGATAATTTATAATATGTACTATTTTGGAGAGAGGTCCAGAGTCTAGACGACCCTTTCTGCTGGTCCACGTCATGAAATCCTCTGAGTAGCAGAGATTCAGGATTAAAGGACAGTTGAATATTCAGATTGAATATGTATACAAAGAAAATGTTAAGACACAAAGGGGGTAACGCAGAATATTTTGGACATAATGAACCTTGGAAAATCAATGACGCATGAGAATGTGTCCAAATGGTTTTATGTATGGATGAGATACTTGGACTGTTAAAACATGTGTGATCCCTGAGGCTAATACAGTGAGGCTAATCCAATGCTAAACATGAAGATTAGACGCTCTCACAAACACAACTCTGCCACCTAGTGGAAAAACTGGTGTACTTTGGTGTGGTTTGATGAGTGAGACTGTGTCGTGGGTGGAAGATTATAGCAACACCAGGATTAGGGATTGAGCATTTGTGATGTTGGACTATATAAAATAAACTGAATTGAATTTAAAGCATGCAGTTTTATTAAATCAGCACGGGAGAGTGTTTTTTATATAAAAGTTTATTTAAAAGAATACGTGTTGTTGCTATTAGGGAATGTTGTCCATGCTGCTGGTGCTTAGGTGTTTGTTTTTGATCCTTTGTAGGACGATCTGTCCGTGCCTTTGTCACAAGAGAACCTGGATGGTTCATCAGGAGTCCTCTTTCCTTTCTTTGACCCCGACACACACATGCTCTATCTTGCTGGGAAGGTGGGTCTCTGAAAGCAACAATAACGTCTCTACACACAAAATACTTTGAATATTATACGATATTATTATCTTCTCTTGTCTCCGTCAGGGTGACGGAAATATGAGGTACTATGAGATCGGCTCAGAAAAACCTTATATCCACTTTCTAACGGAGTACCGCTCAAACGTACCTCAGAAAGGAATGGGTAAGAAATACAAACACACACACACTGGGACTACTTTTTTATTTATTTTTTAAATCAAGCTCCAACATTTGGGATGCTACCATGTTCTGGCGTAAATGTCAAACTTTGCCTGCTCGCCGTGTTGACCGTCTTTCACCTGTAAGCAAAGCTGCTGTGCAAATAAGCCTGCAATATTTGAATAGCCAGACCGGCTGATCAAGTCGAAGTGACATGCAGTCATGTGCACTCATTTTAGACTATAAACTCAAAACAAGAATGTCGTTAAATGAATGAAGTTTAGATTCTAGTTTAAAATGTTTTACCTTTCTAAAAATCTTAGTTTCTAATTTAATCTGTTTATATCATACACATTTTCAGCCATTGGGCCAATTTTCTAAATTAAAGTCCTCCTGCTGCTGCACAAATAAAATAAATCCACTAATAAATGTCTTTTACCTGCATGTTTTTAGTCACATATTTATTAATAAGCCGGAGATCTAACATTTTCATGGCCAGTGATAACTTCTCTGTAATTATCGTGCATATGACAATTAAGAACTTGGAACTTAAAAGCACTCCAAAGATTTAAGAAAATGATTGCCAGTAATTGTTAAGGTCTAATGACCAGAAACAATCCATTTCAATTCTTTAAAGTGGGTGTTCAAAAGCCTGTACTTTCCTTACTGCACATGGTCTTGTGGGTATGATCCTGAATGCACCTTTGATCAACATGCATGTGTGTCTGTTGAAGGGCTTTTGAACACTTTATGTTCTAAATGCAAAGTTAATAGCATTATTCTCTTGATTCTCAAGCCCTGATGTGATTACTCTACACTATATTTCTGTTTTTGTCTTGATGTTCTCTTACATTTCTACCATATCTCCGTCAGTCAGCACACGTTCTGCTTTCGGCCTGTGTGTCTCGCTTCAGGTGTGATGCCAAAGAGAGGTCTGGATGTGAGCGCCTGTGAGGTGTACAGGTTCTACAAACTAGTGACAATCAAGAATCTCATTGAGCCTCTTTCCATGATCGTACCCCGCAGGGTGAGCCCACATCCACTCACACACCACAAACACCACAGGGTATATGTTAAAGGAAATCCTCCATTTTAAAGCCGATGAGACCTAATTTGGTGTCCGTGAAGAACGTTTGTCTGAAATGTGCTGCGCATGTGTTTCTAGTCAGAGTCATACCAAGAAGACATCTATCCAATGACTGCCAGCAACAAGCCTGCTCTGTCTGCGGAGGAGTGGCTTAGCGGCATTGATAAAGGTCAGAAATATTGTATGTGTGACACATTTATAAATGTTGCCAAGGTCTCCAGGTCTGGTGTCAAACTGCTTCAAAATAAATCATAATGCAGGGTTCAAATATACCAAAAAAGAAAATACAAGTGTGTCACCGTAGAATTAAGATCACAATGTTGCCAAGTGTATTTAGTTGGTATTAAGATGACATATGCAAGAAAGATTAATATGAATATGTCATGTAAAATAAAAAAAGTGATGTTAAATACATCTATTTCTTTGATCAAAACTCAATTTTTATGAAATTATTAATTTAACACTATAATCATATATATCAAATATTATAAACTATATTCTGAGTTGTTAACTTTAAACGTTGTTGCTGGTCAATGTAGGACTGACTTGAACTACTCTATGTAATGCCAGGTAATTTTAACATTTTCTTTCATTTAAAGTTTCAGGATCATTCATCTGCTCTTCCTCCTGTCTTCCTTTGTCCTCCAGGTCCGGTGCTAATGTCTCTGATGCCTGGAAGTCAAGAAGCAGAATCATACTCGGAGATGAGCAAAGGGCGGCAACACTCGCTGGACATGCGCAGGTGTCAGAGCAGACCAGGCTTGCTGCAGCTGTCCTACATTCAGGACAAAGTGGAAACCAAAGACGGCAAGGACGGCAAGGAGGACGGCGGCAATACAGAGGGCGAGAAGACGAGGACACCCGTCAGCAATGGAGAAGACCTCGACCTATGCTCTCCGCCCCGGACAGAGAATGAGGTACCGGATGTCATTCTTCAAGTTTTGTTTTCAAAGACAAAAAACATGTCAATGCTATTTATTTACAAACTAGGTAATTGATATAGAACTTTGTGTTTCCCATAAGTCCACTGGAAGAAAAACTTAGAGAAAGTTGTTTTCAAAATCTAAATATTAAAATGAATGATGTATGACTTTAAACTTCAATGCAAAAAAAATTGCATATTGAGTATATTTTCATTAGAATAATACAACTGCACTGTCAACAGCAGGGTTTTTTTCTCCCAAAAACATGCAGAGGATACAAAGTAGATAAGTCATGTCAGGCTGTGTAAACAAGCTCCACCAATGACATGAGACCTGAGAAATGCAAAACTGTGGGTAAAAAAAAGTCCAATACACACAGCTGCTGCTCCGAAAGCTGAAGGAATAGGCTGCTGATGTTTGTTATTGACAACAAATCTCACGAACATACCATAACCAACATTAAAGTATCTATATATATATATATATATATATATATATATATATATATATATATATATATATATATATATGATATGTTATGATATTCCTTTATTCCTCCCACAGTGGGGAAATTTCTAAAATCACAGCAACGGTGCACATCAGAGCATCAACGAAAATAAATATAAAACCCAAACACAATACTAAAAAACTAAATTATTATTATTTATTTATTTTATTATTATTTTTATAGTACTTTACGTGTGTGTTTGTGTGTGTTTGTGTGTATAGGTTCCTTCATTACAATTAAGACAGGCTCTGTAGTATATTTTGATGTTTGCTAAAAACTAGTTTTCAGCAGTTTTAGGGAAAATGGTTTCTACAATATATCTCTGTTTTTAAACATATACATATTCGATAGGATTCAAAGGCTTTGTGCTAACAAATTGTCGGCTTTGGTCTCTTCATGAGATAAAAAACATATAGAGTATCATCAGCCTTACCCTTAAAGGTACTTTAGTCATTTCCATAATGTTGTCAGACACTTAGAAGAAGAATCTGAGCCTCAGTGGGAAAAACAAGAAATTCTATTGGACAGAACTGTACATTGTCAACCATCTGCAGATGTCTCCCTTGATACTGGACCAATTTAAAAAACGATTGTCTCTGTTAGCCATTGAACCACAAAAACATGGAGAAATAGGGTCCGGTTTGAAAAATACCAAAGTTTAAGACGATCAACAACATCTGGATTACGGCAGGAGGACAGATGGAGGAAACTGAGAGATTTTAGTGTGTAAATCAAACTGAAACTGAAGCCTAAAAGTAGCAAAAAAAAGTCTCCATGTCTCCCTCCGTCTCCTGTGGAAATGATGTCCTTGATATATAATGCAATATATTGTTTTGTCCACAGCTGCGAATGAAGTTCTACAAGCAGCAGGAGGAAATCCGGCGGTTGAAGGAGCTCCTCAACCAGAGGGACGTGCGCGTCAAACAGCTGGAGCTGGAGATTAAGAACAACAAAAACTCCCAGACTCTCCAGAGCCCACTCTAAGATTTGCCTGACCCACGGGGTCACCTTCACCCCCTCGAGGGACACATGCGTTACTGTACAAACCTACTAACCCCATCTACAAACCACGACACCTGTTCTTAGGGCCCTGACTCACCTCTTTACCGTTAAAGGCCCCCCCCATGCTCACTGCACAGGGGTGACTTAAAACTCAACTTTTGTGTTGGTCTGTTTGTTCCACACACACGTTGCACATATTCTTTGTTCATGTACATACACTCAAACACTGAGTTTCACCCAGCTGTAACAGGATTTTTAACTATTTGCATCTGTTGAGCTTGACCTTTCTTTTGTACACTTCAAAGCTATGCAAGTTAATTGTAATTATTTTTTGCTTTAATGCTCTTTGTAGCTGTAGCTAAAATGGGATGTCTGTGCCTGTCTGTGCCTGAATGATGTGGCTAACTGTGTGTTTGAAAGTTGTTGCGGGCCAGGAGCAGACATTCTGTGTGATTGTGCGATAATGCTTAATATTTTTTCTATGCTTGGTGATTTATTTCCAATATTTAAACTACTGTAAGTGGAAGCGGCTGTGGTGTTTTTAATGTATGCTTGAATGTGTGCTTGAATGAGAGCGAGGCTAAATTAATGACAATATCATGATCCCTGCGGTGCTCCTGCGTTCCATTGAGCTGCATTTGTTTTTATTTTTTAATGACTGGAAAATTGAAAATGAATCAATGTGTGTTCACAGCAGCTATTGTGTAAGCCAACTCTGTAACTGATGCTATGTAGCAGTTCTTAATTTTTATATTTATTTTAAAATACAGGCAAAGAAAAAATACCATTTGTTCAAGTACTTAATTCCCAATTGTAATTTTGCTAAATACCGCACGCAAACCGGATGCATGCTTTAATTTTTCCTGAGGTGGAGTCACTGTGATGAAACAATTTAAAGCCATTGTAGAGTCGTAGTGCTGCACTGTTTTTTTTGTGTTCCACTAGTTTTCAGTTCTGAATGTATTTTCTTTAATAAGGTGCCTGAAACATGAGTGGTATTTTCTATTCATATTTTAGGCTGAAAGAGCTTAAAATAAATATGCTTCTTGAGTGGATAGTATAATATGAGCACATCATAGCTTGTGTGAGTGATAGTTGGAGTTCAGGTGGTAGAAATGATATGCATGGATATGATAGAAATGTGTCTACTGTCAGATATCATGTATATCTCTCCTGTATTATTCATCAATTTACTGAATTAGACTTCCCATCTGGTTATTTCATTATATATTACATTACATTATTCATGTACATTTCTTATAAATAAATACAAAGAATTTATGATATATATATATATATATATATACAGTATATACAGTATATATATATATATATATATATATATATATATATTGAGTACAATCTAATATTAGATTAGAATATAATTTAAATAATCCATTTATGTGCAAGAACTGTAGTTGTTAAATGTTATCCCAAATTATTATTAGCTTGACCGTTCATACTTTGAATGCAGCGGTGGAAAAATAATCTCCATCTCACCTCTTACTCGCATGTTCTGGAGTTTTAAACGGTCTTCATTAGGTCAGCTTTCGGAAGATAAATTAGCTCAACAAAGAGACAGGTCTTCATCACTTAAAATAAACGTTTTACTTACGTGACAAGGAAAACAAATGTTTTGTTCTTAAATGCTTCGTAGGAGGATCTGTTAATTTAAATACAAAGATTTTGAAAACTAAAATGTACACAAAGTCGCACAGAGCCCTTAGTGAAGTCCACCTAATGGTATTTAAAAATGGGTTTCCCCTCAAGGACCTTCTCAATTGTGTTCATAGTTTTTGCCACAAGATCAGTTTTTAATATTGGTTGATTTCAGTTTTTAAACATTCCCTTGTTCTCCATGTTGAAAGGAACAATTATCTGCCATGTTAATATGCATGGATGTTACAGAAGAACTTGCAGATATTAGCCAACACAAATAGTATGACTGCTCATCCCAAGATTACCACTGGGATACAGCACACATGATCATGCTTGCCTGTATTTACAGTATGTAGTCAGAAGGACAAGCACCATAACAATATTCTAGATGTGGCCTACATTTCATGGCCATGTAACACAAACTGCCACACCAACCCACGTACATGCAGACACACTGGCCTCGATACAAATGTGGACCTTTTGACCTCTGACAGAACAGTTCTAGCACAGCTTCATCACTGACTGACTTTTGTCCAGGAGCAGAAATGCCCCAGCCAAAGTAAACTACCCACCAATACTGTTGGTGGATGAGTCTCAACACATCCCCAACGCGCACTGCTGTGCTTGCAGTTGGCGTGGACTTGCTTGATTACGTCACAACAGTTGTAGGTTGTATTCTCAGATCATTTCCAACCAGCTTAATCCTGACGATGTTTCCTTCAGATTTTATGGCAGATTTTATGATCTTAAAAAATATTTTATTTGTATTTTTATAATATTTCTAATTTTCTAAAAAGTCTATAATAATGCAAAGACAAAATAAAAGGTACCGTCTTACAACATTGTGCATTTAAACAACAATAATTGTCTAACTTGGGAATTTCAAGGCTTGATGCAATTTATGTTACAAATAAATACTGCATATAATTTTTTAGCCAATCTATTCAGCGCTATTTTACAGTAACTGAACTGTTAAAAGCATTATTTGACTTTACTGCTAGCCCATTTCACTACCTGCGTGACCAAAAATTATAGACACTCAAAATGTTCAATATTTAAAAAAAATATTTAAACAGCACAAAGTTATCATATTGATAGTTGTTTGATAAATATAAAATAATATATTATACAAAATGATTTATGATCCAAACATTATTTAATGTATGTATGTATGTATGGACTATAATGAAGTGAAACTTCTTTAATAATATTAATAACTTCTTTTGTTTAACATTTTTTATTCATGCATTATTAATGCATTTCATTTCCACATTAGAGTTATACACCAACATTGCTAACTTGACTAATGATGACCGTTTAATTCCTGTGCTTTCTACAAGTTGTCCATCCTGACCTGTCCGACACTTGTTAGGAGGACACAGCATGAAGCAGCAGCCGAGCATGTATATTAAATGTAGACTTAAGTTATTAAAAGAGAAAGTCTTGAAAGGGGCCACTATGTGATGATTAAAATGTAGTAGCCTAGCCTATTAATGCATGCATTTCATCTTCATTTCATCTAAAGTTCTAGGGTTGAACAACATTACTGTCTGACTGTTGCTATTGCCCGGCAGGCCAGACTTTTAGCAAGTATGAACTACTAGAGGCTTCAGCTGTAGATATATAGGACAAAGACAATCACTAAACTTCTGTAGCGTTTAGGTCTTAGCTTAACAATGCTGCTAGCTACCTAGCTAGCCCAGTGAAATGTGTAGGCCTACGCTATGTTGGCTAGTTCCTGTTGGTCTGTCTGGTTTTTTTGTGTATGAGTCATGGTTCTTTCTCTGATTATCTTATTTTTAATACAAAAGCAGAAGAGGTAGCTATTAACTAGCTAGCTGCTACCGCTACTTTCTGTTAGTCCCAACTATATCTAACTACCTAGTTAGACAGTCGGGTAGCTATGCAGCCTTGGTGAGCTTTTTTTTAAATGCAAATGTGTGTTTCTTACTCAAAAAAGTTGCTGATAAATGCCTTTTCATTCGTTTATTGTTTCAGCTGGGGAAAATAAGCAACCACAACGTGACAGCACCGACTTCGGAGACATAAGTGCCATCTTTGTGATCGAGCATCTTTGCTATTAGTTAGATTCCAGACCCAGTCAGTGACATTCCACACCAAGCTGCAGAAGCAAAACCTCTGATTGTATTGAATCAGACAAGGGTGTCTTTTATAGTTTATTATTTTAACTTTAATTTGTACGAGGAATGATGCTAATAGTATAGCCATCTCCTATGATACAAGTGTAATGATTTATTATGTTTTCTTAAAACAGTAAGCCTGTGTAACAAGCTGGTTGTGTGGAATTTGAAAGACATGCTTGCTTCTTAGGGAGGGTCATACAAAGAAGATGCTGTTGGTTGCATCAATGGAAAGGAGGCAACAGAATAATGAGCTCACTGCCAGCTAGATCAACAAATATCCACTTATATATTTTGATATACCCTTGTGCCTGTGCAACTAGAGTATCATTTTAATTTCCACTTGCAATAAGCATTAGGACTGGAAATGTATTTCTTTACAAATATTGTTGTTGCTGCTTTCTCCAAATTATTTTATGAATTAATCATCACATTGTTCTGCTAAAGTAATGATTACTTTGCGTACCAAAAATTGTAATGGTTATGAATAATCATTATTCTGTGGCTTTATTATTACCTTCGCATTGAAAATGCAGAAGGTAATGTTTTGGCCGGCGTGTATTTATTTGTGAATATGTTTGTCCGTCCGTTTGTCCGTTTGTCCGTCCGTCCGTTATTCGTCTAAATCAGACAAAACTGAGCCGATTCTTATGAAAGTTGGTGGGATGATTGGTCATGACCCAAGGAACAATTGATTCGTTTTTGGGAGTGATTGAGTCAAAGGTCAAGGTCAAGGTCACGAAAAGGTGAACAACTTGTTATTTGTCTAAATCAGACAAAACTGAGCCGATTCTTATGAAACTTGGTGGGATGATTGGTCATGACCCAAGGAACAATCGATTAGTTTTTGTGAGTGATTGGGTCAAAGGTCAAGGTCAAGGTCACGAAAAGGTGAAAAACGTAAATTTACGATATCTCGGTTAATTAGCATCCGATTTGCGTGAAACTAGTGCCAAATTGTTCATAATTCAATCTTGTGATATGCGAAGGTATGCGCTCTACCGAGTGCCCATTCTAGTTATTAATGTGGCCCACCCCAAGTCCTCATAAAAATATCTCAGCAAGCGAAACAAGAACAACAATATCAATCTGTTCCAGAGACCTATTGGCATTAAAGCAAGCAGACAGTCTTTTAATAATTTAATGTACACTTTTATTAATCCCACAGTGGGGAAATTCTTCTTTGCATTGAACCCATTCTTAGTTATTAAGGAGCAGTGGACTGCAGTGAAGGGCCCGGGGACAACTGGGGGTTCAATGTCTTGCTCAAGGACACTTTGACATACAACTATGGGGAGAGGGGCTCAAACCAGGTACCTTGTTGTGGTTGCGCTATTATGACCATCCTCATGAGCTACAGCCAACGTTATATTGGATATATATATTGGATGTATATATATATAAAATATATATTCACGGTCTGAAGATGTCTGATTTAGTAAAACCAGGTAATTAAATGGGTGTTTCTGGGTTCATACAAGCCTTACTGTGCCTAGTCTAGATGTATTTGGATGCAGTTATTGTGATTTCCTTTTATTGTCAGTTTTCAGTAACAACTGAAAAAGATGGTATCCCATTTATTTTAATATTGTTTCTAAAATGTAAGAAAACAAATATTAATCACATAAATCTCATTTAATTTATTCTGGAAAATGTATGTCTCTTCTCTAGTAGCTTAATATGTTACTTCCCAAAACAATACATTTAGGTAAAAACATTAAACTTAATGGCTCAAATGCATTAAAAACAGCTAGCTATTTATATTACAAAATCAGCAGTGCTGCTTGCAGGTCCTGGAGTTCCTTTTCAATAAACTGTTACTATTTGACCTGCAGTCTGTAGAAGGCTAACATTGTTCATCATTACACAATTGCTTGGGCTGTGTTTAAAATAAGGGCCCGACATGGGCCTTTCCATGAAGTCACAAGAAGAGGTCATTAATTTATTAACAATATACGAAAGAAAACATACTATAATTTTGCTATAAACAAAATGTTTTTTTTGTTTTATCTTTTATTCTTGTGAAATCCTCAACAATGTAGCCTCTGAAAAGATACTTAAGTTAAACACCCAGCAAAGATTTGACAGCTTACAGCTCAAGAGCCATAATGAAGGCTGTGCTGAGGAGTCCCCCAAGCAGAAATCGCTTTGTCATGGGCTTATCAAGCCACTTTCCTTGACCATAATGGCCATGAAATGATTCCTTCCTACTTAAAGTCCAATGCTATAGTTGGGGGGCCAAAATCTGTCATCCTTATTCTGTGCAAAAAGGCATTCAGCCAAACATAATATGAGATTTTGGCAGTCGGAGTTAGTCAAATTAAGTGAATCCTCTTGTCTTTAAAAAAATATTGCTTTTGTTTTCATATTGAAAACAGAAACACTTAATTTAACTTACTCATACTGTAAATGCCTCATACAGTATTAAGAATGGGCAAATTTCATAAAGCATTGTACATAGATGAAGGCTCGTTGTTGTTCCCTATCACTTACATTGGACGCACCAGAAAAGAGCCTCCTCACAACCACTAAGGTGAGGAGTAATGGTTACCGTGACTAATGGCTATTTCCACTTACAAATTGGTGTAAGAGTATTGTATCAAGAGAATCAAAACCTGTTTTTAAGTCTAGACATAAAGCTTTTCTGTGGACTACAGTCGCCAAACAAAATACACAGAACAGCAAAAAATAGGTGATGTCATATTGTCCCTTTCCGTTCATTTCGGGACACAAGAAAAAAAAACGCAGGCATAGAGAAAAGCACAAAATGTTAACATTTTATTTACAAATTCTTTTTTTTTGTCATACAGAAAGTAAAAATGTAGCTACAACCTTGATTTGTGCAACAGGCGGCCACACTAAAAATCATGGCTCGCTGGTTGCACAGCTGCTATAGCAATAATTTTATAGGGAAAAGTAAGGAACAGAACAAAATAATAAAAGACAAAAAAAATTGAGAAATAATAAACCCAACAACAAAAAATTCATCCAACACAATATTAAAAGCACAGACCCAAAACTAGATACCAGTCCCAAAGTCCTCACACGGGAATACATAAAGAGGGATCGACAGTGAAATTGTGGAATGCTGAGTGCTGGGCTGCCTGAGAACCTCTGGGCCGTGGGGTGGGTGAGGTGGAGGGTGTTTGGTGGCTCTCAGTCCATGAGTGGGGAAGGGAAAAAAAGGGTGTGGCAGCTCCACTCGGCCCACCCATCCGGTACAGTCTTGCCCCATAAAAAGAGCTCAGAGCTGGAGGGGTAGACATGGATTACAAAGACGGTGTGAGTTGTAGGAGGGCAGACGTTCGGGTTTGTGGGAGAGGAAGGGTAACTCGGGGGGCTCCCATTTTCAATTTTGCTCTTAATCGTCGTCCTCATCATCGTCATCGTCGTCCTCATCTTCTGGGTCTCGCTTTCTCTTCTCCCCTTTGGCAGCTTCTGCTTCTGGGGCACAAAGAGACAGTCTGTGTCATCATGTGCCAAGACCACAAATGTGAACATTGTATAATCCACTGCAGGCGGAACAGCAAGACGCCGTCTAACTTCAATCAAGCAGGAATCCTTTGTTACTTTGTCTAAATACAATACTGCCTTTACACATTACATATCCTACACAGTTCCTTACATATACTCAGGGTTTTTGAGCAACATCTTTGAGCATTACCAATCCTCTAGTGAAGATGGTGTGCAGTGCTTAAGAATGGCTACCGTCATGTTTAGATGTCCCTTCATGGTATAATGTTACACCATAAGGAGCGGACAATTAACAGTGTCAGATATGCATCTTCAGTATGGACATTTTTGAGGATTTAACTGACCTGAGATATTTTACACTGATTGTCTTAGCTTTTAAGCCTTAAGATATATAACAATTTAAAATATGTTTCTATAATTGAGCTAACTATATTATCTTATGTTATTTATATTATGAATGTTCAGGGATGGGCAGTCCATATGGAAGCCACTTGATAATGTCCTGTAATCTCTCCTGTACAGCTTCCTCAGTAAACAGAACCACCAGCAGGTGTCATATTATTCCTGATACCAGTTTTTATTAGTCATTATCAAGTGCACCCACATTATGTACATGTACTTACCTTTCTATGCACACATTACTTTTATTTTAAGCTGCAGCGTAGGTACAACAATACTATTTTAAATCTCAAGGACTCTGTCCTTACTCAGTCCGTAGCTGTTTGAGTACATTAAACTGGTACTATGCAGAATTATAATGCATTTTCTTTTATAATAGTTATGTAAGAGTACACAGAAATGTGAACAATCTGAGAACATTTTAATATTTTGGACTTAAAGTAAATGCAGTAAATGCACTTTTGACTCAATTTAAAGTTAGTATATTTTGTATACTGTCAGATAAATGTATATTAGTGGATTACAGTCTCAATCTGCAGTATTCATTGCAATACTCTTGTGACCTTTTAATAAAGACACGTTTGTCTTACCCAATCTGATAAGTAATGTCAGGACATTCAAAACCTAAACCAGTTATTGACCTTGTGGAGGGTTTAGAGTAGTGATATGAAGAGATGGCCGGACTGTTGTGTTGCACTTCTACTAATGTGTTGATATAACTTTGAGGTAAAGGGGAATGGTGATCAACTGTGGAAATGGTACATACCGTCTTCGTCCTCATCAAAATCATCTTCTTCATCTACTTCTCCATCCTGACCAACTTCTTCCTCCTTGGTAAACAAAAATATTTCAAAAAGGTTAACATACAATAAAAAGTCATCCAAACTCCTTGAAAGAAGATTTTCTGCCGTTCAATTTATATTTCATGTATTTAATTACCTCATCTTCTCCGCTGACCTCATCATCGTCTTCTTCTCCGTCTACTTCTCCGTCCACTTCTCCTTCACCTTCTCCTTCTACCTCCTCTTCGTCTTCCTCGTCATCCTCTTCCTCGTCAAAGTCCTCCTCCTCACCGTCCTCATCTTCCTCCTCCTCTCCCTCTGCAATTACAAAAACAACAACCGACGGTCAATCGCAAACAAAATGGAATCGTGCTGTAGTCGAAGTCCAACAGTTGTAGACTCCGATTCACAAAGTGAGCGACGCACCCGATTAAATCGGGTTGCGCGGAAAATCAAAACATAGTACAGACAGGCAGCCATATTGAGCAGTATTTTCATCTTATATTAATATATGTCCAGCTATTGTGGACTTAAGGATCAGTATAGCAGGAAAGACCTAAGATATTGGATGAATTTCTTACCTTCATCATCATCATCATCTACTCCGTCCACCTCTCCGTCAGAGTCAGAGGCTTCCCTGTCCTCCATGTCATAGCCATCCAGATAGGTGAGCTGAGGCAGCAGCTTGAACACACTCTCTCTGTAGTCATTCAGGTTTGTCACTTCACAGTTGAACAGGTCCAAACTTTTCAGGTTAACCAGCTTTTTCTGTTGATCAAATTTAGCAAAGAACTGTGATGAGAAACATCTTACATCCAACATGTCAGTTTAAGGCAACTAGTAGTGTGTGCTACTACTGTATTTACTGTAAACTGTGTAAACCAGTGGATATTTTGCAGTACCATTCATACAATATTTGTTTTCATTATACTATAATGTGATGCACTACCATTATTTGTCGATACTTCATTATCTGGATTAGAGAATTCATTTCTCAGCTGAATTTCCAGTTTCTTGCATCCTTAACCAGAAGAATCATGTATGCAGTTTGAATGAACTTATATGGAAATTTGTGCGTGAACAAAAGATGCATATGAATCATATTTTAAATTCATGACACAAGTGGTTATTAACCGTGTAAAAGAAGGGTCTCTGCTGAACCCTTTCAACGGTCCGTTGCCGCGTATGTTGAGTCTAACAGAAAGTTTAAATATCGATATCCAAATATTCAGATTGCCGTGCTCAAATTAGTTGAGAAAAAAATTAATTACTGTAATCACATCTACATTAATACATTGTGTGTGTGCCAAGAATGTGTATCCATGCATGTAATTTGTCTAATAATGAATTTAGCATGAAAATGATACAAAATAACGAAAGGTCCAATGTATGCACAAACCCATGATGGAGTATACACATTCTGTGGGCATACACAGAATGTGAGAGGATATGCATGTCAGTGTTGCTTCTGCCATATATGAAAACACATACCAATGGTTCCAATGTGCTAATGTCTTTCAATTTGTTGCCACTCAGGTTTAGATGTGTGAGGTTGGGTAGTTTCTCTGCTAAAACATCAAGGCCACCGCTGATTCTGTTGTCACTCAACTCCAGCTAAAAGATGGGAGAAAGAAATATTAATCCAGCAGACATTTGGTCACAATTCTGCTTTTACTTGGCAGTAAAGAAGGTGAAGCAGATTTATTTTTTGTATTACCTTTTTGAGTTTTCCTAGTTTGGGCAAGTTGGAGACTGACATTAAGCCAACATTTATCAAACTCAGGAATTCCAGGTTGACAAACTCAGCAGTGAGGCCTTCGATTTTTCCTTCAACCGATCGACAATTGTCAAGGACAAGTTCTCGTACCTGAAATAAAGAAAAGTATAATATATCACATAAAAACATGTTGTATGCATTTAGTGAAACTACACTTACTATTATTCCATAGTTCTATTTTTTTCTAAAACAACAAAAAACATCTAATACATAACATATTTGACAAATACTTTTGAAACAAAAGGATGAAATGTTATTTTAGACAAAATCATCGAGAAGACAGGTTGCCATAAAACACAACGTGTTGAACAGTGGGAGTGTTGTTGTTTAGGGAAATAGCCCTTTATTGTGTGTAAAGCACTTACTCATTTATTCTCACATCTATTATGTTTTTTCTGCAAAATGTTACAAAACAAGTCCTGAAGGTGGAGTTAATTTGAGTCGGTTAAAGCTAACACTGTTTGCGCAATTCAATGTCGGATAGAAAAAGTTGCAAAAAAAAGTTGTTGGCAAACGTCAAAGATCATGATTTCTCATATAAAAACACGCACAACGGTAACCGTGTCTCCATTTAAAAACGCCCGTGTGCCTAACGTATCCGGGCACGACGGGAAATATACATATTTAATTGAACGACGAACAGCAACACAATAGTTGCCACCTGGCCTGCTGATGCTGCCTCTAATGACAAATGCAATGATTTTTAGTGAGCTAGGTTAGCTCGCTCCAGCTAGCCATTGCCCCTTTTAAACGCTGCCGTGCAGCAGAGGAGCAGCTACAGAGGTCTGCCTGACCGCCATTAGCCAACTCAACAGCAACGGAAAGGATTGCGAATACACCCCTAGTACTGAGTTTATTTTTTCTCTCTCCGTTAAACCAGCTTTCATTTGAGAAGCGGAGTATTCCTTGTCGTCGAGCGAACGACCCATATTGCCAGTTTGCTACAGGGCACGACGTCGTTTTTGAGGTCGAAGTGGCGAAGGAAATATACTGACGACGGACATTTAGTAAAAACAAAGATGGAGACAGTTCCTTTCTCCCAGAGCTTCAAAGACGACAGAATGACAACATGGCGATTCCTGAGATACAGTATGCAGTTCTCTGAACACTTCAATGGCTAAACAGCTGCTTTTAACAAGTGATTATCGTGATTTTACACGTTTACCCAAGTAATTTGTCGGTGTTAAATCAGTTTTATTTCATGCATGAGTCGAGAGGACACGCCGACCGTCGAATTTCTGTCTGCCCACGCATCAAGCGCGGTGCACCGGATCTCCGTGTCATTGAAGCAGGCTCGGTTAACAAAACCACCGGGCAACGAATTGACCCGTTTAGTTGCAAACGACGACTAGTTTAGCTCTGCTTACAATAACTGTACTGAAGAATAGTTTGCGTTTATGACGTTAAGTTTAGAAATTGGTACATTTTGTTGTCTTTGTACAGTGGGGGTAGTAATGTGGCGGGAACAAAACCACTAAGTTTAGATGGCTGATCATAATGACGGGCTCATCTGATCGACAGACTTCATTAAATAAGTGTAACATTTAGCCGAGCAGATGAAAGGGGAACGTCAACGTAGCTGCTGTAGAAGTGTGGAAGCGATTTGTGTGCGTCTGGGGGGAGGCGAGCCGCTGCACACTTTCCATTTGAAAACTTACGAATCGCAGCAGCTTTAAGCGTGGCTTTAAACAATCGGCGATCGCAAGAAATGGGAGGATATCTGCTAGATTGTGTCAATATCAACTGGCTTTGGTGATTGTAACGGGGGCTTAATGTTAAGTGGTCAAGGTATGGATGACTCGTGAATCAAGTGACTGTTTTTTTGTTGTCGCTGCTTAATTTGGCCATTTGATATTAACGTACTCTACACACAAAACTCGCGATCGCCGATGGTCCGTTGTTACATGCAACAACAACTCATTTTGTTTTGTTTTAGCACGGACGCCTTGTGAGTTGTAAAGCGCATTTGTAACAAAAAAGCGCCCCATTTTAGCAGTTATGCTAGCAGCAAACATGGCTTCCAGGGTATAAAATTTACCGCTCTGTGAATGCCGACCGCGGCGCAGGATGTACATTTCCCAATATATCAGCGTAAAAAGAAGTTTACTAATTGTGCGAGTCCGACTGGATCGTGTGTGCATGTGCACCGCTGGCCACGGAGGCTGTGAAACGGTTAAAACGCTGCAATAATGCCAGCGAGCTGAGGAATCGCCGTTTCAAAGTAACGATTGAATAACGTTGTGGCTTTTCTCTCGTTGCCCCTATACGCCCAATCCAGAGCAGTATGAGGGATTAAGCTTGTTGTGCGAGTGTTTTCCGCCCTATTATAAAGCAGAAACGTGTATCTAAGACCCATGTGGTCACCATTACGTTAGCCACACAGGTCACTCGCAAAGCAGAAAAAGTAGCAAGCAGGCTAGCGAGGCTAGCCAGAAAACTAAGGGTTGGTTTTTAAAAGCACGACTCACATCAGACGGTGTCCTGTTTCTTAGCTCCAAGTGGATCCTCTTTTTCATGTCCATCTTGCCCTATGAAAGTAAAACTTTTCTCTCTTGGGTTTTGGTGGGATCTTCAGTCCAAAGGCAGAGATGCCCTAATGGAGGGAGAATATAGGACTGTATAATGAACTGAGCCAAACGCTAAGTTAGTCGGAGAGGAGAAACCATGGAGGGAAACGGGACTGAAACAAAATATATGCTCAACAGCGCCATCTGTGTCCAGAAACGCCCATCGCCCCTATAAAGGCATTGCAGTCACAAAACATGACGCTGCCCCGAAACAGTGCCATGGTGCAATTTGTTTCTGCAAGGAAAGTGCTATACTTTGTTTAGTGAAGTCCGTTTATTCCGTAAAGTGGGTTTTATTACATGAACGAAGTCCGCATTTATGGGCAGTTTACGGAGAATAGCATTCAATTAGACGTCGATACAGTAGGTCATATGGTCAACTTTGTTTATCTGCCTAACTTACAGGTCATCCCATGTTTGATGTATTGAGCGTTACATTTTTTTACGGTTCCACCTTGACTGAGTAAATACGGTGAATATCTGAACTAATGTAAATGAATCCTGTTTTGATTTGTATTATTGGAAACCTGTTGCCTTCTCTTGTTTGACACACGCATCATTGTAATTGTAACCCAGATAATGTTGAATGTATGATCCCTGTGACCATGTTGATCAATAAAGTGCTGAATGGATTCATGGGGTGGTGTTTTTACTTCATACATGCCAGATTCCTTTAACGTGTGGACACACTGCGAGAAAGGAGGGGTGTGTGTGGTTCGCAGTAAAGAGAGCATTGTACATGCACATGGAGAGTAGCCCCCCAACCCAACCCCCTTTACTTCCTGAGACACCAGAGCCCTCGAGTAGAAGTCTACTGAGTATGAGTTGTTACCCTTCTATATTGCAATATAAATAAATAATTACATTCTGCCTCATGGTAGAGCTATTTACATAAGTTTAAGGTTGGTTAGAATAGTAAATATTTCACAGAAATACACATATAATCCAGGCTACATTGCTGTATATCCATATGTCTACAAGGTACAGTATCCAAATAGTCTTTGGCCTTGTTCAAGTTAGGTGTTCATAATGAATGTGTATAGACTGTCTTTAAATCGGTGTTTAATATAGTAGAAAAGCTACACCAGAAGATGGCACTGTAATATCTTCTTTGACATTCTTCAAATGTGAGTTTCATTGTGCAACAGTCGGGCTGTGAGTGACAGCCTTTACTGCGTGGGGTTGTAGCTGTAATCCTGATAATATGTCAATTGGAAAGATCTGCATACAAGGAAGGAGTCCAGTTTAGTGTCTGTTATCAGCTGGGGAGTTAACTGAGCAGCCTGTGGTCTTTTTAATGCAGCTGGCAGTTGACCTTGATACTGACAGTGCTGCTAAATGTTCAAGGTAAAAGTGTGTGTCAGTGTCTGTTTGAATAGAACCATGGGACAGTTTGTTCATCTTAGTCAGTGTATCACAGAGAAAGGGGTTATACTACTTGGCATTGTATGGCCTTCCAACTTGTCTGCAGTCATAAGTTCATATATAAACTGTAACACTGCACAGAATAGACAGTAGTTTAAGATTCAAACAGTTATCTCACTATCATTTTAGAAAGGTAGTGTGAATTGCAAGAAGCTCCCTTGAATTCAACCGAGAGACCCTGAACCCCTACAGTGCTGGAAGCAATTGGCAGTTCAGTGTTATTTACTCTGCTGGACAGCTTGTTTCTCTGAGTGGCTCAAACACACACATCAATGTGCTCTGGTAAGATTGAGAACACGCCCCAACTGAGCAGCTCTCCATCTACGAGATAAGATGGGTATGCCTCCACTCCGGGCGAGGACGGGATTTCTTGCTTGGTCTCAGGCTGTCTGATGACTTTTCAACACAGTCGTCCACCCAGAGTACTTTATAACATATTGCTTTATTATAAAAAGACTGTTTTTAGTATGTTAATTAGTGATTATTGTTATTTCTGCAGAAAGAACAACACAGGGATTTGGAATATTGGCTCATTTATTTCTTTTTCAAAACTTATTTTAACTGTGGAACTGTTCTGTGTCTGCCAACGATATTAGGTAATTTAGACATTGGATAATTGTCCATGTAAATTCAGTCAAGTATACTTGTCATTGCTAAGCAACAGTGACATCTCAGCTTCAGTATCAGCTCCTGGCTTGCACATAAACATGCATATAAAACAGAAGAGTCCTTTTTTAATTTTCCTGTTAGCTTACAAGTTTAATAAGACACCATTTTAGTCTAATAAGATGAATAGTTTATTACGTCCCCCTTCACATCATACATATTTTATCCCGATCACACACTACCCTCACACAACTTGCCCCAGTCATTTTTTTTCTCTCTCTCTCTCTCTGTGAATGCTGTGCCAACTCCTCCAGCTTTACAAATACGATAAGACCAAAGCTGCAAGAACTCTTCCAGCACTATGGTAATGGTTAACCAGATAATTCATTTAGGGGTGGGAAAAGAAAACAAAACAGTCAGAAGTTATTCTGTCTTCTTTTCGGAGCTTGCACGCCGGCAAAGAGTTGAATTCATTCATAGAGGGATTCAGAATGGAGGAGAAACAAGAGTCGGCATATAAACATTCGAATGAGGACCAAGGTAACTTTCAAGATTGACTTCTCTTCTTTTTTAAATTGAGTAGGCCTATTTCAGTATTTTCACACTTGACAGTTGAGTAAGCCAGTTATTCATTTGCATACTGAGTGATATCTTTTGATCAACTCAGACAGCAATACTTTCATCGACAGTGAAGCTACTCTTACTAATCTTTCTGTATTTTAAACCCAAAATATTTTTTGTTCTTTGAGCCCCATCTTTATACACCATCAGTCACCCATCACATTTGCTGGTCATGCATAAAGAGTACTGCTCTTTGGTTTCATGCTGCCCTTGTTGTTTCTCTGTTTCATAGGTGGGATCCATCACCGATTGCGGGACAGGAATCTTCTCAGGAAGAGAAAAGCGGAAGCAGAAGAGAAGGAGACTAACCAGTGGGATTTTGGGTAAATTTAAAGAAAGGATTAGCCAATGTTAGTGCAGTGACCTACATTTACAGCTATCTTCATTTGGAGTAACCATCATAAGTTTAGCAGTGCAGAAACAATGAATCTACAGTATAACCCCGTAATCACAGAGGGGACAAATAGGGAGTTTAGCATCAGAAATGTTAAATAAGGCTTTATTAACCAAACATGCTCCTATATAACACTGTAATTCACTATGCACGGTTGAATCTTTATCAGCACTCCAGCTGCTTATCACTCCTCTGCTATATGTTGAAAATGGAGCAAGAGGAAACCAAAGGTTGCTTGTGCGTTTCTATTGACACCCCAGATCCAGGTCAAGGACTTTGTACTATTAGCTTTGCAAAAGTGTCCCAAAAAGTAGTATCAATGCCCACTGTTGTGCAGTTGATTGAATTTGTTGTACTCTCCCAGGGTTGAGAGCCAGAGGAAAAAACTCAGAGCTAAGAGTAGCACAAAGAGGAGAGGGCGGCCCAAGAAGAGTGAGCCCACACCGGAGATCTCTGTCATTCAGGAGGAGGCAGCCGTGTCTCAGGAAGTTCCTGTGGTGGCGGTCCCTGAACCAACGGAGGTCGACCCGGATCAAACACCAGGCTCTCTATCCCTTTTACTTGCTGTGGAATCACAACCTTCACCTGTCCATGCTGCCCCTAAACCTCGGCCACTGTTTGGATCCATCCAAAGCTCCATCTTTGCTCCTACTCTGACTTCTCCAGCACAAGTTAAGCCGACTCCAGCCCTTTTCTCCCCCTTAGCTCCTGATCCATTTCCCGTCAAAGTTCTAGATACGGCTCCAGTGCCTGTTCTAGATTCAGCTCCAGCTCCAGATGCTGTTCCGGTCCCAGTTCCAGACCTGACTCAAGCCCCTGTTCCAACTGCAGCTCTTGCTCTGGCTGCACCTCCTCTGCAGGTGGAGACCATCTTCACAGAGGCACAATGTAGGGAGGCCCTTAACCAGGTCCTGATTAAGGACCTAGGCCCTGAGGAGGAGGGGGACATCTCTTCATCTCAAGACAAAAGAGCCGATGATGGTATTAAAGAGGAGAATTAGACTGTTTGAGAATGAATGATGTGGAAAATGTTTGTTAATATTTGTCTGAATATTAATTGTATGCTGTTTTTTATAGCTTTGATTGGGACATCGTCGTACAACATACCTGCCCAAAACAAAATGTTCTCAATTCCAGCCGTGTCCCTGACGCCTCCTCCACAGAAATATTTCCCAGGAAATTTATTCTGATTTTCTAAAACACACTTTTCAGATACTGCCTCGTCTCAGGCTTCCTTCTTTTCCGATCACAATTTGCATCCAAGTATTATCTTGGTTAGTGTTGGTTGAAGAGACCACACATACTGAGCATTTGCATTCCTTATTTGACACTTGTATCAATTCAAAACAAACCTGTATGTTTATTTATTCTGGTTTGTTCTTCATTGAAAAATTCACTATTTTGTCATTTGCAGTGAGTAAACTGCTAATTGTTCTTGCTTTCAATTAAGAGTAAATTGTAGAAATTAATGGGTATGATGTGTTTGTAATTTGTGATTTATTTGATAGAATTTTGTAAAGAGTTGTTTTTACCTCATAAAATACTCTGCTTACAATCATCTGAAAGTGGTTATAATGGTCTTTATTATTATGTTAGAAATATATGCTTAATGATACATTGATAGAATAGATTATATTGATCCGTCGATGTGAGGTCCTGGGACAGGGGATGTCTTATCTGTACAGATTGTAAAGCCCTTTGAGGCAAATGTGTCATTTGTAATGTTGGGCTATATTAAAAAAACTGAAAACAATGTATGTATTTGTACAGGCTCTTATGAGAGTGTCATAGATTTATTTCAATTTGGATCCATTAAAATGATTTATTTAACACATTTACAGAATTTATCATATTTGTTCACTTCAATGAAGAAATTAAATTACGTCCTAATTCTACACTGATAAAAAAAAATACTCTACTCTAACAATACTTATACCCTAATAGTTTCTAGGACAGGCTTGTGTAACTTATTCAATCTATTTAATCTATTATTATTATTATTATTATTATTATTATTATTATTATTATTATTATTATTATTATTATATTCGTTATTTGGCTGGTAGTTAGCACTTAGCCTATATACAGAGGTGGATACATATTTGGATCCTTTAATACAGTTAGAGTAACTAGATAATAACACAAAAATGAAAATGATTATCAAAGATGTATTCAAAGCATTACAATTAAAAGTGATTATTTATACAGCAGAATGGCCCCGGTCAGTTTGATATTACTTATTTAATTATTAATGCATTACTACGTAAGCATAAGTTGAATGCTTTAGCTAGAAAGATGGAGAAAAGTGTAACTACATTAATACACTTTATTATAGCATGCTCTTATTCTTAATATATAATCTGTAGTGTGAGTTAACAATGTATCAGATAAGATCATGACAATATTTCTGTCTGAAATGTAGCAGAGTTCAAGTTCATTCAAATACCAGTGAATATATGTTACTATTATTTTTTGGCTATGCTTTCTGTAATGAAAAATAAATAATAAAGAGAAAAAGAAAAAAAGAAAAACGTGGAGGGTGACAATACTCTTGGCTGCCCTCTGTTGATATGAAACATGTAGTGGAACCAGCACATGATGTTTAGCCATATTGGCTATATTCCTATTAAAACAATATATTAATTGATTAAATACAATATTTACCTGTAAAAATAAATAAAAGCATAATCAAACATGTGGATGTGGGGCTGCAAACATGGTGCAAATGTATCAATTACTTTTGCAACATGCATGCGTAATGTATATATGTATTGGCTGCATGTCGAGTTTTCACCTACATTTACCTTACAATATACAATATACACACAATATAAGTTATCCATAAGAAGAAAGTCCCCCAGCTCAGGTTGTCAGTTGGGTTGACAGCCGGAAGGCTCCTGGTTGGCCAACCGGAAGTCAAACGCGTGCTTCCGCATTGAGAGGCTCCCACGTGTTTGTCAGTGGTTTGTTGCTGTTTAACCAGTTAGCTAAAAGCTAAGTTAGTCATCAGAAAGATGAGTCCTCTGTGTGACTGCTGCGGAGACGACATTAATAAACTGAATCAGCAGATTTCGGTGATGAGAAAGGAAATCAAGAACTTGAGGTCGGTGGAGATATGAACGTACCACCTTCCTAACCGCTCTTTAGACATGGAATCACATATTGTTATTGATATACCTACAACGTTACTTCAATTATGGTTTTATTGCATTTCCTTGTGTTTCTTTACTCGCGTGTCATCCAATACATAGTAAATCTGCATCTCTTTTGACATGGTATTTACTTGCATTGATTCTTCTTCGTCAGGCAGATGTTGGACAGTGCGGTTAGAGGTCATCGCAAGCATATGCTTTCCATTCAGTCTGCTGTAACAAAAATGGAGCTGCGTGAACCTGATAAAGACCAGACTCCACCACCGGCCTCATCACCGCAGCCTGCACTAGAGCAAGGTAATTACTGTATACGACTGCATCTCTTCATAGGAAACATTACAACTGGCTTCATTCCAAAAGATTGTTTGTGCCAAATGAAAGTGTTGATCTTAAAATAACATGTATGTGTTTTGTCATTATCTGGTATTAATTATATTAATCTCTCTGGTATTATTGGGATTCATTGATTAGTACGTTATGATTGGTCTCGGTTACCAACATCCTGAATTTCAGTTCAACAATCAAAACATATTAAATTTGCAGTGATGATTAAAAAAATAAAGAAACAAGCAGCAAATATTGATTTGTCAGTTATTTGATTTGACGGTTTCGGCACTAAAATACAATTGGAATAGAAATAGTGCCACAGTTGTATGTGTGTGTGTGTGTGTGTGTGTGTGTGTGTGTGTGTGTGTGTGTGTGTGTGTGTGTATATATGCAGTTCAATAATACTAAAAGTAGAAGAAAAAACACCCCACACATACAATAAATAAATGGTTACTTTAATGATATACATTTAATCAACATTGTTATCTCTGTAACACTCCAGGAAACATCCAGACAGTCCCAATTGGTTACATCACTTCCTGTTTCTCTGTGAAGAATGGGACACCCAGACAGCCCACCATTTGTGGCCCCTCAAGGGCCGAACTGCGCATCGAACAGAGTGTCTTCAATAACCCTGAGCATGCTCTGGTGGGTCTGGAGCAATACTCCCATGTCTGGTAGGTCTCCTGAAGTTAGTGTACTATGTGTTTATCCTGTATATCCTTAAAAGTCAAATCCATGGTTTGGAGCTCTTGTAACACAAAATATTAGCAACAAGTGTTGCTGCGGGTTTTGTAGTAATGTCTTTCATTCCACTGACGATGACGCAAAAAGTTCAGATTATCACCTTATTAAAACGCTGTAAATTAATTTATCTTTGTTTTTGAGGTGTGTCTGAGAACAACCTTAAGGATTTACAAGTCCAGTTGATATTAAGAGCCGACATGAAGGCATTCCATTTTAAGATTTGATTGCACCAAAGGAAACTTGACGCCATCTGAGCCTAATGCTGCTGACTTTTCCTTGCTTGAATGAGTTGTCCTTTCACCTATCCAATAAAAGCTCTAAAGACATGCACATTATTTTTAGGAGTAGTATCACTAGAGGACTAATGATTTAGGATGTAATATCCAATTTTTAAAATATGTTCTTCTGCCTGTATTTCAACAATACAGCCTCTGCACACATACAGACTTTTCATGTCAAATGTGTGTGTTTTCCCTATGTGGTCTCTTCAGGATCATCTTTCTCTTTCACAAAAATGGGCACTTGAGTTACAAAGCCAAAGTGAAGCCTCCGAGACTCAACGGTCAGAGAGTCGGTGTGTACTCGACACGCAGTCCCCACCGACCGAATGCCTTGGGCCTAACTCTAGCTCGACTTGATAAAATAGTAGGTGAGTGTGATTAACAAAAATCTGTCTTCAATTGTTGATTGTGTGCAAAATGCGTGTTTGTGTATTTGTGAGGACCTCTGTACGGATTTGGCAAAGTGAAGACTTGCTAGACTATCACGATGGATAGAATATGTGTTCATGCTTTCACTCTATTGAAATATACTAGAAGTCTAAATGTTTCTCTGTCAAATTCATCCTCAGCCACAGAAAAAGGTTGCTTGATAGAAACTAATGCAGCCCCACCTTTTTATATTTTCTAGGTGATACAATACATCTGTCAAACATTGACATGATCGCTGGAACCCCAGTCTTGGACATCAAACCCTACATCCCAGAGTACGATAACCCCGACTCCAGGATGAGCTCAGATGAGAGAGTAGATATATTAAACACCCCAAAAGACTCTGATGATCAGTCAGGCCTAAAAAGAGAAAGACGGGATGATGATGATGGTGATGAGGACGACTTTTCAAGAGACAACTCAGAAGCTGATATTTCAGTTGCAGATCCATCTCAGCTTGTCAGGGCTCAGTTTTCGCTCCACAAAGACCTCCAGGGGGTGCTGGAGGGGGTCAAGGCCTATGTGACCCAAAGGGACCATTGTCAGCTGACTTGTTCAAGACAGGATACATTTTCAGACTCTCCCAAAACCAAACCACCAGTTGCGACTGTGGACCACCCTTGCTATGGAGAGGAGGCCCACAGTGCCATCGCTGGCTGGATCAAAGAGCCTCCTGTTAGCAGTTTGGAGGTGCGCTTCACTCCCCAGGCTGAGAGGGAGTTAGCAGAGTTCCTTCCCACAAACCTGTCAGGTAAAACAAATACGAGATAAAAGGGTGATGTTGTGTTTCTGTCCACAAGAGGATGCTGTTGTGAAAGATGAATGTGAAAACAGTCCTTCAGAATCAGATTCATTGGCCAAGTTTGTTCATGCCTGAAGAATTTAAATGTTCTTACAGACAGTAATTTACAGGAACATCAACAATGATATACAGCTAAAATCAAGGACAACAAAGCTTAACAAAACCATCGACATTATCAACAATAATATAACTAATATATAAGTGCGTGGTTCTGTACGATATAAGCATGTATGCCTTTTTACAGCTTGCAGGATTAACATTCAGTAATAATGGATGCATGATAATAAAATAAATAATAATAAATAATGCTGGCATTTGGGAAAAACAAACAAACTAACAAACTCCAACCTACATGTCACACAGGGCCCTCTGAAAGTGACAGACCCAGGTTCCAGTTTCTTCGCAGTCCAGAGGAAGCTGCTGCCGCTATCAGAGGGGTGCTGTCAGCTGACCCACGGTCAGTCTACAGAAGAACACGCTGCAGAGACAGACTCTTCTTCTTCACCCTGGACACGGCTGACATCACCTGCTGGTTTGGGCAAGGCTTTGCTGAGGTACTGCAGGTCCGACCTGTTGAGCAACACATTGCTTCAGTGTGAGAACTCCTTTCAGCGAGAGCTTCGGAGCTGGAAGGACTCCTTTTTCAAGTTTGTTGAGAAACAAAAACGGAGCTTGTCAAATTTGCCTCAAATCATTATTTCCAGGTAATTTCTATACTGACAAATGTTTAAGTGGTAAAATCATTTGGACGGGCTAAAATCAAAACATGAAGGCCAAGATGCACTGAATTTTGTATAAATAGATCAAATAAAAATGTGTTATAACATACATGTATTTTTTGTAATACTTGTTTTATGTTGTTTTCCGTTTCTGACATGGTCTTCCAAGTCAAATGTTCTAGGAATAGGTTTGTTTGTTTGTTTGTTTGTACGTATGTAGTAAATGATCAAGTTCTTCTCATTAAGTGTTATTAGACTTACCATGTTCTCCCAGACGTCTTCATGATATTGTTTGGAAGTGTACCTTCTGTTAAGACTTGTTCTGCTCTGGTGCACAATTTTATTTCATCTACAATTTAAATTTGTATGGATTTTTTATTTTTGGCCTTCCACACAACAGAATAATCAGCATGTCAAAGCAAACATAATTTAACTAAATGTGGTTTAATTAATTAACCGGTAAAGTAAACAAGTGTGTAAGTGTTGTGTTTCTACTGCAAATTAGCGGGTTAATCGTCTAGTATTTTGCAGGGAGTAGTTGATGACAATGACTAATAAGAGTTATTTATATGCTTATCCATACAATTTTAAAGACACACTTTGCCTGTATTTACCTAAAGTGCATTGAAGTATTGGGTTTCAGGGAGAATATCCATAGAGTAATGACAATAACCTCCTGTTGGGGGCAGCAGTGGGCAGCGGGACGTCCGCCCAGTGCGTCAGACAACAAGAGAAGAAGAGAAAAGAACCAATAGCAGTGGACATTGGTGTTTTGAATGAAACGCGGTTGACGGCAGCGGCTCGACGCTCAGTGTTGTTTATCCAATTCGCAAAACTTCCGTAGTTGGTTAAAGTTGGTGGCCGGTAAACGTTGAAAGGTAATGTGTATAACTTCAATTAACATAAATACATAATTCATTTAGTTTAAAATGTCCGTTAGCTGCCAATGCATTAATTTATCTTCGCTAACGATTTTCTGTAACGCTTTCCTAAACAAGAGATTTCTAGTCCTACGCCCTTGCGTACATTACTCTTCGCAATACATTACGTGCTTCTTAACGTTAAGTGCTACGTCTAGTCATACAACCAAGCTAGTTTAGTGTAGTTATTAACGCTCATGAACCTTAAAGTTACTTATGTTACGTTGATCTATAACGTCACATAGCTTAACATCAGTAGCTTATTAGCTCGGTGGTTAACAGAATTTCTCTGAAACTGACTTAACGTTAGTGTCCACCATTAGCAGTTTCATTAACATTTTAAGCACGTTTATTAGAACATCTTTGTTATCCTTTGCAGTTGTAAAAGGTGTCCCAGGACTGCAGAGATGTCCTCCAGGAAGACACGTTTTAGTGGGGAAGGCTTGGTGAGACTTTTCTGCTTTTTGTGCACATTTTGGCTTAAATCTCCACCGTACAAGCTAATAATACTTTGATATCTGGTAATGTTAGCCTCCAGGCAGGTGTGTTCAGCGTACCCCTCTGAGAAGTGTGCAGAACGAAATGCTGCACCCGTCAACTCCATTATGGAAACCGACAAAGGTAAGGTTATACTTATAATTGCTACTGTTAGTTTCCATGTTTAAAAACAACAACCTTTTTCTTACCTACCATTATTCTAATCAACAGGCCAATGTTCCTGTCTTTGACCCTGAGGCCCACTTGCAATCTCCTCCATCCACCAAAGTGAATCATATCAATACCTCCACTTTTGATATAACTACCGAGACAGCCTGTAGACTTGGAGATATAACATTTAAGTCTGTCATCTGTCCTGGTGGAGAGGTTGAGGTTCCAGACTTCTTGGTCTGTGGAGAAGAGAGCATTGTTTTGCCCAAGGACCAGGCTATTGACAACATGCATGACACGGAAGATACCGTCATCTCTGACAGTACAATAGTTCAGTCCTGCGGTGACCACAACGAACACCCCTATTACAATCTTGAGATAAAAGATGCCTCCTTGGTTGACATTGATGCCGCATGTCTCTTGGAAAAGTCTAACACTACACTGGCCTCTGGAGCCCCACAAGATGTCAGCGCTTTACCAAATGAATACTGTGGAAAAGAAGACGTCAATTGGAAATCCTTTGTTTGTGATGGCGGTGAGGTGGAAGTTTTTGATGTCACCAGAATACAAGATGAGACCATTCCTCTGCCAAAGGCCCAGCTGGTTGAGCCATTACAAGAGAACAGTGTACATTTAACATGTCTCTCGGACTGTGGACAACTAAGTGAAGCGGAACATGCAGACCATCCCTACTTTAGCAGTGAAAGTACTCCTTATGCCACCGCCACCTTCTCTGATGCCACAAACGGCTCTGAAAAGCCTGCTGATGGACTGAGTGATGTAACCTTCAAATCATTGAACTGCACTGGAGGTGAGATTGAAATTCCAGATGGCACCACATTAGCAGATGACACTGTTCCTCTACCAGCTGATCAAAGTGCGACCTGTGGTGATTCATCCAATTATGGTATTGATCCAAGCATGTTTACTGGTGACCAAAATTGGAAAAGCAGTAATGATCATTTAGATCACCATTACTGTAACCTTGAAAATGACCTATTGAAGGAACCATTATCATCTAGCCTTGATATTGAGGAAGAGGTGAAACAGAAAAGCTTGGTGGGACCTGATAGCCAGACGGGCAGCCAAGAGGGCATTACATTCAGCTCTTTCAGCAGCGCCAGAAGTGATGTTATAATATCCGATGGATTGTCTCAGAAGACGTCGCCGCTGCGTGAACAGGCTGTGATCTGCCAGTCCCTGAATGTCGAAAGTGTACCTAGTTGTGTTATGCGGGAAAACACTCAAGAGGACCATTTACAAGCTAACAGCCATGTGGAAAACAATGAAGTTGTGGTTGATACTGATCCACTAGCTATCGGTACATCTTCACTACCCTCCACCCCTTTAAAGGCGTTGGATGATAAATCTGTGAGCTGCCAAATGCAAGACAAGTCCAAAAAAGACTCCATGCATCCTGAGGACAGTACGTTGCCTTTAATGCTTTATAGAGAAGAGTCTTCTGGCTGCTGCCATCTTGAGATGTCACCAGAAACGCCGCCGTCTGTCGAAGTGCATGAGGAACATGCATCTCAAGTCCAAATCGGGAGTGAATCCAAGGAGGCAGGAGACAGCGCTTTGGGTTTATCTGGAAATGGACCTGTTCTTTACAACTCTGCAGAACACCTCCCTGGTGTTTTGAAAGTGCTGTCCGAGTGTCCCTCAGGAGTATCAGCTTTTCCGCTTGGGATCCTCAGTCCTGTAGTTCGTAGAGCCTCTATCGCCGCATTAAAGGCTTTTAGGGCTCCTGCTTTGGACACGTATGCTCTCGAGGGTGAAAAGAGCGTGTTTGCTCCTTTTAACGTCGACCCTGCTGGGTTTTGGGCGGAGCACATGGGGAGCCCCTTGCCACAACCTCTGTTTAACTCGACAGCACTAGGCTGCAAGCCACAATCGAAGCCAGTTGGGGATGTGTTGGCAACGCCTTGGATACAGCCTCATCCTGAAGTGGAGAAGCCGGTTCTGGATATACCTTTGATTCCAGATGGTCCCCTTCAGCAGCAGCTTCAGCAGATGGCAGAGTTTCTTTTCTTGGCAATGGGAAAGATGGCTCCCGCTGCCATCCCTGTTCCCATTCTGCCTCCTGCTGCCATGGCCATGGTCCCGGCGGCAAAAGATACTTCTGCAGAATCCCACAGTGTCTGTGTGGGCACCACTCCCGTTAAATGGTTAGACCAAAGCGTCAACACTTCTGGCCAATTTGAGAGAAAGAGGAATATCTCTCTGGTTGATTCCTGCACCCTTACGGACCCTCTCCTGTGGAGGTAAGTGTGGACTCTGAACTAGTTAGTTTTCAATGTTTTCTGAATGTGTTTAATTCAGATATCTCAGTTTTTGTGGATGCCTCTCACGGTTTCCTCTTGTTGACGTGCTCTCAGCCTACCTCCAGGCAGCCTGGAGTGTCTTCCCAGACAAGAGCTGGAGCAGAGGTTGAGGTCCAGCATGATCATGGTGGAGGCTCTTTTGCAGCAATTGTCGGCATCCAATGGATGTCCTTCTGCAGGCCCTGCACCTTCAGACCTCAGGGAGAAACTTGTGCAGACAGACCACTCTGAACTCAGTCAGGTAAAGAGACATTCAGACATCTTTTAAAGGGCTGACCATGGAGATGTGAAGCATTAACAGAGTTTCTACTTTGTAGGTCTTTTGTCTTGCTATTAAGAACTCCGATGCCATTCAGTTCATGTGAAATCTTTGTTTTTAATTTATGCATTTGTTTTGCATAGACTACAATGTACAGAGACCTATATTTGGAGGCTCTGAACAGGATTGGTGAGTTGGAGTTGACTGGAAGTTCTCTACAGATGCTCATCCAGCATATGCAGGACATGAGGGGCACCATGGTGAGACTTAAACAATGATACAAAACATCTGAGACAAATTTGTAATTTGTGAAACTGGGCTATACAAATAAACTGAATTGAATCTGTTCATCTATGTCCAAAAAGGTTTAGCATTAACGGTTCTGGTACGCTGGTATGCTTTTTAACAATTTAGATTATTTCGAAAAGAATGCATTGATACTCCTGATTTTGCTCTGTAACACCAGTGTGTGCATTTTCCCCAACAGAGTTCTTTGAGTTGTGACACGGATGCTGCTCTCTCTAGCATGAAGCAAATAGGAGCCGTTGTCACAGAGGATCATCAAAGCCTTGTTTTACATGTATGTAAAAATGTCTGGCACGCTTCTGTGTGATCATCCAGTTGGAACAATTGAATTGATGTGTATTTTCTTTGTGTTGTTTAGTACGGTCAGATGAAGTCTGTATTTGAGAAAACAAAGGAGATCCACACATCATTGATGCAGAAGGTAAACAGTGTTTTTCAACAAAGGGATGACATGAGGATGCGGATGGAGGACGCCGTCACCACCAAGGAGGCGGTAAGCACAGGGCCAAATCTGTTTAATTAATTAATGTGACTTAAGTAGTTACATGTATGTTTTTTCTTGCTCCATGATTATTCCAATCCTTGTTATTGTGGTTCCACTTTAGGCAGATTTATTTTTAATGCCAGTCAAAACAAGGCAAAAACAACTGATATTTCCTTTTTGGAAGTGTTCACCAAGCTTGCAGAAGCATAAATAAAGGCAACAAAAAATATAGACACTACCACAAATAAATGCCACCATAAAGAGCCATTTGAGATATGATTAACAGCTGAGAGATTCTACTTCTAAAAGTGGTAATTACGAGATCTGACAGCTGCTGACAGAAGACCTTCTCAGTCGTAAAGTAGAACACTGAGGCGTTATTAGTCGCCCACTGAATTAACTCCTCAGTCCGTCACTAACATTGCAAGACTATATTGAGTCTTTTGGCACATGGTACTACTGCTTTTTTCCCTTTTTTACATATTTAATTTATTAAAAGACCGTGTCATATTCTCTCAGAAGTATAGCAGTATTTGTTATATTTGAACTCATAACAAAATTGGCAAAATTGAAAGATATTTACACATATGAAGTATACAAATAATTAAAGAAGTTTAATAAACATAATGTTAGTGTTTTTCTTACTTGTGAAAATCTGAAGACTAATCTGGAATTTTGTTTTGCCATTTTTTTCATATTATACTGAATATAGTCTTTTGACAAAAAAGAATTAAGAAAATAATTGCATGCCTCTTAAAACGTAACACTTTGTTTCAGAGGTGTAAGTTGTCTGTCGCTGTTGGTACATGTAGAGAAATAATTATACAGAATAATCAAACTAATTTTGATATACATTTTTTTATTTTTTTATTTCCTGCGATATGCTTTTGGCTATTTTGTAGCATTCTTTATTCCAGAGCTTTAAGTGTGTGTCCGGTTGTCTGTTTCCAGGCCTTCAGTGCGATGGACCAGCTGAGGACTCACTGTGCCACGGAAGTCACTGAGCTGGAGAGGATTGTGGGGTCTCAGCAAGAACTGTCCGCTGCCCTAGACCAGACCTACCCAGAACAGGTACAGCAAATGGGCAAAGACAATCGGTTTTGATCTATTCAGCATAACATTTATCAGAACGTTTTTAATATATATTCTTTCTCTTACTATTGCAGGTTGCATTAAACCAGGCCTACACTGAGATGCTGAACTCTGCTTCAGATGTTTTGTCCACAACCATGGAAGAACACTGCACTTTGATGAAAGAAGTATGTTTAATGTCTCATTTTTATATAATGCATTACTGTTGGCAAAACACACACATACACACACACACACACACACAGTATGTAGCAATTCCTCAAAGTGAGCAGATTACAAAGTATAAATAAGTATCGTCAGTGGTTTGTTTCAAACTATTTTATTTGAATTGTAGTTAAAGTATAGATATCTGACGTTTACCTACACTTTATCAACAACATAGTTGCACCGTCATATCATTTTGCTCTTTTATGTGGCATTTGAATGGTGGCAGCATTTCCTTTGTTCTAAAAGCGCCTATGTCTGATGCTTTTGTGTGATCTCGTCACAGCTGTGCACAAGCAGAGACCTTCTGCAGAAAACCACGCCCATGCTTCTGAAACTGAATGAGACGGCAGCTTCTGCTTTGAGAGAGAGGGACGGACATCTCTCTGCAAGAGACCGAGCTATGGAAGAGAGAGAGCAGGTCCAGTGACGTTAATGTCTTTGTGTTGATATGGACACTTACCGCCCTGCAACTCTACTGGTCTCAACGGGACTATGTCTTTATAATGCAATCTTCCGCTTTTTAATGTATTTCAATGCACTTGTACCCAACAGATTGAAGAGGAATTTAAAAAAGCTAATATGAATCTCGAAAGTGCCACGGAATATATTGGTAATTTAAATCTGGAGCTGACAATCCTGACCACAGGTAAAAGTTTACTTTGGTTTATTTAATTTCTTCACTTTTCAAACGGTTTTAAAAAGTGTTCTTTATCAGCCTATCAAATTGCTTACATGTCTTTTCTCCTGAATCTCAGAAATGGGGGTTCTTCGTCAGAAGCTGACGGAAAGAGAGGATGAGCGTGGTCTGCTGGAGAGGAAGGTGACGGAGCTGTCTGCCACAGTTTCCTCCACTTTGGCCTCCTACATCTTCCTGGAGCAGGCCCTTGCGTCTGAGAGTACAAAGTATGATCCTATAACTCATAATGAAATGCTAGAGAATTTTTATTTATTTATATGTTAAATCTGGCATGGTGCCTAAACGTGTTGTTGTTGTTGTTGTTGTTTCAGGTTGCAGCAGTCCTGGAAGGACATCCAGATGACCACGGACAGAGCAAACGAGTAAGCTGTGACAATGATTTGACCTATATATTAGAAATGCAATAACTTTCAGGTTGTAATCGGTTTGTAGTTTTAATATGAAATATTGAGTATAATCCCAATGAAGAGGAACATGATTGAAGAAAAGTTTATACGTGTAAAGAAAAAAGCTTCACATCTCTTCTTAACTTAACAATCATTTCTAAATGCATCCAGAGGCCCAGCGAGCAACGTTATATATTTTGTTATATTTTTATATACACCGTTTCATAAGAAGTAAACATTCTGCTGCCACAACATGGTCCTCACAGTTGTCCGTATGCAGTATATAATGAGACATGTATAGTATTTAAAATTACCTGAGTTATGACTAAAGAATGGGGCGGCATTGTCCTCTTGGAGCAACATTTACTCACTTTATTTGACATGTCATGTCATGTTTAGCTGACTCTTTTATCCAAAGTGACTCTTAATAAGTGCATTCAACCATAAGTACAAACTCGGAACAACAAAAATCAAGAAAGTAACTTTCTTTAAGAAAGCCAAAGCACCATAAGTAAGTGCCATTGAAGTGATAATCTTTTTTTATTTAAGGTATAGTCCGAAAAGATGTTTTTACACGAAAGGCAGAAATACCAGCTCACTGTCACACATCCATAAGGCGCTGCAGCTAGTGCCCCCTGCCAATGTGTTGTCTCATTGTTTTCAGGCTGGAGAGCTCACTGGGTCAGTCCGAGCAGCGTGCGTCTGAGTTCAGTCACGCTCTGGCTCAAAGGGAGGAGCAGCTCAGTCAGCTGAAGGTCCTCTCACAATCCCAGGAGACGCAGATCCAGCAGCTCCAGGAAGCTTGCACACAGCTCAATGGTGTACGGGAGATGAACGAGGTCAGCGTTGGGATTTATCTTCTTTACACTTGCAGTACTTGGAATGTTTTGTGTGATTTAAGAACGTCTTACTACAGTTATTGTCTAAGAAGGCTGAAGCACAACATTTATTTAAGAAAGGGCTGGTTCTTACTCCTTATATTGTGGGTCTGTGTGTGTGTCTTAGTTCTTACAGGTGGAGAATGAGTTTGCGAGGGAGCAGATGGCTGAGAGTGAGTCCATGCTGAAGGCCAACCTGCAGGGCCTCAGGGAGAGGAACATCCAGTGTGAGGACCTAAAAGTAGAACTTGGCCGACTTCAGTAAGTTTAAGTTGACGACACCCATGAAATCATCTTATATGCTGTTGGTATTATCTCCATGTGCTAGTGAGAAATGTTGAGCGGGTTGAATCTGTTGAGTCGACAACGCCACTCAAAAAGCTTTTTTTACAACCTAGTTATTTGTATGTGTGACGCAGGCTTGAGAACCGGAGTTTGCAGGAGGAGTTGGAAACTACAAGTTCCAGAGCCGATGCCACCCAGCTTGAGCTTGAACAGAAACTGGAACAGGCGGTCACTGAAATTACTTTGCTGCATCATACACTGCGAGGACTGACCAATGAGCTGCACACAGCGCTCAATGAGCAGGTAACGCAGAAGGACTGCCGGATCTCACCCCCTTTGTCTCACTTTCATACTTGTCAGGTTCTATAATCAGCACTTGGATACTTAGACACAGCATGCACTGTGGAGAAAAATCTTTTTTTCATACAGGCTTGTATGTTTTCAGAAATCCGGCCCACAGAAGGAGTCTCAACGTCGTCACCCCTCCAGCTCCTTCGTCGACAGGGTCATGGTTGCATTAACTGCTGACAAGGAGGACAGCGTCGCAACAGACACAGCTCCTGGATCAGGTACTGTCGCTCAGCTGGCACGTGACTTAAAGTGAAGCGCATGCTTATAAAGTAGCCAGTTGTTTAGCTTCTGTTTTTGTTTTTAACCTTGAACACGATTAGCAACGTGGGTCAGTTTGAATGGTTGGAGGTGCACCATCCAACCATTGTCCATGATCCGCCTCACAACCTTCATCGCTGAATGGTACTGCTTTGTTTTTTGTTTTGGGCACGAAAGCTGATGCAAACCTTTAATTTATTATGATGCAACGAACTTGTTCGCAACTTCTGCTCTTAGCAGTTGTGAACAAGTGTCTGTGAACAGGCACACCCTCTTGTGACCGCTGTTGGGTTTTAATTGATCAAACATGGGTTGAATGTGTGTTCAGCAGACTCGTCTCTTTTATTAAAGGGCCGATACATATTCATTTTTTTAAGTCCCACTTGTGTGTTTGCATGCTCTGAATCACCCTTTCTTCAATAATATATGACACTTATTTATATTGATTGCTGGTGAAATCATCAGATTTCTAATAAGCATGGTCACAGATAATTTATGGCTAAAATTGCACACTGTATTTTAAATCAACATGTCCGAGGTATTTTAAAACGGTTATTGATTTGCAGAGGTAGCATCTTAGGTACAGGGACAATAATTGATGGAAATCCCAACTTGTGCATCTTCACTTATGGTAATCAAAAATCTACGTTGTCCATTCCCTGTGTCCTCAGACTCGCCCGGGCCTCCGTGTGAAAATGTGTTCAGTGAGACGAGCGCCTTCACACGCATCGCAACCGTCACCCCTAAAAAGTCTTTGAACTCGGTGGAGTTTAAGTCGGGGGAGGACGAGCAGAGCAGCGTGGCCGAGCTGTTCGCTGACCTGGGCGGCACCGTCTCGGAGCTCATCGGCACCGTGAAGCTGCTGCAGCAGCAGACAGACGCCCAGTTGGAGGAGCTGCACAGCACCATGTAAGAGCTGTGCAATGGGTGGGATGGCCTTTTTTCACACAAATCTATTTATAGATTAGGACTAATATTTAAGCCTGATTGTTCCGGTCATTTTCTTTATTCATCAATTAAGTACTCTGTTGATGATATGTCAAAACATTTTAAAAAGCCCAGCACAAGTTTCCACAGCTCCATATAATGTCTAATTTTCAGAGGTTTGATACAGAGATGGGGTGATACAATTGTTTTTTAGTTGATATAAAGACCATTGCTGGATTTAATTTGGTTAAAGTTTTTATCTGAGAGGACCGTAATAGTTAAGCTGCTCTCTTGTTTAAAAAAAAAAAACAATTTCACAAATTTCTAATGTAAAAGTAGATTGTATGTTGTTCTTCTATTCCAACATGATCTGATGCTTTGTTCCAGCTCTGGCCAGCAGGTGGCGCAGCAGGCTGCAAACGACAGACACCATGCTGAGGTGTTTGAGCTGAAGCACCAACTCAGCAGTCTGAGCAGCCTGTTTGAGAAAGGAAACCAGGCGCTGCAGCAGAGAGCTCAGGCAAGAACCACTGTACATGCTGCTGACTCTGATACCTAACACTATTCAAAAGGGGTTAGAAAAGAGCGCCGACTGATGGGAATTATCTCGTCGAGCTAAAGAAGCACCGATGAGTGCCTTTTTAAAAATGTGTCTCTTCACACAGGACGAGAAAACTGTGACAAATCTGATGGCGGACATACAAGACACCCAGGAATCTTTAAATAAACACAAGATTGACAGCAACGTAAGGCACACAATCCATATCTATAATTTATTTTTAAACAATCTGAATACACTTGGTTGAATATAACAGTTTTTATCTGCTGCATTTTCACAGGAATTGCGAAAAGAGGTGGTTGAGCTTCGTCGTTCTCTCCATCAGTCAAAGGCGGAAACCCAATTCCTGCATGAGGAGTTGAGAAAAGCTGGTAGCCAATCGGCTAACCCGGCACTTTTTATGGAAGAGAAGATCCAGTTATTGAGAGAGGTACGTTCCTCTCACTTATCGAGTTAGATTGGCCAGATACTGTAGTTTTATAATATTTAATAATAACACTTGTTTTGTCTGTAGGTGGAAAGACTGAAGTTGAGCCTTCAGGAAGTGGAGCAGACCAGAGTTAAACTCCTTGACCGAGCAAAAAGACACGTAAGTATCGGCTTGATGCACCGATATCACTCACCGGCATCGTTGGTTCACTTCTCGAAATACATCAAGAGTATCTTATTATAAACGGGGTTCGTACGGTCATGGAAAACCTGGAAAAGTCATGGAATTTTAAAATTGTAAAAGTCATGGAAAAAAACTTTAATCATAAAGGTTTTGAAAAAGTCATGGAAATTTGTTATAATCACGTGTTCATTTACGCCAAGTTTGAAATAATTAATATGTTTTTTAAAGAAAGACGCTCAAAATGTAAGCCGGCGTACGCTCTCGATACGCCACATTTTCTAAATTGTTCATGTTTATATCGAGATTTTAGTTTGGTCATGGAAATTTGGTTTAAAGTTATGGAAAAGTCATGGAAATCCATTGGTCAAAATGTGTAAGAACCCTGTATAAAAGAGCTGAAGAAGTGTCATTAATAAATAGGAGGTAATCCGGTGTGTTCATGGTGTTTTAATGTCTCTCAGCAAATCATCCACCAGACCAACCAGCAGAAGAGTGAGAATGAGCTCCAGATGCTCAACAAAATCCTCAACAAAGTCAGAGAGGTGAGAGATGCCTTCTACATATTGTTTTTGTGCCGTCTTCTGTTCAGAATATATTATAAATATGTAATCTATACTGTATATGAATTTTTACGGTACTGATTGTTTTTGTTTTCTCCAAACAGACTCTGCTGTCTTTGCCGGTGGTCGTGAACAATTGTGTCCAACTCCAACAGCTTATTGATTACATCGGCTGACTTGTTTGTTGTCTTAACCTGTGTTCGTTGTATTTATGTCAGTCATTGTTCTCACTTTACGTGTTCCTATTTTTAGTACAACTTTAATAAAAGAAAATGATCTTATGCGTCGTCGTTGCTCCTTACGTTTGAGATGTTTTTTATTTCAAGGATAATACAAAAATACCGTGTCAGCAAACCTCACACACACTGTGACTGTGGGTCAGTGGTTAGCAGGTCCGTCCATAAATCAGGATTGGCGGTTTAATCCCCGCCCTCGTCTGTGTGTCCTTGAGCAACACACTTAACCCTGAATTGTTCCCTGAAGCTGTGTCTACGGTGTATGAATGTGACATGTAAGTCGCTTTAGAGAAATGCGTCAGCTAAATGTAATTTAACATAGACGCCCTTAGTTTAGCTGAAGGTGTTTTTATTTATTTTTATAGTTGTGTGTTTTGCTTTAGTTTAATGTATTTGTATACCAAAGCGTTTGAGTTAAATATCTTGGCCCAGTATTTAGTTTGATCCATCAGATGATTTACTTTAATGTTGAACATGATGAGCCATATGCAAAAAAACAACTTTGTTCATAAAATGTGTCTCGTGCTGCTGCGTTACTTTGAAAATCAAATGTATATTAAGTTTTAAACGAAAAAAACTGCACTAAACTCAATATTAATATATGAGCGTTCATCAATCAACCAGTATCTGTTGGCACAGGTGCATTCTGTGTTTTTAAATGTCACGTACATGGTAGTTTTCTGCTGCTATTTATGTCAGGTGTGCCATAGACTATACATGAGTTTGTTTAAATATCCCTTCTATTTGTTTTCGATATTGTGTGTGAGTATAATGTCATAGTATTTAAATGCGGCACTGTGAATAACAACCTAATTCCTTCTAGGCTACCATTGAGACCATAAACCAGGCTGATGTTTATCAAACACACCTTCGTCGCTTATCAGCCGTGTCCTTCTGTCTTGAGTGCAGGTCTTAACAGAAATCATTGTGCTTCTGAAATTCTAATTTGACACATGCAGATTACTGCTATCCTCATTTAATCCACAGGGATCCACAGTTGATTCAGTGGCACTCAAGAAAAACTAAGACCCTTTCAACTAGGGGAAGCCCCCACCGCACCTATCAGCAACGCTTCTTTTCTGATAGGAAAATCAAGTGTTTCCACCATAATGAAGCGTTTCCTCACGAGTCTCATCTTGTCGGATACGCAGACTTTCTCTGTGTGTGTGTGTGTGTGTGTGTGTGTGTGTGTGTGTGTGTGTGTAAAGGACTCCCACTACTTCACTTTATAGGCTGACATATCGAGTTACAAGCCAATTCATTTTCTTGATTAGTGGATCTGCGTGGTAGATTAACTGTCCGTCTGTCTAAGTGCTGTGTTTATGTCTGGACATGATAATTGAGGCCGGTCACGGTGACTGTGGCTCCAGACGACACTTCAAACCAGCTGAGCTGAAACGACGCTCAAGAAAAAGACGTGTGAGGGCATTTTCTTTTGTTCCTGGAGGAAAAATGTCTCGATCTGTTCGTCCCTTTTAAAATGTTGTATTTTATTTTTTCTAACTTGCAAGTAAAACGGTTTGAAATTAAATATTTGCCAAAACACAATAGACATTATAAAACGTTGCAAATATAGGGTAATATGTTGGCACACATGCTTAAATCGGAACAGCCATTATACATCAATATTTTAAATATTTTATTCTTGAAGAACCAAAGTGCTAAATAATTCAGTTTATTTCCAAAAAGACAACCTAATATGCATTACATTACATGCAAATGTGCTAAATCTGATGTTCTTCATACAAGCGACTTATTGCAAAGTCGACGACCATGAAGCATAATAATTTATACTAATATTTCAAAGTCTCATTTACACTCACTAGTGTTGTAAATATTAAACTTGCACATTCAATTCATGACACAAAAATAAGCTTGCAGCCACACACGGTAGTAGATAATATTTACACTCACGTAGTGTGAGGAGGCCAGGACATTCAAATCCAAATTCATAGCATGTATCTCAAAGTAAATTAGCATCAACAATATAGAACATGGGTTTGGAGGTGTCAGAATTTTCTTTTTTTTAATCTGGCGTCTCAGTTTTGCCCTTAACAAATGTCATGTACAAAGAAAGATGACCACAGGTCTCGCTCACTGGCTGCCGCTCCAGCCTCGAATGTCCCGTGAACGTGGCGGTGAGACGCTCGCGTCTCGACTCTCAGCAGCTCAGATGGCAGACACAAACCTGTCCATATTCCCCGGGTACGTCGGGTGTCTCAGATACCCCCCTGTGTTGACGATGGGACCTGCAGCGCCGTTATACTGGGAGAAAGAGCCCAACTGCACCGGGGAGACCCGGCCGTAATGGTCCATGGACTCCACTGACCCGTGGGCTGAGGGATGGAGGCGCCCCGCCGCCGCATACCCCTGAGTGTGGCCCTGTGCGTACGAGCTCTGGTGTGTGTGGTGGTGCGGGTGGCCGGTCGGCCCGGAGTAGGTGAACCCGGGATGCGGAGCGGAGCGTGACGATACGGGCCCCCCGCAGGGTTGGCTCTGGAAAGCCGGGGCTCCCAGGCTGCAGGGACTGGATCCGTTGGGGAGCCCCTCGGGGCTGAAGTTGCGCCCGGGCTGCTGCATGACCTCCGGCCCCTGACCTCCCAGCATGCTGGCTGAAGTCTGGTGTCCGATGAGGTTGTTGATGCTGAACATGCGGTTCTGAGCAGGTCCGAACCCAGGTGGAGAGGAAGACGGGTAATAGGCGGAGCTCAGCTGCTGCCCGTAGGCCGGGCTGACCGTCATGTTGTTGTACACCGAGTTGGTGTACGCGGCCGATCTAGCGATCTGGACAGGAGAGAACACGGGCGTCTCGTGGACGTACGAGGTGTAAGTGCTCAAGTCGCAGCGTTTGAACCTCTTCCTGCGCCTCAGGAAGCTGCCGCTCTCAAACATGTCCTCTGCGTTCGGGTCCAAGGCCCAGTAGTTGCCCTTCCCCGGTCGCCCCGGCTCTCTGGGGATCTTGATGAAGCAGTCGTTCAGAGTCAAATTGTGACGGATGGAGTTCTGCCATTTCTTGGAATTGTCTCTGTAGAAGGGGAAGCGTTCGGTGATGAACTTGTAGATTCCCCCCAAAGTCAGCTTGTGGTCCGTGGAGTTGGCGATGGCCATGGAAATGAGTGCGATGTAGCTGTACGGGGGTTTCCCTCGCTGCAGAGGTCTCTTCCTCCTGCGGCCTCGGGGCTGCTCCTCCAACTGCAGCGGGAGGTTGGAGGCGGAGAAGGTGTTGTCTGCTGGAGAGTCTTTCTCCACTTTGACTACCGGCATTGTCATGGACAGTTCAGAAATGTCTCTTCAAAGACAGAATGAAACGTGAACTGCAACTGCTGCACTGTATATAAGTACGTCCACAGTTTATCCTTAATCCTGAGCGATGGGAATCAAATCAAGAGATCAGCCCAGCACACACTCCCGGTAGAAAGATCACAATTGTAGAAAACAACTCACTGTCTTTAAGTCCAAAAACCAGCAGCTCTTCCGAATGCAGTTGAAGTAATGAGCTTTTTAGAAGCGCTGTGCTCAGTTATCTTATTCCCACAGTGTGTTGCCAGGTGAAGTTGTGGTAAGGTATGAGCGAGAGCCATGCGTGATGTTTAAGGTGTGTGTGAGAATGAGTCACTAAGTGTTGGAGTGTATTACCTTGACAGAGCACCTAAGGGGCCACACCCCCATGGGCATCACATGCTCTTGACATACCTCCGCTCATTATGGCTCTATTGTTCCCGTTCGACAAAGTCTGCATGCTTTGTGGTGGATATTTTTATTTCAAGGATTTTTTTTATTTATTTAAAATCGCTGTAATACATTTTTGATGTCTTTAAATGACAAAAGATTCCTAGCATTCAAATCCTATTCAGATCCTCTTTTTGACTGATATTTTAACTGTTGTTTATTATAAACAAAAGGTAGAGTATTTAAAGATTATTTAGTGTCAACATTCTATGTATTCACTTCATATTTATTCAATGCAAGTCTTTTTTTAGTTTCAAAGACCAAAACGGCCCAAAAAAACACTGTTTCCGTTTGATATTCAAATGCCCCTTTAAAGTTAACCTCAGTTGACTTTAAAAAGTCCAAAATGGTCCATGTTGTTTTGACGTTTAACACTAAAAGACCTCTTTAGTGGTAACTAAACCTACGTGTTGTTTTTCTACTTTGCTTCCTTGTTGTTTTTGCGCCAGTGGTTGGACGAGCCAGCTGTGTTAAGAGATGTAAATGTTTTCCAGACAAAGGCCGTCCTGTGATTTCAGCATGCAAAATATAGACCATCATCACAATCCCTGGACGCAACCTGAGAGAGAAGAATAACAAACTTTCAACATCGGTATTCCTCGTTGAAACAAAATCAATTCTGATGATGAGTATCTTCAAGGAATTGATAGTAAAATGCACTCCACGAGTTTTAGACGTTTTGTCCACATTAGTTTTATTATTAAGTGCTGATTCATGCGATTTAAAATGACCAAACTCATTCTTTGAAAGTCTAATCTGTAAAAGATCTGCTTTTAGGCTGACTTTAAAGACTATTGCGTTTCCCCGGCAGCAGCGAGGGAGACAATGCTGACCCTCTGAGCAGCTCAGGTGGTATGAAGTCCGGCGACTCCACAATGCTCGGGTTCACCACCTTAATCTTTTAAACAAACTGAGAGGAAAAACATGGCAGTGCACTCCCACCACTCATCACCAGGCTGGGTTAGCACTGTGGGCATGTGTGAGGGCGGGAGCGTGGTTTCCCCAGACAAACAGCCCGATGAAAGCTTTAGTCCGTCCAGGCTTTCTGCGGCTGGAGCTGCAGCACGCTGAGATCAGACGGGTTGGCGTGTACGATGGTGCACATCAGAGTGCACACACACCTGTTACTTCAAATTCAACTTTGTAATTATACTTGTCAGCAACAAAACAAAGTCTTGTCATTCCAAGATTAGTATTTTGCTAAAAACAGGGAAAAACTAAAGAATAGTTGTCCTTATTGATTCCTTTATTTTATTTAAACCCAGCATGTACTTCTCTTTACAGCGCACAAGAAGACACTGTTTTCTGAGTTTTTGTTACTGCTTGTTTTACATTTTGAAATTTGAAAATTGACATTTTTAGAGTATGAGAATTGTTGGATTAAAAAAGACGTGTTTATTACTTACTTGTAAATGCTGTAATTTGTCTAAGATTGTAAATGTATATGTGTGTGTGCGTGTGTGAGCATGTACAGCTCCCTCACACCTCCATCAGTGAAAGGAGAGGCGGATACACACACTACTGGATCCCAGTGGATCGAATTATTTTATGACAATTTACAGCCGAAATGTAAACACATGTACATCATTATTAACACCATTAGTTGCTAAAATCGATTAGTCGATGGACTAATTAGCAACAAAATGATCTATTTTGATTATCGTTTAAGTCAAAACTACCATAGTTTCAGCCGAAATGTGAAGATTCTACATCATTGAAACTTTAAAAAAAATTCTGGGCTCTAGAAAATTGCGTTGTACATATACATATAAGCAATTAATTAAATGAATAATCAACATATAATTGACAAATAATAGTTAGTTACAACCATAATGTCTAATGTTAATACTATTATAGGCTGGAATCTTAAAACTTGAAAGAAATAAATAGGGGTGGGGATTTTCAATTTGGTTCTCATATCTAAATATGACTAAATTCTACTTTAAAAAAATGTAACTATTAGAGATGAAAGACCAAGTTTATGAAGTGACTCTTAGATGCACCATTTTACAAAACAATAAGAGTTCATAATTAATAATGTATTCATAGTTATAGAGTAGGAATGAGGAGAAGAGGCAGTTTCTGTTTGATTTGAATAAGTGCATTTATTTGCAATAGAATTTTTTTTAAACTATTTGTAATTAATGTATAGTATTTAATTTAATGTATATACCAATTTAAAAGAAAACAGATTTAGCACGAAAGTGCTTCACAAATAGATTATATAAGCTTACACATACAAGCATTGCGACACATATTATATGAGCAAGGACATAAATAAAACAAGACAAACTAGAAACGAGTTTAAACTCAATTTAGATCATGGGATTATCAGAAACGGGTTAAAACACAGGTTAAACAGTAAATGTCTGGTCAATGAAAACAATATTTTATTAAATGGATACACTCTGATCCAAATGACTGTAATTATGTGTTTGATTGTGTGGTTTCTTCACTTCAACTTGTGACAGACGTGACGGACCTCACCCTTTACTTAAGACGACTTCTTGTGTTTCATGGCAGCGAACAATTAGTGGTGAGTAATTCCTCAGGCAGTCGTTGTTATGGAAGCTCAGGCTCATAGTTGTCATAGTTTGATCATGCATCACAATCTGGCACTCGCACAGCAATTATTGTTAATATTTGTTCATGAGCCTTTTATCTCAGTGTTCTTGTTAGTTTAAAATATGAGTTATGCTGCTCGGAGGTGACTCTTTCAACAATTGTGATCAAGAACGTTTTAAAACCAGTTCATGTGCTTCACAGACTTGGATGATCCGTTCGTGCCATGTGGATTGTGTTCTGTAACTGGGACGGATGGTTCTTATTAAGAATGAAAACAAACTTTCACTCAAAGTCAATATTTATACGGGTGAATACAATGAATACACATTTTACCATTATTCTTTTAATTGCTTGTTTTTTTTAACTCTAATTAGCTTTAATTATTGTCATATTTACAATGGGTGAAACAAAAGACACTCTTCGTGTCAGACCAACAGGATATCTGTCATAAGTTGCCTTCAAATGTCTGGAGCTTCTTTTGATCTTTTAGCACATCTGGAACTTTACTCTTCCCTCTCTACGCTCTTTTTAATTTTCAACTAAGAAACTCAGATAAACCAACTGTACGTTACATGATTTGCACCAACAGCGATTAAACATACATAAAAGGTAAAATAAGATAATCCTTTATTAGTCCCGCAGTGGGGAAATGGACAGGATTACAGCAGCAAAGTGGTCAAGTGCACACAAGACATAGTAAGATCAAAGTGATATAAACAATAGGCAGTAATCAGTCAATAAAATAGACATATATATATGTCTATTTTATTAGAGACCAATACCTCCAAGCTGGAGGTATTGTATGTCAGTTTGTATGAAAGTGTAGATGCATGGGTATAAATGTGTTATAACTCACTTTTGTTGTAGTAATTGAAATATATTTTTAATTATCTTAATGGTTTTAGTACATTTTTAAGACATTTTGTATATGCTTTCAACTCTCCCACTGGGAGCACCCAAACGGAGTCTTCCTGTTGAAGTGTACTTTGGCATAAAAGACATTGGGTTTGGCATCACTGAGTATATGCCAGGGCCTCCATAGCTAAGGGCCCTGGAGCCATGCATTGATGCCGCCATGAGAGGCCTCCACCTGTCCATCACAGCACAGCGTGGAGAGGCAAATGACGGCTGGAGGCTGGGACAGCTGCACAGGAGAGCATGGCTGCAGCCAAGGCAAATGAAGAGCCCTTCACTTTGTGTCCCTCATATACTTCTGGCTGTGCCAGAGAGAAACGGCTCTCTCCAAACAAAGACAACCAAATTAGACATTTGAATTTGAACACTTTTGACTTTAACCATTTGATGGTTGCACGTACACAAGTGGTGGATGACTGTAAGTCCGATACGAGGTGAAAACAGGACACGTGTTCAGAAGTAGGTGAAAAGAGCAGACAGGGGAAACTCTCTAGAAGCGTATTACTCAAGTTCATTGACAGGTTTATATGGAAGAAAATGACCAGACAGCTAAATAAACACAAACACACACACACACACACACACACACACACACACACACACACACACACACACACACACACACACACACACACTGATTTAACGGCAGGCCCTCTGGGCAGTGCAGTGCTTCAGTTATGTAAACTGGCCTGGGTTTGGATCAAGTCAACCGTCAGGATTTTGCATCTTCACCAAGGCCCTGCAGCTGCTAATGCAAACAAGAAACTCTCACTTGCTTCACAGTGGCCTGACTCGATCAGCATACACACACACGCATGCATGCACGCACACACGCACATGCACGCATGTACGCGCAAACACACGCACACACGTGCAAGACTTAAATTGAAACGGACATATCAAGCTCCATCTTACAATATGATAACCACTGTTTGAAAAAAGCGAAACCTTCTCTATCTAAATAATGTATAGGTTATATTAAGAAATAATTTATGCATTTTAAGGCATATGCATTTCTAGGAATATATTTTCATCTTCTTTTAATCTACAAAATCTAAACTTTCCAGTTATTGTATTAATCAATACTTTTCTAATAACACTATCAGATGGAAAAGTGTGAAATATGATCTGAATCTAGAGAGTTTCAGCTTATTGTGTATCAGTCTGACCCACAACTTTACTGTTTTGGTTCACTCTCATGCTTTAAATTTGTGGACCTTAGCAAGTAGCTGTTTCCAGTGAAAATGCTCTCCAAGAAAAAGAAAGTCAGCTAGCAACTGAACTGGCTGGTGAACAGGAAACGATTTGAGTTCAAATAAGTTGACACAAATTATTTACACATCTGCTAGATGTGTAAAAAAGCAATTGTGTCCTAACAAGTTTGCCATAGCATCTTATAAAAGTGATATGTTACATCTTTTCTAATTTTTTTCTGCTTAGTAGTAGTTCTTCCAAATGATGTAACACTGTCCAGGTTTAAGGTGGTGTCAGGTGTGGAGGTGTCAGGATGCCAAAGAGGCGCTGTCAGACCCTTTTAGCCTTAACGCCAATTTATGCTCAAGAAGAACGAAAGATGCCGGAAGGCGAAATTGAGAGGAGGACGATTAAATGATTGTTTGGAAAATCGTTCCCGGAAGGCATTCATAGTACTGCACTTAATTGTGCATACAAAAAGTGACAGAGTTTAGCTGTGTGCCAATCACATCCCCATGACGTAAGTGAGGGTAAATGTCAGATTGTCGACATCCTATTCTTTGGCCGATGATTTTCGCTGGAGATGTTCAGAGGCTGTGAAGTTACAGCAGCTTGTGAACACACCTCTTCTCGAACTGAAATCACCTGTCCTGCCTGTCCAAAACCTCACTTCACTTAAATGCATATGTATCTTTTAGATTATCAGTTACTCAAAATGTCGAAAGAAACCCATGGAAACATGCCACCAGCAAACAGTTAAAAGCACAATGCAACAATGCAACATTAATTTGCATCGCTGCATGAGAGCAAGACGAGCTCCACGAGGCAGCCGGTGACACTTTAATCAGCACTTGTCAACTAATTATCACTGAAAAAATCAGCACATTCATGCTGGAAGTTGAGAGGTGCGATTTCTAAAGCTGAGAAAAATATCTTGACCAAGATGAAGCAAATGTATTTTATTTATAGATTTGGTCTGTTTATTTATCCGTAGAAAATGAAATTACATAACATTACATGTCATTTAGCAGACGCTTTTATCCAAAGCGATAATGATACACCCTTTTGAATCGATATTCATTGTCAGTTGTGGATCAGGTTTATTTTGTATGATTCACAAACAGATTGACTCACCGCTTACTCGATAGAAACAGTATATCTCTCCTGCACTGTAACAGAGCACACATTTATAGTCATGGCTGGTTGCAAATGTCAGTGCATCAATGTCAGTTGGGCTCGGTGAGGATCCATGTGTCAACACCTCATAGATGTCTCAGCCTGCACATCCAGGCGGCTGCACATGAGCATTTCTACCCCTGCCTGCACCTGAAAGGAACCTCAGTTGCACAACAGGATTGCACATTAGGATGGATATAGAATAGTCGACTATAGTCGAGCACTATCCTCCTTATTTTCTTCTACTTCATTTACGCAGAAAGTGTGTGTGTGTGTGTGTTTGTCTGACCGCGAGGTAGAGAGGAAAGGGAGAAGGAGAAGACTCAGAGGAGATGAATTGTTACCACACAGAGCTCTTGTGGCTTTTGGCAAAGTATTTCCCATGAAGTGAAGCTTTTGCTGTCTTTCCTCTTGATTTGTGCGATGCAGCGCCTTCTGTGTGTGGGCACGTAATGGCACGCACAAGCTGGGGTAGGAAACTTCCCATGCTTCTTAGATCATTTGTCAACCTACGATTTAAAAGAAAAGACTAGGACAGCACACTAATTAGATTTTTTGATATTTCCACATGGACATTTTGGGCAAGACGCCCTTCTTCAGTATGTAGTCTGGCAATTTGTGTCCTTTAAACTATCAACATGAGGATCCAGCATCCTGTTCTCAACTGCAATTTACCACGCTGTCTTAATTCATACAATAGCATCAAAAGTATGATACAAAAATAATACTTTTAAAGGAAATCTTCAGTTTTCTTTGCATGAAGACTTATTTCCTTTCACGCAACTCTCTGCAAAAAGAAAAACAAATGCATTTTCCAAAATGTCACACATACATTTCTCAACCCCAAACTGTATATATTATAATGTTGAAAGAGAAATAGTGACTACTCGGAAACACCCATTACCAGGAGGTACATGGTTCAACTTGATTCATGACATGGTTCAACCCTTGTCTGTCTTTCCTGTGTGAGAAACGCATCCTTTCCAAATTCTATCTCTGGCCTGCGGCAATATCGGCCGGTTATTTTTTAAACATCTTTTATTTTACTTCCATCATAATCGCTGCTTTGGTCACAGCTATTGCACTTTGTCATTGATGCACAACAAGGTTTTAGTGTGTGTCATTGCTGACAGGCTTTCACCGCCGCCTAAATCCTCTGATTCCTAAGCAGGAAGATACAAGCATTCATCAGCTCCTTCCGAGGTCCCTGAGCACGCGGTTGTGTTTTCTCAGCTGTCAAACTCCTGACATGCTTTTTTAAGCTCGGCAGATGAAGCATTTGTAGAAAGGTCCTTGGCTCTGAAAAGGCATGTTTGTTATTGTATTATCTCTAACATGTAGATTTTTTTAAATACGAAGAGATGATTGATTTGTATATCAATGAATCATTAACAGTAAATAGATGTTGTAAAAGAATTGGTATTACCTCCTCAAATGATATTCCTTCACTACAGTAGCCATATAAAACCCACTCGTATATAACTCAAGCCAGGACGTGCTCTCACACAGAGAGAGGTCCAGATGGATGGATGCGTTAAACAAATATACACACTTCCACCCAGGAGATTTACTTTTGTTATAACGTAGGCACTTAATAAAACCTTGTATGTGCGTCACTTATTTTAACTCAAATCTTTTCTTAAACCTAATCCGACAGTTTTGTGGCCTAAAGCGGTTCTGCACTGATCGCTGTTGTTCCTAGATATTCAGATGTAAGACAGCGAGAGGTTGTATGAGGACGCGTAGAACACACATCTCAGACCTGCTATTTCCTGTCGTGCGATCACAGTTAATCCAACAGATGGTTGTTGGACTTTACAACTTTTATATCTAAGTTTGTAACTGTGCCGCCGGAGAGAAACTCTAGAAAAACATCTTAAAAACACACAAACAAAAGTACAGTGAAATAAAAGCCTCCACGCTAAGGCCCAGTGGGTTGCCAGAAGCCCTTATATGTTCGGGGTGTTTCCAGTTCTAATGCTTCATCCTCTGGGGACCGTCAATGTGTTGCACGTTACTCTCAGTGCTTCATGGCTGCCGAGCAACGACTGCTTGCGATTCTTGATCACAAGACGAACAACGTCCGTAAGCTCTTCAAACTTCCCGATCGTCTTGCGACACATAAATTAAGAGCCACTTGTTAAGTGTTCTTAACACGTCTGTGTGTGTTTGTTTAGACATCAATTATCCTTTATTGTATCAACGCTGGATGACTGCTTCGGTTTCTTTGTAGGCTAAGATCAAAAAAATCCATTGTTGTTGTTCATAATTATAGGTCGTCAGTTGTCTGGTAATTGTCTTGTAACACTTTATGATCAGATAATTAAAGTTCTTTCAGCCGCAAAAGACAACACACATGCGTGGTATCAGTGGCGCCGCTATTTCTGTGCACGAGTTGAGTTGAGCATGACCACTCAAACAGGATGCGGTGCAGAGCGGTCCACTTGTATCAGTGTGTGTGTGTGTGTGTGTAACAGAAGAGAGAGGTAGCCGTGTGTTGGGTGTTGTAGATCTCATGCATACCTGTATCTAGGTTGTGTGGAGGGAGGTTGTCCTTCTGACTCAGCCGTGCATGGCAATCGGCCAGAGAGAGAGAGAAATTTAGACTGGTATGTTCTTTCTTTCCAGTGCCACCTGTGTGTCTGTTACAGTGGGATTTGTACCTCCTCAATCACTGACACATGTGGATTATCTGTACTTAGAGGAAAAAGCCAATACAAGCCACATCTTGTGTGCAAGCAATCAGGGACTCAAACACAACATATCTTCCCCTTTGTGAGTGGAGTCTTTTAAGGATATGCTACCAGTATAATTGCTGTATTTGTGCATTTAAAGAGTGTTATTTACATGTAATTGGGTAATATAATTGTACATCTAACACATTAACAAAACAAAACACAGAAGTAATTGTGTCCTAAACTGTTTTCAGATTGATGCCATATGTGACAAAATAGGGATTTATTCTCCTGGTATTTAACACATCGGATAGTAAATGATCTTTTGTGGTTTTCGTCTTAAGCTGCCCTGGGCTTGTGCTTGGCAAACATAGCCAAATTCAGGTGTAAACACAGGTTACAGGTGGGTCAACTGTTGAGGTAACATTGCAGACAAGTGAGTAAGACAGAGAGAGATGAGAGGAAATACTGTTGAACAATGCTGATAATCTCCGTCATTACAAACCTACTCACCTGGATTTCTCTCTGTGTAGCTGCAGGTGGAAGTCTGTCCCGTAGCAGACACTTTCCTTCTCTTTGTTTAGCTCTCACAGGTGTTGTCATGGTCTGCTCATGATCTATATGCAGTCAGAGGGGGTTATATGAACTGACATACTCAACTGTCTATTAGTATCCATGCTGTGTAAGGAATAGGTAGGGCAGAAGTAGACAGGTTATTGAAAAGGTTCATCTTAATAATGACGACTGTAACTTCCTCCTGGCAGGTCTAGCGGCTCGGGCCCTCCACCTCTGGAGCTCATCCCGAATGCAGCGGCTCGACTGGGCTTCAAACTAAATTCACCCACACGACATTGGGACTTGCGTACCGTGCTGCGAACACATCGGGTCCCGTCTACATTCTGGACAGGGTCACACCCCAGCCAAAAGTCACATCAGCACTTCAGTGGAACTTATTTATAGCATTTTGTATCGTGGCTTTCTTGAAGAAAATGTACTTTCTTGATTGTTGTTGTACTCATGATTGAATGAATTCATTGTAAATTTGAATTAAAGCATCAGTTAAACTAGAACGGGCACTCGGTAGAGCGCATACCTTCGCATATCACAAGATTGGGCATTGAATTATGAACATTTTGGCATTAGTTGCATGCCAATTGGATAGAAATTGACCGCGCTATGGTAAAAAGAAGATTTTTACCTTTTCATGGCCTTGACCTTGACCTTTGACGCGATCAATCCCAAAATCTAATCAAATGGTCCCCAGATAATAACCAATCATCCCACCAAATTTCATGCGATTGGGTTATTTACTTTTTGAGTTATGCGAGTAACACGCATACAAATAAATAAATAAATAAATACACGGCGATCACACGGCGATCAAAACATAACCTTCCACATTTTCAATGCCTTCTAATTAATGCCTACTTCCATCCATCCATTGGATACACCCGCGTATCCTTAAGGGTCACAGGGTTTGACACAGTAGAGAAAAACTATTCAAACCCACATTTACATCTAAAGGCCAAATATAATCTCAGATTAACCAAACCTGCTGGATGTCTTGGGACTGTGGGAGGAAACTAGGTCACCCTCCCAGGCTCCATGCTGACTCCATGCTGGATGCTTGAAGCCAGAACCATTTTGCTGTGAGGCGACATCACCAATCCAAATATCAACAAATCAAATACATTTGAAGCTCATATAACACAGATCGAATAGATGGAGATAAATCCCTGGCTCCCCCATGCCACACGTTAAAGTGTCCTCGGGCAAGACGCTGAATGACTATTTAGATGACTATTTAGATTAGACCCTGCTGGTGGCACCATTTAAACTCAAAACATACCAGTTTACACTAGCATTTGGTTGATTTGAATATTCTATGGCCTGCTTTTTGTCTTCTCTGTTTGTTTATTTATTGTATTGCGCCATCTTTTACTGTGTATTGTACTTTACTCTTTTAACTGTTCATGTGTTTTGGCCTCTGTTCCTGCCAAATTGTTTTAATTGACTACTGTACTGCACTTTGTGACACTTTGTCCTTGATAATTGCAATACAAATAAACTCTACGTGCTTCCTTACTTACTTACCTTGCACGAGTGGTCGGGAGACTAGAAAGGCTCCGTAGAAAAACATGTGAGTTTCAGTTAATTGTTGAGATCTATTGCTGTAAAGACAATGACTCAGTCTGGGGAAGACACAAGCAGTCAGATCATACACCAAACTAGCCAAACTTATTCAGAGGAGAAAACTTATTAAATTAAATTATTTCACAAACTGTCTGTTGTCAACAGCCGTCACAGTCTACAGATCAAGCTCTTGGTTTAAATTTGACCGGCTCTGCGTTTACTGTAGTTGTGCATTCACAAAGAAAGTGGTTTATATTCTTTAATCTGGCTATAGCATTGACTATGCAATCATCTGAACGCTAACATTTCTTGGTCTGCTGAAATGCTTTCTAGAGATGTTTTATCATTAATTCAATCATTACGAAAACAAGACCCCAGCTTAACAATAACTGTATTTCAAAGGATTGTGGAGGTCTGGATCGTATTCAAACACTCTGCATACTCATGAATGTGTTGTAATGATACCATCTGTAAACATGACATCAATTGCTTCTGTTGCTCTCCTGAAGGTTTGTTCCCTTTTTTCCCTGTAAAAGTTTTTTTTTTCTATATGTAGGGAGTTTTTCCTGATCCGATCTGTTCTGGGACAGGGATGTCGTATGAGAACAGATTGTAAAGCCCTCTGAGGCAAATTTGTAATTTGTGATATTGGGCTATACAAAATAAATTGATTTGAATTGTTTCACTTTTAAGTGGCACTATAATAGAATGTGTGGCTTTCAATTATTTGGCTCTGTTGTACAATGTATCGTATTTGCCCCTAAAAAGAAATCTAGCTCCAGGAACCTAAAAAATTGAAAGGGAACAATTGGAGACAAAGAACCAGAAAATAATCAAGCTGAAGGAGGAGATGGTGAGGAGAAGATGGCAAAAAAAGGAAGTTAACGTGTTATATCAGCAAACCTGAAAAGATGAAGCTTTAGTACAGATTAATAAAATTAAAAAACACATTCAACTCTACATGTAACACTGTTATAAAACAATGTGGTTCAGGAAGTTGAGGCTTCGCTGCCAGACAAGTTATTCTGGATTCTGTCAGAAAATAATGAACTTTGTTTTCATGCCTTGATCTTAACCAAAAACAGCCTGAAAGAGTTATAGAGAACGAGAGTGACTGTCTCACACCTAGATTCAGCTGGAGGACCTACAGCTGCAGGTGTACAGTTGATTATAACTATGATTATTAATGCACAAAGTACTAAAAGCCAAGACTTTGAATCGCGTGTGTGGCGTTGAGTTTACACGCCGATGTGCATGCACATTTATGTGTGGGATTTGGGCCGTGCTTGTAAGGGTGATACACTCAAGCACCCACTTTCTGTCATGCATAGAGAGGGTTCAGCTGCACAATGGCAGAGTGATGGGTGTGACAGTCTCCGGGATTAAAGCAGGAGAATGGATCCACAAGCGGACAGGTTCCACCGCCTTGAGACTCCTCCTCACACATCAGAGTCATCACACAGTATCTAGAGCAGTGGGAGTTACGGTTTGTTTGTTTAAGTCAGTGTCGTTAAATGTTAAATTATTCTTTGAAAGGTGCAATGTGCCCCCCTCCACCTCCACCTCCACCTCCATCTCCATCTCCACCTCCCTCAGGTTAATTGATTTGTTTGTGTATCAACTTTTAGTTGTGGACACTATTTGAATGGACTGGTGGATTTGCACACCAAATGTTGTTCCATTGGGCTGTTTTGCATGCTGTGCGGCCGGCCCTCAGCCTGGCACCATTTGTCATGATGATTCACTGTTGGCTCACACTTTAAAACCTTTTACAGGCTAAACCACTGGGATCACTTTATGACCAGGAATAAGCTACACTCAAGTTAGTTACTTCAGTTCTGCCAAATAACGAAATGATTAAAACCCCAGTTGTTTGGCCTGGTGAAGTGCACAGGGTGTAGTGTACATAAGATATCACAGAACAGCAGCGTCAACCTGTCTGCAGCCCTGGAGGCTTTTATGAAGATATTGATATAACCTGTTCATATAACTATTTCAAGCCTTTAGATGTTTGATGTTTACTTGTATTGCTATGTTTTGTTATAGTTCACACCATTGTACAGTATATATCCTTACAGTTAAACTTGGGACTTTGTGTAAGTTGTGATACTTGCGATGTCTTTTTCTAATACATTTTACAATTTAAGTCAAACCTTTAATCCTTCCGTTTTCTATTCAATTATTTTCTATGAAAGACATGTTATCTTTTTGTTTATGTTGTTATACATTCTCTCTTCATTGTATGTCATTGTGTACTCTCGCATTGAGTGACAAAGGAAGAGGGCGGATGTTACAAATTGTTTTGTCACCTAAAAATCATAATACAACTGTGAAAAAAGTAAACACTTACAAAAAATGGAAGAAGGTCTTAAAAGGTTTAATTTAGGAGGAATAGTGTAGACAATACTATTTATGATAATCTAATAATCTATAATACACTTTGTGAATTAGTTTTAATTGTCTAATTGAATACTTTATTTCATTAAACTTATCATTAAACAAATTCTAACCTGCCTGAAATTACATTATTTTGTGTTTAATTATTTCATTACCTTGAAATTGTATACTTTTTGCCCATGAAAATGGACACATATGAAGGAATTGATGACCATCACAATGTATTGACTATCAATAAAATGGGTATTATTGACCTTCAAATGCCTTATTTTTTGTGGGTGCATCATGTTGTATACCTATAATAAAAAAATAAAAAAATATGTTTTTTTTACAATTAACCTTCTCAAATAACAAAGTCACGCGTTACTAAAAAGTTAACAGATGTGTTCTCATCTGCCAGACTCTGTGTATTATCAATGTGATCCTCCCAAAACAGAAGAACACAAGCTTCCCCGGGGGAATAAAGATAATTAGTATTTTATCTTGATGATAATGGTTAAAAAAATGAGGCCTACAATAAACCATGTGTGCTAGTTTCCTATGTGATGTACTTTAAAGCCCCACTATGTAACTTTTCCACCTTAAAATAACAGCTTTAAAAAAATTGTGCCGCTACAATGGCTTTTAATATGTTGATTTGCACCTCCGCCACTGCCATTGAAAAGGTACAAAGTGTCGCTTTTTAAGAAAGTCTGAGGATGGAAACGCTGTGAATAAAGTGAGTAAAAGTGTTCTTTCACACTTGTGTGATGTGCTCACCCTTTATGATTCAACATCCAACCTTAAAACAACCAACGTGAGCGGAGGTCAGACCAAGGGTCACATTTCTCTCTCAATATTACAAATGGACGAGTTTGTGGTTACATTTACACGCACACACACACACACACACACACACACACACACACACACACACACACACACACACTATATATATATATATATATATTTGCCATCCTCTTTTAGATTCCAGTGTGTAAGCGTGAGTGACAGAGAGCCTCATGGGGACAGAGCTGGTGTTGGAAGTGGAAACAAACTTCACCCTCTTTCAGACTGACGGACAAGCGTGGCGTCAGACCCTCAGAGACCCTCACAGTATTATTAACAAATATGCAAGAACACAGACACACACACACACACACACACACACACACACACACACACACTCCTCCCTGTTGGCACTCACATGCAGTCCCCGCCTCCTCTCTTTCCCTCCCTCTCTCTGCTGCCGTAGCTGCTGGACCTGTCTGACTGCCTCATTTGTCATCACCAATCACTTGCTCTTTGAGCGGCCCTGAGAGACAGGGGTATTAGCTGCTTCTGTCTAGTGTTGAGAGCTGGGCTTTCCTGCTGAATAGAGAAACTATGTATGAACGCCACGGGAAAACATGTAATGACACACACTGGCACACTCCCACAACAGCTGCTTCTCAGAGTGTGTGTGTGAGTGTGTGTCTCTGCAGTAACTCCTATCTTGGTCTATTTTCTTTAATTTATTTTCCTTATACTATTTTCTGCATCCTCTTCTAGGGTGTGTGGTGTTAGTTGTGTGAAAGAGTTGGAGGACTTACTCACATACTTTATTCAAGTCAAAGTAGCAATAACTCATGATATAAATGATCCATTCCAAGAACAAATATGACATAACATTTTTTTCTGAAGTAAAAGTATGCAATTCATATCAAACATTACAGATAGTTTCAATTGATGAAGAACACACCCTATCCTATGAGGCCAATTTTCCTTTAAACACACATGGCAGACTCTTCTATCTTCTCTCTGAAATCCCTTTTAGTTTTTCACAAAAATGAAATAGTATTTATTCAGGGGGTGCAGTGTGCAACATGGTAATGTGGTAACATGATGGAGTAACGGCAGTTGACGGGGGTTAGTGAAGGGTCAATTACTCAAAAACGGTCTTACTATTTTGAGGTATTTTATTTACTGTACATTTTATTAACATTATTTATGGTACTGTTATAGCTTTGTTACAGTTAGTTGTATAGATGACTGGAAGAGAGGGAGGGGTGTCCATATTGTACATTTTTTAACAGCTTTTAATTTTCATATATATCATTATGACTATTAAAACGTTGCAGCTGAGAATGGAGACGACTGCTCACATGAAAGGCCGCATGAAACAGAAAATTGGCCTATTTGTATCAAATAAGGGTTTATTAACTGGAAACACCTCTGAGGAGAATGCATTCAACAGCCTCAGATAAACTACAACCTCAAAGATGACTATTAAGATGAATCAATACCTCTCTTAAACAAAAAAAATATTTGACTAACTAATTAGATGCCTACGTTTTAGCTAAGCGCTTACGTAATAAACTGGAAACTGAAACTATTTGGTATGTTTGTAAACCTTGCTATGTTACATGCATTAAAATATAACGTTTGTTTATTAATAGCCCAACAATATATTTAAAGTAATTATATATATTTTAGTGTGAGTTTTAAGGTATCATTTACAGTTCAATGAGGGAGTTTCTTTTTCTTTAAATACTTTTACTTTTTTCAATAATTCAGAAACTAGTAGAACCACTTTTCATGTTGTGGGTGTTTCCTACGTTTGATACTTATTGTTCCCTCTGCCTCGGTGAATGAGTGGAACATGTCTGTAACTGGTGTGGGTGTCTTGCGGTCCATTGCGGTTTGGGGTTGGCCATGAAGCACATGCAGCCTGCCATTCATGCATTAAGAGCTGCGGCTGATTCAAGTGTCAGATATGATGGAGTGTCTGCCAGTTTAAGCTTGCCATGGTCGGCTAGCTGGGCGGCTCACTGAGTGGGCCGCGACGCTCCCCTCTACACGCAAACTAAATGAATCGTTGAACTCCTGCAGACAGGCCAGCTCAGAGAGGTTTCTGCAAGGAGGGACTTTTACAACGTGGATCAAAAAGATGATCATTATCTTAAAATACACATAAGCAACTGATAAACAACCATTCGGTTGTTACGTCGGGCTACGTTCAGTGGCGGGGTCGAAGGATCACAGCACGACAACAACAGTTGTTATAGTCCAGCAGCTCCACGAGTGAGTCGGTGGCTCTCACATCGGACGGAGGCGGCAGACACAATGGCTGAGAAGGATTATTTGGAAAACGAGCCGTTGTCTCTCTGTGGCGCAGCGTCCAAGCAGGCCACCCACCAGGAGAGAGGGTCTGAGGAATGCTTTTTACTGGATTGCTTGTCTTGTCCCCCTTCTCAGATCTACAGTGTTTGTGTGTTTGTGTGTGTGTGTGTGTGTGTGTGTGTGTGTGTGTGTGTGTGTGTGTCAGAAGTGACATTACATACATTACCTGGAAGAGAGGAGTGTGTGTGTGTGTGAGTGTGTGTAGTCAGTGTGTTTTTGTTTGCCTGGACATAGATTTTCCACTGTGACCGCCAGTGTTGTGGTTTTAGGTCGGTAGTTCCGCTTTTCTTTTATCCATCTTGCTGACAGAGTATTTAAGGAAAGACTACACACAAGGGCTATTTTTCAATTTTTTTTTTTTACTGTTTTACTGTTTTTTAACAGACCTGAGATTATAATCAATGGACAGACAATTATGTTGCAACAATTGGGATATTTTGATAAGTTGCATCAGGCCTTTTTGTGCTGCCTGAAGTCAAATCGCCTCAAGTGACTCTAGGTGCCACTAGCGTGATGCTGCGATCAAACTGTTGAGGTGTATTGTGGGTAATCAAGGCACGAGAATAATACATGGAATAAACAATACAATATCTCTTGTTCTGCTGCATCAATTTGGCCAACGCGACTCTTACAAAAGTGCAATGTTAAAATGTTGAGTCTCTTCGGACTAAAATAGACTAAACAATTAATCAAGAAAATAATATAACAATTGGTTCCAGCTTCATTCAGAGTTTTTGTATTTTTGATATCCCATAAAGTCAAATTTAAAGTGAAATCACTAAATCATGATTCAAGAGAGTTTTATTCTCAAACAAATTACAGTTGCTAATTAAATCAGGTGCTGAACAACCTAAGAGATTATAGATAAGATAAGATATAAAAAATAGTAATCACGAAAACACCAAGAGGTAATACACCTTTAAGGATCAAGAGTAGTGCTGCTAATTATTTTAAGATTATTGGATTCATCTTTGCCTTTAACATTTTAGAAAATTGTGGAAAATGCTCAACACAATTTCCCATAGTGCAAGGGGATGTCTGAAATTCAAATATATTTAATTTACAATAAAATTTGACGAAGAAAATCAGCAAATACTTTGCAATGTCGAAAATATTAATAGCTAATAAAGGGTTCGTCAACAAAAACAAAAAAAATCTATTGAAAATATCTGTTTATCAAATAATGGACTTTATGTTAACTGCCCTGAAAAAACACAAAGGGTGAACACATCTTGGTATTTATTGTTTTATATAAGCAGTGGAACAAGGCAAGAAGTACTGACATCAGACTTGTTTTTCTTTGATACAACTACTGATGACCTGACTCATTTTTGGACTCAAACCAAAACTATTTTAGCTCGAGAGCATTTGCTACAGTCATTGCCCCCATTGGGCTTATTATGCTACAATTGAGTAGTGTTTTTTTCTTTTTGTATTAATGCACACAAATACAATATAATTACAACCTTCAACTTAAATTCTGTATTTCTTTGATTTTTTATATGAACAGTTTGATGGATCCTGTATACATCCCCGATCTGATTCATCACTCGCTCAGCGATCTAATGCAAGTGACTTAATCAATGGGGAAAGGTCCTGAAATACTTTTATGTATAATACTGGGGGATTTTGTCACATATTAGTAATAGAGGTATAGTGTATTCAGTAATTATAAACAATCCTAACTGTGTAATAGAACAGTTATCCCCTTTAAAAAAGAAAAAGTACTCCTCCCAAGCATGCACTTATATTGCACATATTTTAATAAAAAAGTGTCCAACATGTAAAGAGGTAAAACTGCCTCTTAGATCCGTGATCCTGTGCGTGTAACCGCACACGGAGCACAGCCAGCTGTCCACCACTAGAGGGCGCCTTACCTGTGGTTCAATATTTACACAGCAGCAGAGTGAGTGCGATTCCAAAAGATAGCTGGCACCATTTCATACACTGCATTTAAAAGGAGACGCCCTATACTCATAGGATCCACCTGTACACACATGACAATGGCTGCCACTGTACCTTGTGGTTGGCACAAGTGTTTGCAGACTTATTTAACTTGCAGACTGTCAAACAAAAGGAGGGCTGTGTCTATTTACACTTATCAGTAGAGCGACAGGCGCAGGGTGTGTGACTGTGAGGGTGACATGCTCTGATGCTGTTAAAAAAGACCAGGCCGACACTCTAAACTGGACCATAAGTGACTTATTAGTGTGTGTGTGCTTAATGTGTGTGTGTGTGTGTGTGTAGGTGTGTGTATCAGGAGAGAGCAGGGTTAAACTGTTAGCACAAAGAAAGGGTGTAGCCAGATTCAATGGAGGCGACAGATAATGGGTGGGGACCAAAAGGTGAAATCCCACGTTTGACGTTAACAACTGTCATAAAGTGATTTGTCTCCCAGTTCCTCATATCGGATGAACATGAAAGGCAGAATATATTATAGTACCACAGTTATTTTAAGGAGCACACGAGTTTCATTGTGCAACAAATTTAATTAAGAGCTCATGTAGCATGCAAAATGACAACTGTTGTATAAGTAATGCGTTTAGCACAGCATATTGTATTTAATTGTATTACATTTGAATCACAATTGCATTTGAAATAAAATGGTTATTATTCTTTTGAAAACATATGCGAGTTATGCATTGAATTCCTTTTATTTTAATCTATTTAATAAAACTGTCGTAAGAAAGTAGTAATGTAGTCAGAAGTCTGACTTTACATTACAATAAATCCATTAATACAAGACACAAATCTAATTATGTGTCTTTGTGTCCGTCATTACCCATTACTCCAAATGACCACTCATAGGTTGTTCATCAGAATGACAGTAAGCTTGTGTAATATCTTAATATCATAATAGTGTAAACAACATTGACTCAATGCATGACAACAATTGGATAGTAAACAATGCAAGGGACGAGATGTTGCAATGATGCTAAAATAAGAATTTCTTGCAAACAGAGTTGCATTGAGTTCAGTACATTTAGCAACATGCATTGAAAAACAAATATGTGTGTGTGATTTTGTGTTTTGTGTTTTTGCTTTTCTTTGTTTCTTGGCTGCTTATGTTGTCTTGGTCAATTTTCCGTTCTGCTGTCAAAGTGATAGTTTGTGTCATTTCGGTACTTTAATCATTAGAGATCTCTTCGGTGTCCATAGCTTTTCTTGTATTTTTGTGTTGTCTGAGCTTTGGCCTCTTTTCCTGCTTAATGGTCCTGAGGCTACAAAGAGAAAAGTTGTTTATCTATCATAATACTCACTTGTATTCACAGGTGCAAATGTTAGTCTAAATAAAATAATATGTTGTTGTTAGTCTTGTTGTTTGGGATATCACGGCTCCGAGAGGTGTTGTTTTATTCTTGTATAGTTCAATTCAATTCAGTTTATTTAGTAAAGCCCGATATCAGAGATTCCAAATTTGGCTCGAAGGGCTTTACATTCTGTACACATACGACATCCCTGTGCACACATTGATTAGGTAATGGGTTTTATTTTGGAGCTGGACGTGTTCTTTTGTTTAATAGTACTGCCAACCAACATTTGTCTCTGCCCTTTTTAATTATATATTTTAATTTACAGACTTAGGGCAATTTTACACTGGTAGTTTTCCTATTATGTATAAAGTAAAATACTCTAGGATTCTTTCCAAAGAATCAGCAGGAAGATGAAGCTTTGTGCTCAGAGATTGAGAAAGTAACAATAAAAGTGTGAAAACTCGCAACTGCCCTGTTGATGAAAAGTTCCAAAATAGAGTTGATAAAGACAAAACAGATCGGAAAACGAGCTTCAGCCGCGCCAGGCTTCAATGGTTTCAGATATTATGAGACCATTTTCTGTCCTGTGCTTGAAATCACTTCTAATTTGCCCTGAAAGCTTATTACAATTTATTTTTAAATGTTGCTGCAATTGACAACCAGGAACTGGTGCTCATGTAAATGGCTCTCCTAATAGCAGAACCACATGTCATTTTGAAACCTTAGACTAAGGGAGAGCTTTCTGAAACATTAGAAAATCCATAAATACTTTGGATTGGACATGAAGAATGATTTAAAACACTAAAAAGGGTGCTCCAAAAAGGCTGCTGACTTCATCCTTAAAAAAGAAACGTCCTGATGTTAAACACATCTTCTCAATGCCTATAATTATTATTAAAGGTAGCTGGGCTACGGAAACAGACCGATACACTTAGTTAGCAATATCCGAGATTGCTAAACAAACAGCTGATTTCACTGTTTTAATTCATTTAGTATTTCTAAAGAACGGAAAATGTTGTAAAAGAGTTTTAAAAGCTTTTAGAATGGGTGGGAATCAAACTAGGAATACATATAGAACACTGGAATCCCCTACCTTTACAAACTATAATGAATTACCTATTGCCTGATATATATTTGAATTATCTGTAAAAACAATGATTTCAGAGACATTTTCAGACATGGACTCAAAGTAGAGACCAGTGGTTGGTTTTAGGCAAAAGGAGAAATCCACTATGGCCAAAATATATGGAACATCCTCCATGCTGTTTCTGAATATGTTTACATGATATGAGTTTGGTTAGTCGTTAGTTTAAAACATTTTCTTGGCATTTTAGCACTCATTTATACTTTTTGATTGATTTGAATTAAGGTTATACAATAAAATAAGGTACTTTCTTAGATCTTGGATCGTTATGGGGAAAATCAAGATGAATGTGTTTAATTATGTACGTTTTGGCCAGTACTCAGTTGATAGATCCACACCGATGGCTTTACATTTTAATATCTTTAATTTGGTGAAAGTAATCTCAGTAGCTGTCATCATGTTGTATAGTCTGACATGATATGTGGAATAATAACTGCAACTACACCGATTGTAATCTCTTGTGAAACAAGCTGAATCGGTACATTTACTTTTAATTATTTGATTGAACTCTTCATTTAAACATGTTTTAAAAGGTTTGTATTTACATCCCAGCTAATACATGCCTATGCTCATATCATATCATTTCAGTCATGTTCGGTGTTCTCGGGAGAGATTTTAATATTATATAAATTTAATTAAATGTAGCTTGCATCTAAGTCCTTTTGAAAAGTTATTATTTTTCATAACATCTTTGTTAAAATCAAGAGGTGTGTGTATCTATGAACAGAAAGTCGACGGGCAATATCTATTTCTTTGTATTTATTTGAATAAATTACATTGACTTATCACATTTTTTCTTTACATCAAGCATACAGTCTTAGAATCCAGTGCAAGAATAAAACAAAACAAAAACAAATAAAACAAAAACAATCCAAAGACAATCATGTGCAGCACAGAGAATCCCTCCTTTCACATTGCTTTTAGATAATATACTGTGTATATACATCTATACTGTTTGTGTATACTCTTGTCACAGTTACAAAAATAAGATACGTTACTGTGGATGCGCGATTATACACACAAGGTGAAAACAAAACACAGAAAAGCTGTACAGTCCTCATTGAGGGCAAAGATACACACAATTGTTAAAAAAAAAGTGAGAAAAGGAATTGTTTTGCTTTTAAAAAATAAATGCATGACCATTATCATTATTCTATGTCAGCCAACAAGTATACTGTCCATTGAAGTTGTGCTTCCCTTGGAAATAACACTTACTATGGGTATCCGTTGATATTGCATCATTTATTGTAATTCTACTTAATATAATGAATTGGTCCTTTCATTAAAGATTCAGTCATTTTTGTTTTAACGTGGAACACTGTCAGAGACGGCATCTCTTAAATACCTCAGCATCAGAGGTCTTCTGCAACCCCGCCCCCGTGCATAACATGTACTGTATGCAAACCCAAACCCTGCCCCCAAAGTACACGCACAACATTACTACAAGATGGGTGAAAAATAGTGTCAACTGCTGCACAGAATATTTTGCAGTAGGGTTAATACTTCTTTGATATCACACAGGATCAAACCCTCGGGGATAACGTGTGCCTGACAGCACTTCACTGCCCAGCTGACTAAAATGTACTGTGATAACCAATTATCAGTACATAAATTAAACATTAAATCCCACACAATACCGCATACAACCATATAGTGGGTGAGAGATAATTAAACAATGTATATAATCTTGCATTTGTTCTGAGGACTTAAATGACATGAAAAGGGTCAAACCTGCAGCTTTTAGTCTATATTATGTTGGAGAAAGTTTTTTAATTTTTTTTTTTTAAATTTAGGTTGCAATGATTAGAACATTACCACCAAGAGGAAAAAACAATCTCATTCCATTCAGCCATTTGGTGTGCACTCCTGGCTCGGTCTAATTGCTCCTTAATCAATAGCTTATAGACGGCTAAATTACAGAGTACCAATCGGACTAGTAGGGATGCAGCAATAGAAGCTAAACCTTTGGCTGCAGAATAAACCGTTGCCCCAATGAGCAGTTAAGTCCTAAACGTTATTATATCACAAATACATCAACCATTTTTCACACAAGCTGCTGATAAAATACACGTTGGAGGATTGGAACTTATGCACCATAGTTTTCTTACATCACTTCAAACTGTTTAAACTGCACAACTTGTTTTTGCAAATCATTTCATCACTTCACTAATCACTGGCTCAGATAGGTAATGTCACATATGAAGAATACAGTTCCACCCGTCCTGATTAAATACCAAAGGACAACAGATTTCAAACCTTCATCCGGTTACGTCGGACAGACTGACTAACAGCGTGCCGTTTGAAAACCGTGAAGCTAAAATTGAGAGTTGACTGTTTTTTGCAGGACATTTTGGTATTTAAATCACATATGACTAATCACGTGCACATGTCGATATGTATCAAATTAATATAGGATGGGTAATCTGGGTTGTTAGTTATCAACTAGATGAAACTAGTCTACCATTTTTGTTAAAACTATGATGAGATAAAAAGGTGAGGACATCCGTTGGACAGAATTGTGGACGCCGAGAGACGACAACCATTAAAAAGAGGAATATTCAAACAAAAACAAAATCAGCTCAACATATTTTGTTATAAGTTAAAACGTTAAACATTTGAAACCATGCTTGACCTAGAGTCTCTAACAAACATGAAGCACGTGGACCAATTTTGTTGTCCTAGTATGTGAAGTTTCTATCTACTGTAGAGGTTTCCACAAAGTACAGTGAATGAGAGAAAAGCGTGATTTTGCAAAGCCGCTCTGATAAACTCACAAAATTATGACGGACTGACAGCCAACTCAAACCAAGACAGAAGCCGGGACGGTAATGGATAAAATGACTATGGAAGCCTGAATGCACCTCCTGGGATAAGGGGGAAGCAACGACATACACGCAGATTATTCCTCATTTCAAGTTTTTACGCTCAACTGGTGCATACTGGCTTTTAATTCATCATCGATCTTTGTTTGTTATGGTGTTGTTGCTGTTTTGACTCCTTTAAAGCGGAGCACTAGTGGTTGGTAGGAATGTTAAGGAGAAGCTTACTGGGAATACCGGGGTGGGGTAGGTGGGTTGGGGGGGCTCTGTTTAGTCACCTTCACGCAGGCAGTGGTGACGCTCTAGTGCGGCAGCGGCACCAGGATATCCACATAGTTGATGGGGAAGAAGCCAGAGTTGCCGTGCAGCATCCCCTCGTACCAGTTGTCGTCGATCTTATTGGTCAGGGTGATGATGTCGCCCTCCTTGAAGCCTAGCTCACCTTCGTTTTCGGGGTCAAAATCGTACAGGGCACGGCAGCAGGGCTGGTCCAAGGGGGCTGGAGGTGAGAGTCGGGGAGATAAAGAGAAGAGAGACGGAGATGGATCTGATACTAGAGGCAAGAGAGAAGATGCTGCATGCTGCATATGCAATAGAGACATTGTGAATGCTTGTGAAAAACTCACCTGGAGATCTGGCTGAAAGGGTGAAAGAAGAGGAAGACGCAGAGAGGAGGAGACAAAGAGAGACACAGAACAGGAGCGTCAGTTAGCAGAGCACAATAATCAGTCATACCACGGTTATAGGAATAGTGATACATTTGAAATGTATGCTTATTATCTTCTCGCTTCTAGGTAGATAGTAGAGGAGGATTGATACAACTCCCACATCGGTCTGTTAGGCTACAGCCAGCTCGCGGAGCATTAGTGTCATACACTGCGTGGGAGACGCTACTCAAACAGACGTAGCAAAGCAAACGGTTAGTCTTCATCCCTCGATCTCTCTTCAAATGGATCTTTGATAAACCATTTGTCTTACATTAGTACTGCTATTTGAGTGGGCGATGGACTCATTGTTGCCCCTTGTGGCCGTGAGAAAAGCTACTTGGCTGCACACAGTGGATGAGACGGTCAGCAACAGGGCGAGGGGGTTCTGTCCAGCTGTATCAAAGCTCCTCCACCAGATTTTCTAAAACTCACTAAATAACATCTTATGTTTTCGTTTAATTGATGTGTAAAAATGACAATTTGCCATTTTAAGGAGAATCTTTTTATAGGGGGGCACTGGCACTTTTTTGAGACAATTTGTGAGCTTTAGGTGCTCTGGTCCCCTGTTTTCAGTCTTTATGCTAAGCTGCAGCTTCATATTTAGCATCCAGATATAAAAGTTGTATTATTATTCGTATCAAACTCAGAACGAATGAGATAGTAAATACATTTCCACAATACCAAACAATTCCGTTCATAATATAAGAATAATTAAGGAGAAAAAAAGGGACAAAAGAGAAACCAGGGGTTAAAACAGTAAAGAAACAGCCCTGCAGACGAGCTGCACCGGGAACAAAAAAACACTTAGTAAATAAAGAGGGATTAAAAACAAGAGTGAGAGAGAGATTGTGCATCTCCTCCTCAGTCATCCTTGCTCACCTGGGGATCTTGCTGCAAAGGGAAAGAGAGAAAACAAAAAGGTGAAGCGTTTACTTTGCATTGCTCCAGATGGATAAATGATGAAGTGATGGGCATGAGCAGCAGGCGGAGGAATGGAAAGGTCAATAAACAAAACAAGAAGAAACACAAGTTGGAGAATGAATTGAAAGAGAGGCCGACAGACGGAGGAAGAATGAAACGGGAGGATGAGATTTATCAGAAGATTGACAGGCGAACAAAACAGAAACAGCAACTGCTCGTCCGCCGCTCTGCTTTCCTTTGTTACTGGAGGTCGGGCCTTCTTTGAACAGTGAGCGGACGGCACTTGTTGTTAATTTGCATTATTAACTGCAAAATTCTTTTCTCAAGACAAACAAAATGAGAGATGGACACAACAGGACAAAGTGGTAAAAGAGATATTGTTGTATCTCTCGGGGGGATTCACTTGTGTCTCACGTGGACGCCTTTCTGCAAAGAGGGAAGAGAAAACAACACCAGGGGGAGGCGGGGGAGGGGAAGCAGCAGGAGGAGTGGATGCGACAGCTTTTCTTTATGGAAATGAAGGATGGTGTTGAAGAAACAAATTGGTGAGAATACCGACGGAGAAATGGATTAACTTAAGTTTGACCTGGCTCACCTGGAGACCTCGCCCCTGGAAGAATGAACACAAACCATAAAGGGGAAAGAGAAGAGTGCACAGGTGTACTGATTAGTTCTGGTGGGAGGGATAATCGTAAAAACTGAAATGTTGGAAACTGAGAGAGCGGGGAAAAAGAAAGCAATTAGCAAACATTGTGAATTCTCAAATGTCTCCCTTTTTACTTAATTACTAAAAGCACTGCTTTTTACCTTAATATTCTATAACAAAGAAATCATGAATCTCTTCTGCTATTTGTGTTCTCATGTATTTGTGTTTGTCTCTGCTAATACGTATATATATTTGTTATTGTGCACAAATATTTCTAAAAAAACAGATCTCAATGAGACTGTTGAAATAAAGGATGAAATATATTTATATATATACATATTTATTTGTGATCATATTTTAGTAAGACATTGATTTTTTATCTTCTCTGCTGGCTGTGTTTGGTTTGCAATGCATTACAATTACACATTTTTTTTCCCACCCACCAGCATCAGTTTGGGTTTTATTTGAGAAAGTGAACAAAGAAAGGGTTGTTAAAGGAAATAAGAATGAATACAAACTAGCCAAGAAACTTTCCTTTCGAAAAAGAAAAAAATTACATCAACAAATGTTATTGTTCTTTCTTCACATCAGTCGAAACAGAACTGTGAGACACTCCCGTGAATTGACAGTTCCAGAGCTAGTGTCTGGACATGTTTCTGAGCAATGAGCGAGTCTACTCTGGGTCCCACCTGGAGAGCGGGCGCTGTGGATGCCTCCATTGTGGTTCTCGCTGATGGTGAAGTCCAGAGACGTACGTGGTTTAGGAGCAAACTCTTTCCTCGGTTTCACAGTAGTGTCTTTTATCCTGCAACAAAACAGCAAATGAAAAAAACATCAGTTTCCAACAACAAAATACTACATGTGATTGTTAGAACATCCAATAAAGTAAGATAAAATAAAAATCAGTGAGGCGGGATGGTGAGTACTGACCGTTCGTCGATCTTACTGGACAGCTGTGTGAGGATCTCAGCAGCGCGGGTGTGGTACTCCACCTGAGCGTGGACCAGTGCAGCGAGCTGGCTCACCTGTTCAATCTGTCGAAGAAGAGGTTACTCATCGACACAATCACTGCTGGTACACGTCGCCTATTAAGATGATTGTTACTGACACCTCGACTCAAATTCCCTCGAACTCAGGCGCTGAAAGTAAAACACACTTTTGTCTTTGGGGATTTACAGGATTCCTGGTAGGTTTGTTGAAAGCACACACAGGATGACATCAGTTCATTCTGGACATTGGAAACAACCGCTGGGCAAAACAATCTTGCAGCAAGATGCATTAGCAGCTGTGCTGGAGCTTTCAATGCCATCTCAATTGAGTTGTTGTGATGGATTTGTCTGTTTCTAATCCAACATGGACAATAAGTCTTTGAAATTCTCATTAAAATGTCGATTTTAACCTCCACAAACTGGACAAATGTCATGCGTGATTTGATAGAGAGCTCCAGAGCAGCTTGTAACGGATGGTTTTAAAACTCTGTTTTTTTTATTGACACTTAGTGTCCAACAACTTTACAATGTCAGTTTATGATTTTTATGACATTAAATGGGACACATTCTGCAAATAAATTGAAGTAATCAACGATTGCCACATCCAGTAGACACAGAATCATGTTTCAGTCCACCTGAGGAAAATCAGACCGACATTTAGGCCATTTTCTGCTCCTCTTTCCTTTTGATCAAATGATTACATATAATGGGTTGTAATCATTAGATCCATTGTTTGTATAGAACACAAGAAGAGGGTGATGACCCCCCCCCACCCCCGTGATTAATATGGTTTGCAGAAGACAAAAGGACAAAGGGAATAGTCAAGGCTGTGGCCATCGCGACAGACTCAACAAAACATAATAAAATGAACCAAAAAGGAGCCAGCTGTGTGAAAGCTGAATGAAAATTATGCAATGAACACAGGGACAAGTGCTTGAAATAATCCTTACATCGCTCTCCAACAGGTTGAACATGCTCAGCTCGGCGATCTCCTTGGAGTCGTCAAATTTCTCGAGGGCCTGTTTGAGCTCGTCGTCTGTCGTTTTGCTCTGACGTTTCTTCTTATAATCAAAGTCCAGACGACGACCCTGCATTTTCTTCAGGTGATGCTGCAAAAGAGAGACCGGCGAGTAAAGATGAATCTTTGAACAAGAAATTACTTGTCGATTACTGGTTGCATTTCTGTTTAAATTTTTTTTTTCATCAACGTTCTGCTCTCGTACCTGAATCTCCTTGAGATCTTTTTCATGGAGGTTCTGCATTGGATCAATAAAGTTCTGCTTGACCTCTATGTCCAGAGCGTCCTTAACCTCTGAAAGCTCTCTGAATGCTTCCCCAGCATCAATCAGAGCAATGCCTGGAAAGGTAAATACACATTTAGACCCGAAAACAAGAAAACATGTCAGCGTAAAATAAGAAAAATAGAAAGATTCATCTGCAGTAACATCATCTTATTAGAAAACACATCACATTTTGACAACAGGGGTTTCTCTTTAATACCTTCACTGTCTGAAAAAGAGGCTCATGAATCTTTTATAACATTGCATCCTTGATGGAATACAATGAATCCACTTTGTTCTTTAGAAGCATTTCTTCTGTCTCTGCGAGGAGCTTCAACGCTGCTCACCAAAGTTGGACTCCTCTCCGAGCTCCCTGCCAAACCTCTGCATGGACTCTCCCAGGATGGCCTCGGTCTGCGTGTAGCCCGGTCCTTTCTCCTGTCCCCGCATACGTGACATGGAGTTAATCATGCTCATCTTGGCTCTGGTTGCTGTGAAGGCAAAGCACTAATGAAAGAAAGCACCACTGGGTCCAAGGTTAGGTCACATTTGAAAACAATGTAATTTGTTGGTTACAAATGATGTTGAGTTTCATTCTCTTCTTCTGAATTTTTTTTATTTCATCGCTTCGAAACAGATTCCAGAGTTTCTGGATGAGCGGCTGAGTATGTTAAAATATTCAGTTGCTCTACTTTCAGGACATTTAAAGACATTCAAAGGTTTAAAAAGGCCAATGGACATCCATAACTCATTAGTTTGGATTTCAGTCATAAAAAAACTACGATATAAAACTAGCAATTTTCAGTCCAGCTGCAATTGTCCCTCTCACATCTGAGATGTCCAGATTATTTAATTTGTCCTGCGATAGGCTGCTCTAATAAACTCAAAGAAGAATCATGTGATCAATGTGATCAATCAATTACACCTGCTGAGCTGAACTGGCAGGTCCTGAAACATTTCCCCTGCCGTGAGCAGAGAAGCTCTTTAATTCATGTGGGGAAACCCCGTTAGTAGTGTGAGATAAACATCATGTCAACATATATATTAGAGAGACGAGTTATGTCCCAGAAAAGAACTAAATATTCTTTCCAATAACGTACTGAAAAGAAAATATTCACAGTGGTTTTATTGATTCCACAATGCATTTATTATTGCATTGTTAATCATATAAAGTGTGTATGTATAGGTGTAAAATATGTATATAAATAATGTGTGTTGGTGCATAAATACTACATAACATATTTAAATACATTAAATATTTTAACATCGACTCCTGGGAGATCCTGCAAGTAAAGAATACGTGACATCATCATCTTTCTCAGCTGGTTTATGTCACCTGGGTTCGGCTGCAGATACTCAGTAGTCTTGGTCATGATGTCCAGCACTGCCCGAGCAGTGGTGTCCATCTTCTGCAAACCACAACGTAGAAAGGGAGACAGTTCAGAAAAGAGGTGGATATAAACTAAAATAGGTAACGACTGAGGGAGAGGATGAGATGAACATAACGATGATGGAATACTAAATGCATTCGGTAGAGAAATAAAAAACAAGATGAGAGAAAGTGTTGCTTTGTTCTCCAGTGTGAGGAGCGAGAGACGTGCAGAGCTGAGAGCTGATCATGAGGAGGCTCGCCAGCTCTGCTTCTCTTTCTGCAGCAAACAGGAACCACGAACACATGAACACACACGACGGCATGTAAATACACACAATCAAAGTCATGCGCTGATGCTCAAAATCTGTAAGCCTCACACGTACAGTACATGCATTTCGTTAAGCTCACATCATGAAAAAACAGTAATATGTTATTCAGGGCACAGATGTTTTCAGGAAAGAACGCACACACACACGGCCGAAAAGCCATGTTATGAGTCCAAATTAAATCGGACTCTGAAATGTTGTTGTTGTTGATTGTTGTATGAAAAGATCATGATTAAAATGATTTTCAACAAAACAAAACCTGCAGAATGAACACAGCTACTAATACTAAAGATATTACTAAGGAAGAAATCCTTTACCGAGGAAAAGCATGAGTAATATGATTAGTAACTCTAATATAAACCCTGGTATACTAATAATAAGCTAAAGCACTGTTTTTCATGATGGTGATGAATAAAAAGAGTTCAGACTCGCCTTTTCCATTTCAGTGAAGTCATCATCGAGCTTCGTTCCTTCTGCACCTCCAACTTTCTCACTCACTTTCTGCAAAACAAACAAGGGTAAACATGTTGAGATTTGAAGCTTTTCTCAGCTTGACATAATTAACGCTGCATCGTTTGCAAATGCGAATATAGGAAATGCTGCAAATTCCAGAAAGGTCAGTCCATTTCTGCAACGCTCAATACTGACGTGAAGGTCATCACTGACACCAAATAAAGACCTCTGCAAAAACAAATTATCGGTCGGGAGAGAGAGAGCATCTTCGAAAGTACGACAAGCATTGCACATGGATATTTGGCACAGAAGATATTTAGCCGATAAAAAATGTTACGATTTTCTCTCTCAGCCTGCATTTATCAAAATGGAGATGTCTATATAATTATATAATAAGCTGCAGCCTGCCTCATAGGTCGAGCAGGAACGAGTCAGATTGCTTCTCTGCAGTAAATGACATATTCTGTAATTTGATTCCTGCATTATCAGGGTCACAGCGTCTCCATGAAGATAAAGTAAAACACTAAAATGAAATATATCAGCTCGACCTTGTGCCTTACACAACAGAGAACCCATTTCATTAATGATCACACTGCGATGTGAGCCTCTGCTCTCACTGCAGCAACACCGGGGCTCATGGGTAACGCAGCAACACCGGGGCTCATGGGTAACGACGCCAGGAGTTTGTAACTGATCTTCCCATCAGTGATAAAAGTCTTGAACGGATTAGAATCGAGCGTTAATGTGTTATAAACGTCCGTCACGCATCTAGAACTGACAAAAAAAATATTTTGGTTGCCACACTTTTTAAAAGAGAGAGCCACATTAAAATTAAACAGTATCTGCTTCAAACACCATGTTGCAATGCGTCTTTTAAATTGTGCGGAGGTCACACACAGAGAGATTTATTTTTCTTACAGCTAAAACCGGCAGACATATTTGGACCTACATTGTTGATGCGCTTACACCCTTATCTCTCAATCTCGTCTGTTGGCTCCTGCCACAGACGTGACAGTGTCGGGCTCACTGACCTCCAACGCAGAGCCTCTCCATCGCCACTGACGACCGAGAGGAAGAGATAAAGTATGGGCAGCAACAAGCTAGGAGCGTTGGACTTATAGCTTGAGACATGGCACAAAGCCTCGTGCACCGACATAAACACAGGAATCACTGCTTTGGGCTCCTGTGCCTCTCTTTGTAACGTGTCCAGCACTGCAGCCATCCAGCGCCAGCCTGTGATGTCAGCAGATGGCTCGAGGTGTCAACAATCTGACACAACGAGGTCAGACGAGGCCCGGGGATGGACCGGGGGGGGGGGGGGGGGAGATTTCAGGGAACGTCACAGCGCGTGACTAAAGAAACCATGAACGCTGAGGTCAGTGGATGAAGTCTTTCCTCGAGTGTGAGACTGAATACATCGCCACAGGATACATTTAATTCTTTTCTATACAATAATGATAGTAATACGAATTATGTTGTTCTTTTGAGCATTAAATCCCAGAGCTCGTCCAATCACATCAGAAATATTGCAAATTTCATTTTAACTTTTAGAGACGCAGGAATTGTTGATGCTTTTATCTCCTCGTGCCTTTCTTTTTGCCTGATAGGCTCCTCTCGTCTTCATCAAAAAAAATGTAATGGACTACAGATTGTACGGAGATTAGCTGCTCGTCTTTTAACAAGAACCAATACGAGCACATCCCATCTGTTTTAGCCTCTTCACATTGGCTCCCGGTTTGCTTTACGGTTGATTAAGATCTTCGTGATTACCTTTAAGGCTCTTCGTGACCTCGCTCCAGACTATGTTTTAGAACTCCAAATCCCTTATGCACCTTCGCATCGTATGAGATCCACAGGCTGCAGTCTTCCATGTAGTCCAGGCTGAAATCTCAAGGCGACGGAACTTTTGTGATCCGGTTCTGAGATTCTGGAAGGAAATGAAGCTGTGTCTTTTTAAGTCTCTTCTAAAACCATATTTTTTATTAGAAAGGATATCTGGATTTTATCCAAGTTGTGTGTTTATTTCATTGATTTTGAATTTCTTGTTTATTATTTAGAATATCGCCCTTCGTGTATTTGCTCAATCATTTTGGTATTTTTTAAAAGATTTCCTTCTCTCTGTGAAGCACTGTGCCCTTTGTTTTGATAAGTGCTCTAGACATCACGTTTATTATTTGTTTCTTGGAATGAATCATCTCATTTCAAACCATACAAAGTCCTTAAATAGGGAAGAAGAAGCAATTAAGCAAGCAGTCAAATGTGTAAAAACACACTGAGGTTGATCTGTGACGGAGAGCGAGAGAAGGAGGGAGGTTATAAGACTGAGCCTGTGACAAAAGTGTCCTCTGATCCCACTTCTGACAGCAATGCAACACTCAGACACACACACACACACACGCACAACCACACGCACACGCACACACACTTCACACATTAACTTCACTTAGACATCACTACTGTGCCTTCGAATCCTCCTTGAGTTTGTTGCCATGGAGACAGATACCTGCCCGGGCTTGGATTACCAGGTACAGTGTGTACTTTGTGTACTGTGTGTACTGTGCGTCTCAGCATCCGTAACTTCCTGTTATTTCTCTCACTCTTTGTACTCTCCTTTCTTTGTCAGCCTGAACATCAGAGACACAACGGGGAAACGAGCCTTACGGCAGCACCGCTATAAAGACTTCACCGTTAAAGATGGAGGAGTTTGTGTCGAAAAAAACAGCTGTAAAATAGCAAGATGTAGTGTAAATGTCTGACATGGTCCATGTTTATGTGTGTGTGCTTTTCAGCTGCAGCTGCGCCACCAACAGCGACTCACGTAGCGAGACTGCTGAGGTTCAACCAAGCCTTCTAATCGCATACTGTCCCACATGACACCTGGGTACAGTGACCAGTGACAGTACAGTGGATCTATACCTGGTTTTAGATGTATATGGGACGTGGATGTACAAAAAGAGAAAGATGGCCTCCTTTTAGATATAAAGGGGTATTTATATACCAGAACTGTGGCACATATGCATTACACCAACGCACACACACAATGAATCATCGGGGCTGAGATACACGTATCGACAAAGAGGAGGATAATATCTAATCTTCTTTTTTCAGGATATGTCGCAGTGAGTCACGGCGGTGCCTAATGACACCGTCACCATTTGGCGTTGTTGGAGGATGTTACCGAGTATTTTGTCTGTATGGTGATCATTATTCTGATATTCTGATTCAGGATGAAGATTAATATTTCACGCCATGTTGAACAGCTTTAAAATGACTGAGATTGTTATTACAAAATAATTAACTTCATGGAGGGTTTAACATTTGTTTATAGGTTTACTTTTGTGTCCATAAGCTCACATGTATCCATTCATTAGTACATGAACTGGAAAGATAAGGTAATCAGCAATCTGGAGCATGAATACTTTAGTATTTACATGCAGAATTTCAAAGGGACAAACAGTATTCAGCTAAAATAAATGTTAATTTGAGGCTATACATTACTATTTTTTTCTATACTGAGCGTACTTAATGAGTACATATTAGGTCTGTTTTTTTCTCCAGTTAATTAAACAATCCATTGGTTTATGAAATATTACAATTGTAAAAAGAAAAAGCTCTTGCTCAGTTTAATAAGACAAGTGAATGAAACAAATTATAATTATTGAGAAACTAAAACTAGAGAATATTTGACATCCCTCTTTGAAAAATTACGATTAATCGAATATTAAAATAACTTCAATCAAAAAACCTGGCATTCAGCTTATAAACTGACTAACTAATGACATCAACTAGTGCACATTAGCACAAAAATTTACCTCATTCAATATTACTTCCTCTTCTGAGCAGGAAACACTTAATTCAAACGGAAATGCAGATATTAAGTAATAAGCAAGTCAGGGGTACATGGAAAAGCACCAGCAGCACTACTGATGAATTAACAGTATTCAAAAGCTCTAAATTCAGATGAACATCATGTTTGTGTATGAGTCTGTTTGTGTCCCACGTCTAAGATGCAGGCGCAGAGATGGAGAGAGTCGAGGGTGTCAGTCGGAGGAAGTCAGTTATTTCTAAAGCTTAATGGATGAAAAACAACTCTGTCGAGCGGCGCCTGCAGGGACATGCGTGTAGCTCGGCGGAGGAAGAGCAACGGGATGAATAAAAATGAGCTGTTGGTGGCCGTTTGGAGTAAGTGGAACAGCGCGGCGGTGCCGGCTGCGGCCCGTGGCTGTTGTCAACACATGTTCATCCCCCAGACGTTCGCTAAGTGGAGAGCGAAGACGGAGCCAGTGGTGTGCTCTCATGGCTGCCTCCTCAGTACAGTGATGAGGAATGTCAGCCAGGACCAACGTGAGCACGCTCAGAGGCAGTGAAGGACTACGCAGCGGGACTGAAGATGAAGATGGATGCTTTAGTCGCAGTGGGTTAGGTAATTGTGAACCGAGCCACTGCTCTCAACGAACGCCCAAGAAACCAATAAGCCGATGACCAATCTCTTTTTTGACCGCATTATCTGTCCTTTATTCCACAACCATCCTCCATCTTTTGGCTCTCCTCCCATCTCTCTCTCTCTCTCTCTTGGCCATCGCATTCTTTATTCTCCCTGCAGGGGAAGGACACGCCAAGGTGAACTGTGCAGCAGCAGAGGAAGTGTACAGCGAAGCTGAGGAGGAGAAATGCGCAGTTGGCTCAAGGAAAACAACAGCAGCAGCAGAGACGATGCGTAACCCGGGACGTCACAGGCTGCTACGTCACATGCAAAGCACCCGGAGTAGTGAAGGCCGCGATGCGCGGGGCCGATAGTAGACGAGTGAATGCACACGCAGCTGGTTGGTGAGGCAGTACGGGGATAAGGTTTCACTGCAGGGCGAGGGCTGTTCTCAATGCGTTGCAGCAATCGCATTCTAATACGATGTAATTCATAGAGTACCTTACGCTTTCAGACATAATCATTTCTGCCTTCATTTATTGATTTTTCTTCAGAAAAAGGTATCAAGGGCCTTGATAAAACCTCTTCTTCCTCTTTGAGAAGTCCAGAATAAATGAACATGCAAATATGGTTCATTTCAAATACACAAAATGTCTCGTACTTCACTGGAGAGTCCTTTCTTATTTTATGTGACTGGACAAGCGACTGGAGGGGAACTTTAACACTAATGTGAAGGAAGCCCAAGAGACACATATAAAGTCCTCACTTGTTAGAATATGTATATACACACACCATTTATATACACCGGTGTGTAGATAAAACATGTAATCAAATATTATCATGAACATTAGGGGGAGTACATTTTACCACGATGACAAACACAAGGTAAAAAACTAAAGCAGCGTTGCTGTCGCGGCCAATAACAATAAGAACATCTGAATGTAACACTTAGAACAAGACGACGGCCTGCGGCAGCTCTCCTAAATATTAATTAGAAAAGACATAACAATAGTAATAAGATCCAAATTAGAACACAAACTACACACAGAAAACCTGCAGGTTTAGTTCCCCTATGAATTGAATCTCTTTCCTCATTCCATGTTCTCATAACTGGCATCCATGGAAACCAAATTGGAGCAGATTAAATGTGGAGAGGAAAATAGCCCAGAGATTGTGCCCAATGGCTGCAGGGCATCCTCCCCTGGCTGTTGCATCATCACATGGGTCAGACAGCAGCGTGTCCTCTCACAGTGGATCTTTAAAAGCCGCATCAGCATATTGAGGCTCAAATGACACAACAAGGTGTGAGGAGACCGGCTTGATGTAACAGGTCAACTTTGAGTGTGTTTGGTGCTGAGAGGTTCTCTACTCACCCGTCATGACTGATCTACAGGACACGTATCAACTGACAGGACACGTTGTGTTATTTTCTTCTCCCTTCATTCGTTTACTGGTTTCATTTTTTATTAAGTGGATGTTTAACTGCAATTGTGTTACTTTTTCTAAGCATTTTTTTATTCTTCTTATTTAATACGGATGGAGGAGTCAGATGTGTCTTTCCATGCAGCACATTTCCCATGTAGGGCAACAAAGACTGAACTAATCAATGACATGGTGTCGTTCACAGCATTAAGAAGATGACATTACATCATGTTAAGCCTAAGGGCAGAGGTCAGAGGTAAATCATCTGTAAAGCTGGGATAAGAACATTACACATGTTCACTAAATGTTTGTAAAACTGAACACTATTAGACACAATTGAGCTTTTGCAGTCTCATGTTTTTTGATTAAAATCAAATTTTCAGTTTAAAGATATATTTCAACAGGAACAGTATGTCAACATTTTGAGAAACACACTTATTCACTTTGTTGACAAGAGCCAGGTGAGAGGCTTGATATGAATCTAGAGTGGTATTCAATCTTCTCATAGCCCTCGGCGAGGAAGCGAATAAATGCAAAAATAACTCGAAGAGTGTGTTGCTCCAGACTTTTAGGGTTTCAGCCAACACTGATAGATGTTGTAATGAATCCTTCTGTCCCCAAAATAACAAACCATTACCGGTTACTGGATCCCACTTTATGAAATCAGTAGGCCAACAGTATTTACTTCTCCCTAAACCGAACTGCTCACACAGATTATTGGAGACACAACAGGAGAGTATAAACAGCAGGGTTTTACACCCGTGGAGGACACCCTGAGCTAATGCTATTACATGTCTGAGGAGGAAACCGACGCACTCTGACACTTAACGCGTCTGCTGCTGCTCTTAAACACTGTCCAGGATTAGATTACACGTCAACCACAGAACACAGTGTGATCAATACTATAAATCATATCCACAGACAGACAGACAGACAGACAGACAGACAGACAGACAGACAGACAGACAGACAGACAGACAGACAGACACACACACACACACACACACACACACACACAAACACACACCTGAGGTTATGAGGTTGGCTTATTTGTTCTTGTATGAAATCATGATTTTCTTTAAATATTACATACAATCTATTTTTTTTAAACTAATGTGAATTAGTGGATCCATTTTACAAAAAAGGTAATCTAAGTGGAGCATGCGTTTACATATCTTAATCCATTACTTAAATGAACCATTAACTCTCAAAAGCAGTTGTGCCTGTTTGTGGGCTGAACTGCATATATTGTTATTCTCTCTTTCTCTCTCACCACTCTTTCAATTAGCTTTTTGCAGTAAACGTCTACTTGATCAAAATAAAGAATATATTTCCAGATATGCAATTGCTGTATTTTGGAGGAACACAAACAAACACTGAAATAATTTGTCATTTCTGTGTCTCGGTTATTAAAGGTACCACCGAGCTCTAAGTTGGTGGAAAACATTACACACATGTAATTACAGGAAAAGCCGAGGACTTCAAAACTAGAGTGACCGCCTCGTGTTTGTACGGTACATATCCGCCAACCAGTGACGTTGTAATGTCATTCCAGAAACATATAATACATGTCGTGAAGACTTTGGAGGAATACACATGATTTGAAGGAAGTTTTTGGCGTGGTGGCGGCCTCAAGAATCGAAGGTCAGCAGTCTTAAAAAAAGCTACAGGCCATCAGGTGCGGAGGCCGTGGTGGCGAGGACGGCGAGGGACGGGATCAAAGCCGCCTTGGATAACCCTTCTCCCCCTCTCTGCAGCGAGCTGTGGCAGATTGGCAGCTTGTTGCGAAAGAAAGGGATGAAGGACGAGATCAAAGCCAGGGAGCCGTTCCTCATCCGAGTCGAAGGAGAGGGGATGTTGTGAAGCCTCTTGAGACCATTTTTTTTATTGCCGATATGAAATAGTGTGACAGCTTTTAATAACCCGATGTGAGGTCCTGGGACAGGGATGTCGTATGCGTACAGATCGTAAAGCCCTTTGAGGCAAATTTGTAATTTGTGATGTTGGGCTGTATAAAATAAACTGAATTGAATTGGATAATGTTGAAAAACGACCAGGAGACCGTTCTTGACGGACAATTCTGACGTCACAGTGAAGATGACCTTTGAGCTGTTGGATATAAAATGTCATCGCTTCGTCATATTGGCCATTTGTGTGAAGCGCTGTCATGATTACAGTCACGTCAAAATGTGATCTGTGAGGTCAAGTCGCTTCATCTTTGAGTCCTGGTGGACGTCTGTGCAAAATGGGAAGACATTCCCATAAGGGCGTTCCTGGGGGAGTTCAGGAGAAAGGAAGTTAGGTACGACAAGCACAATAATGTCTTTACTGCTGCGGACCTAGCCTTTATTTCTAGCATCCACAACGATACTGTTAGCATTAGCATCAGTCACATGGCGCCCAATGTGAGGCTCACATGGAGTGTGCCTCCTCCTCCTCCTCCTCCTCCTCCTCCTCCTCCTCCTCCTCCCTCCTCCTCCTCTCCTGCTCACTAGTCTAATCCGAGCCTGGCACACAGAGGCCGCTGCTTTAAATACGCCGAGGGTGGAAGAGGGAGATTAAAAATGACAAGAGTGATTAGTGAGGCTATTAGGAGGACATCCTCTGCTGCTGGACAATACTCTTTCTCTAACTACCTGTTTTTTACTTCCGTGGAACTTTTTTTCTCCCCTTTCCCTCATTTACAGTTTCAAATTGTATATTTCTCACCTTCAAACTCTCCATTTTCACATTTTCATTTTCACTGAGAATTAAAAGGATGACGAATAAGAACAAATGTACAGAAACAGGACTGCTTGGGTCACTCGGCATTATAATAAAAAAAATCTTTTAAAGTAAAAAACAATCATCACACCCAGAAGATGTCTCTTCTTTCCCAGATTGCCTCTCTTGTTTTCCCCCCTTTGGTTGCACACTCTCTCTTTTTCTCTTCTCACCTCCAAAACAGCCTCAAGTCCTCGCTGTTCTCATTGTCACGCAACGCTGCACCGAGTATATTCACTGCTGGACCGTGACTCCACAATATGTCGGACTATACCTTCCTCTTAGCTGGAATCTACACTGCCATGGTGAAACCTAAACATACTACCGCACCAGAGGGGCCGCACTGTGTATGGATATTCATACTTGATTTAGAATCAACCGTATGTATGTACACACTGTCCTCAGAAGACACCTTTGCTCTTGTGGAATCACGGACAAGTCATTTGTTAATGTGGGGGTGGCCGCTTCCTGCTCCAACTGCAGCTGTTTCAGGGTGATAGTTTAATCCCCCAGAGCACCGAGGCCCGGGGCGACATAATAGGGGACACAATTCAGCGCCGCGGTTGTACAAATCAGAGGAACAAGCGGTGACAGTTTTACTGGAAACAAAAGTGGAACCCTAAATTGGTCGCTCAGATACGACAAGTCAAGACCTGCAGAACAGATGGGCTTAAAGCACCAACCGACTGGACCCAGACAGGCCAGGGTGCCAGTTTCCTCTGTGCAGACTCGTGCCAGCGTCAGTCCACTGGCTCTCCGTGTTGCTTCTCTAACCTCACTATCCCCTCAGAGTGTGCGGCCTGTGGCTATTATAATCTGATTTGTAAGTCTTTGCATGGCTCTTATGTAACGGCAGCATGGATGAGTCTGTAGCTGGGGAGATGTGTGCACACTCAAATCCATCCGTAAACTGAACGGTGAACGGGGGAGGAAAGGGGAAGGGAAACCAGCTGGCGTGTGTGTGTGTGTGTGTGTGTGTGTGTGTATGTGTGTGTGAGCGAGGAAAGTGTGCCAGAGACTGAGCATTGGGATACATAAGATAAAGCTGGAGGCTGCGTAATGACACACACGACGCGAATGATGGCTGCGATGTGTCGAGCTATTGGATTGATTGTGCAACGCATCTGAATCATTCTTGTCGAGACAATAATTATTTATATGTTTTCAGGTTTTTTTTCATTTATTTTTAGTATTTTTCCTATTGTTTTTACAATTCATGCCAAGAAAGCAATGCAGATCTGTGTATGTATATTTTTGGGAAATGATTAGGGTTAAACAGGAGAGTACAATTTAATAGAACTGTGAGTATATGAAATAATCCTTCATCCATTCTGCTTATCTTTGCAGCTGTGCTAACATTGTTTCTATAAAATCTTTTGCTTCGTATTTTTCTGCACAATCACAGTCAGTCCCTCTGCCAGAGAAGGTGTGAAATACTTCACGTGTTCACCTCTCTCTTTTAAATCCCTCTCAGAATCATTTTCAAAACCATCACTACCTTTCTTGCTCATTTTGTTCATACTGTGTCCTTTCCCTGTAGACACTCATGCTGAATAATTAAGGCCTGATAATCCCACTGAATGCCATTTCACACCATGTCATTCCTTCAGTCTGGCACTGTCTTCATGTTAGCTGATTTCTTGTTGGGAGGATGGTTATTTTGTTGTATTTTGACGTAAACAGACTGCAGAGTCATGAATCAGTCCCACAATATCATTTTTATATTCCTGCATTTTACCCCAAGTTGTACAGTGTGAAGCTTGTCTATGCTTATCATTATACTTCAGAGGTGTAGCCAGGTAGCTTACGCACAGGAAGCCGACACTCCCGTTCTTAAATCAGGCCTTCTAAGCTCTGACGGTTTTTCAACTGCCTAAACAGGCGTCAACAGGCACCTCACAAGATATAGCCTACATTTAAATCTCTGATAAAAATCGAACATATGATTCTTCATGGATTCAGAAATCTGAGACATGGACAAGACAATAAGTGCAATTTAAGCCAACAAAAATACAACAGAAAGTAACATTATTCAGATACAAATGGGTGCATACTGGTTGTACTGGGTGTCCTGGGCAGCACCAGGTATGACATAAATCATTATTACAGAGTGAATGGTAATCTTTAATCTTAAAATAAAAAAAGCAGCTTGAGAGGCTTTTCACTGAAGACGGCCAAGAGAAGGAACATGACATCAGAATGAAAACATTATAGGATAAGGGCTGTTTGAACAAACCATCAGCTTTTAGCACACACATACAAAAAAAGTAAATATCTCTCAATTCCATTCATCACCAGCAGACAGAGAGAGGAGCATGACCCTGAAACAATGATTAATCCATGATTCTTAATCCTCCCATCGAGTGACTCATCATCACTCAAACCCACTCCTGGGCTAAAAGACTGCAGGGGCACAGGCAGCTACATAAACAACACACTCCTCTTCTCCCTCTCTTCACTCGATGGCCACTCTGCAATTTCCATTTCAAAGTGTCTCTCCGATAACATAACGACGGAGCTCGGAGGCCTGTAGAGGACCCAGCACTTAACTGAAAAGGGAAACATGTTACATTCATATAGAGCAATACATAGTAATATCATAGGAATGTTTACACATCAGTGTCACATGCTAGATCTATGTGAGTGTAATGACGGGGTTGTCTAGGATCATGACACTGGAAATGTGTATTGATGATAGTTATTAAAGCTTAGGATTCTGCCTGCACTATGTGTGTGTGTGTGTGTGTGTGTGTGTGTGTGTGTGTGTGTGTGTGTGTGTGTGTGTATCTATAATCCACAGATGTGTCATAATAACCACATCATTTATATTAAAGATTATGTTCTCGCCGGCTGTTGGGTTGGAGTTCAGTCAGTTTATTAGTCATAAAACATCGAAGCAGCTCAAGCTTTTATCAGTGGCATTTTGTTGATTATATATGAAGGTGCACCTCATTATGTCTTGTCAATTTTGAAGGATTTTCAATCCGATCAATATTTTCACAGATGAGTTACTGCTGTTAGAGAGCGGCTGAGCTGCATTTACATGAAACGTATTGATCTTCGTCATAAGTGACCCAGTGGGATTCAAAAGGCTTTCAGAAAAGAAACATGTTTTCAGTGGAACCGGCCGCCATTTTATAAATCTGCTGCTTCCTCGACTTGTTGTGGGAAGTCACGGTGTGAGGGAGGTTCAGGAACGATAACAGGAGTCTCCTAACAGGAAGACTCTTGCTCACTCTGAACAAGGCTCTGTTTGAGCCCATAGCAACACATTCATAAACTTCTCACTTCACACAAACGCGTAGCTTCACTCCATCAGTCTGAGTTAAAAGCAATGCTCCAACAGAGCCCAACACAACGATGGTCTCATAACTATGTTTGAGGAAAACGCTTTTTCTTTGGAATGAACACTCATTGTTTTAAAACCGTTTCAAACATATTGATTTAGTCACCCATCCACCAACACAACCTTTTGTCTCTGACTTATTTTATGTTTATTTGTGATACATCAAGAGCATAAGCTTTGCTTGAAATGTAACCCACAATGCAGTTTTGTCGGATGCCAAACTTAAGATAACATGAGCACCATTTTAATATCGCTAATCAAAGAGCCAACACAGCTGAGTCCCTTGATACAATAATATGGACTCTTTCTGGAGGTTCCAACCACATCTCTGGAAACAACTACTTAAGTCATAGGCATAATTGTATAAAAATAGAAAAGAAAAGGTTAATGTGAGAAACAAAGAGAAGACAGGAAATATGTGGGAAGCAAAAATATAAAAAAGAAAGTGGAATACTAATTTGAATAACTGATAGATCCAAATTGTGTCAATTAGTTGACCAACCAGAAAAAGTGAGAGATATGTCGTACTTTAACTGCATCAAATGTTCGTTTTTTGTGTATCTGTACATTTTGTATTGCATATTAGCTCAGTTTAAAAAGGTATGAAATAAAATATAATGTAACATAATGCAAATATATTTATATATATATATATATATATATATATATATATATAACATATATATATATATATATATATATATATATATATATATATATATAATTGCAATTTAAAAGCAAATATGAACAAATATGTTTTTGTATAATGTACTTTATTTATATTCATGTGTAAGGCTATATATGTAAAATAAAGCAAACAGCAATGCCAGTTCATAATGATATAAAAATCATAAATATTAAAATATTTAATAAACAGTGGATACATTATAAAGGAGAGATGATAGGTATGAGATATGGAGCGAGGTAGAGCCGCAGAACAAATAAGATAAAGAAGGTAGTCAGGCTGTTTATTATGCGACAACAGACCTGCAGAGAATCGTTTTTGCACCTTTGGGGGGAAACAGCGTTAACCAGGAGTGGACAGATCGGTGCCTTCGTCTGTGAGAGCACAGGACGTACCGATGCTCCACGAGAGTCCCTGAACTCAACACACCGCTTCACCGGAGCCTTCCCTACAACACCAGACTGGACTGGAGCAAAAGTTGCCAAGCCCGAAAGAAGATTCATCATCATTGTTGACGAAGATAAATGTCTTTCACTTCTAACTTCGAGCTACACCAGCTAGCAGCCCAATAATGGATGCTGCAAGCAGCCGTACTTCCACACAAAAATCAATAAAAAAGGAGGGAAAAAACAAACAGATTTGTACCTTTCAAACATCGCCGCAGACTTACAATCATGCGGCACCAATTCCTCACCAAATAAACAATAATATTATTACATCCAGAGACTAGCATGACCCATTTAAGGAGAAAATTGAAAAGCCTCAGTAGACCAACATCCTCTTTATTTGATATTGACTATCTGTTATTCAACAGAAGTCTGATTTGATTTGATTTCCACTCCATAAAGAAGATCCCGTCACCAATAATAAAATGATAGAGAGAATACTGATGTTTACTCTTTAAATTCATATGAGAGATATGAACTGAGGAAATGCATCTCAACAAAAATATCATAATAAATAATACAACATTAAAATGCTTAGTTGTCTCATTGATTTATCTAACAACAGAAGTGAAACTACTTTGATTATTGCAATTTCTATAGCTAATATTTTCTCAAATCTGCTGATTTGATGCTTGTATTCTTTCTTTTTTTCATGACAATATTATCTTCAGGTTTTTGTCAGACAAAACAAGCAATTCAAAGATTTCATCCAAGTTAATCCATGGTTAAAATTATTGTTCATTGAACAGCCCCAAAAAAGGTTGGCAGTGAAAGCACTCTAAAGACATAGATACAGGTCAATAAAAATTGTTAAATTCAAAAATAAAGTACAGATGATGTCTCAATAGAGTGCCCAACGTGTGACCGTGTGTATAACTGGCTATACATTAGCACAGTGGTGTTTCTTCTATTTAGCCTCCTGGCATAACAAATAGAAACTCCTGTCAGTATGACGCGAGACAATTCCACAGCCCACAGATTATAGTCTCTAAACGACCACACAGTTAAATCAACAACCCTCTAGAACCGCACAAAAGGAGCATTATAACCTTCATGAACGTAGGATTCGTTACAGGGCTGTAACTGAATTAGTTTAAATCTTAATAAGCTGGCAAATGAGTGTCGCTGGTCAGCGGTGCTTCAGAAAATGAAATGTATATAAAGATGCCTGTCTGTTTGTGGCCCCGCTGAGAAAGTAGGTTGAGGATCAATAATTTATGGACTCAAGCCAAGACCTGTGCGGTTGTTTTTGACATGGCTTCTGTATTTACTGTGCGGAGGCTCGACTGTATTTCATATCGGATGCTCTGCTGATGAAATCTCCCCAAAGCCGTCAGCAGCTCCTGCGAGGTAAACAAACAGCGTAAACAAGATTGCTTTTATCTCAGCGGCGAGATTATTGATGAGATGTTTTAAGGGAATATGCTAAAAGGAAGAACACAAAAATGAAGAATGTTTCAAACAAACAGTATTTATTAATGGACACTATCTGCTAACAATCATAAGGATGCCCTGGAAACATAATTGACATCATTACAACTGTGTTTTACTATTATAATGTTCTATCTGTTTATGCACCGACCTCCACTTATCGGTGCTAGCAGCAGAAGTTGCAGTTATATAAATAATACATCTGCTATGTTACAGTGTATTATGAAATAGTTATTTCATGTTTTTACTCTGGTTTTGAGTTCTAAATAAGTGAACTTGATGTTAAAGTCTTCCCGAAATTATATTGAAAATATTCTAATTCTCAAAATAAGATTATTTTATTTAAATGTATATTAGGACTCATGTTCTCGGAGGATTGTCATCTGTCCCATGCAATCTGTTCAAACAAATGAAGACACACTGCAAACACCTGCTGACACGGCTGTGCTAACACACACCTACATGCATGCATACCATGAATACCATTCAATTAAAAATACATTTTATTATTTGCATTTCATTCTAGGTGTCTAATCCACTGGGCGCTGTTTGTCACATTAAGTCGGAACGGCAGAAAAATAGCGTTGCTTACCCAAGTCTGCAAGATGACGAAGAGGCTTGTTTACACAAAGGCCCGGCGTGATTACATTATTTATGACTCAACAGCACGGTAAACAAAAACGCTAAAGCAATTATACAGAATTGTACGAGTTCAGTGATAATTAACGATCATATATAAGGCTTGAATTTTAAGTTTATAATAATGCTGTACCTTCCTCTTCCCTTGAAGCTTGAAAATGTGTGACTTAAAATGTGAAAATAGAAGCAGCAAGGAGGATTCGTGAATCTCTGACCGCGGCACACGGCACATTTGGTGGCCCGGTCCGGCACATACACCACGTTTTAGAGATTACTGCCGCAGCGCTCTGATTCTGACACACACACACACACAGGTCCAATATAGGATGCAAAGTCACTGTGCTCTGATTAATCTCAGTATAATCCCTGACAAGCCATTCGGTCTCAGCTCTGCCGTTGGTGGGAGGACGCTGCGGGTGTGCACAGAGCTAATATGTCCACGGCTGCATCCACTAACATGGCGGTTTCTTAACACAGGGACGCATACAAGCACAACAAGATACATGCTGTCCCCCCAAAACGTGCTGGACACTCACTTTAGAAAAAATATAAATACAATAAAGCGTGTTCTGTTCCCTCCCACCCTTCATCACTGTCCTCGCATGAGTCAAATTAGGCATTGAGCACATGATGCTGCAGCTGCCTGAAAGCAAAGCCTCCTCTTCTTTTTTCGTTCTCCAAACCGTCCTCCTCTCTCCATTACTTCCTCCCTTCGTCTATTCTCTGCTACACTTCATCCCCTCTTTATATCACGTTTCCTCCCGCTTTCTTTCTTTCTGTTCCACTCTTTGCCTAATTGCCAGCAAAGGCCTCTAAATATATGCTGCGTCATTCTATTTTGCTTCGTCATATTTTAAGCAACGCTAACAATAGTTTATATAGGTCACGCTGTTACATTTTGTGCATACGTCAAGGATGTGTGCCCTTCAGGTTAACATTTTTATTTTTAGAGAAATATCCTAGAATTGCCATGAAATTAATCCTTTATCTATGTATTTTGTGAACTTTAGTTATCCTCTGATGGTCTAAATGTCTGTTTATAAGTGTGCTATTACTCAAATCACAGTAACTGTACTCTGTGCTGTATGATATTTTGCAAGGATTCAAATGCTGACGATGTTCATGCAGAAATTACATATTGCATTAAAAAAACTATATATTATTGCATTAAAAAAAACTATATCTTCATAAAGATATAGATTGTTTTTAGGATATACATTATATAGTTTTTTAATGTACAGTGAATGTGTTTCGAGGAGAGTGGATGTGAAGACTTCTGGGTTATAGATTTTTCCCATAATTACGTGACCTTAATGTGCCTGAAGCAGACGTGTGGTTGTGTTTATGAGAAATTATTGAATTTAGATTTATCAATGTGCGAGACATTATCGTGCATGAATCAGGTTTTAATTCTGTTATTTTGTTGTAGTTTTGTTCCTTCTGTTTGTGAACGCTTCTAGTTCTCTTTCTAATCTCATCAAGAGGCTGCCTAATTAAATTAGGACTAAATAAATAAAATTAACAAGGAAATTAGTTTCCTTTCTCGTGACACATTAACTGTGGAATAATCTTGTGATGAAAAACCTAATGGTATTATTTTGTTATATATTATTACTTATATGAGGCAACACCTTAAAATCTTTAAGGGGGCATATGCAGAATACTAAAGTACCAAAGCGCATTGCTAAGACACACCTTTACCCAGAACAGTTATTTCCCTTTTCCAGCCATAAACCAACGTCCGTCTCTCCTGCAGTGGTAGATGCCCAGAATATATAATATGCCAGTCCTGAATAAAACATCAACCATGGCCTATCAACTACGGCCTGAATACTGATGTTGGAAATGTGATGAGAAAAAAAGTGAGTGGAAAAGATCAGAGAGAAACCGCGCAGTGACGAGCAGCAGATCAAACCCCAAACACGAAGGCGACCATCGCTGTCACTCTGCACGACACCGATGTTTCACCTCTGAGCATCTTCTGCTTTACAGATTTTAAACTGGCTAAACATTGTTTGTTCAAATTGTTCTCCATATTTAATGAGTTTACTTTGCCAGTGCTCTTATTGAAAATGTTCCGCTAGCATCTGACCAACGGGACTAGCCAAGAATAGGACGGGGGTCAGAACTAGGAGAACTCCCCCGTCCAGTTTTCAAACTCTGGCATGTGCAGTCTTGTCAAAAGCAAGATCGTTGACAGTTTATTTAAAGTTTCTTAGATTAATGGACTTACTCTATTGTTTCTGGCCGCACCTCTAACGTGTAGTATAGCAACAGGTTCAAGAGTCAACGGATATTTTTGTAATACTCGCTGAAGGATTTATCAGATATCCGGGTAATTAACACAAACATTTGTTAGAGGTGAGGTATTAGGGGTGACATTTTAAATTCACATTTGTCAAAAACGTGCCACTGCGGATTGGTGAAAGACTTCCTTGTTTGAAACCTCCGGATGGGAGCAGCCTTCAGACGCTGTGTTCAAATATCTGATACAAACATGTAGTGTTTGTTACTTGTCAGAGGAAAATAAAAGTATGCCCAAGCAAAGCAGAGAAATGGAGAGAAAGGGCTCTGCTGTGGGTAGTGACAACTTTAAGCTGGAAGTCAAATACGAGTACAAGAGATACTGTGAGGGAAGGAAATACATCAAGATAAAAAAAAATGGGAGGTATATTGCTGCAGAGGACTGGAGTGCTGGACTGGATCCAGTACAGCATCACTTTTGCTGCATTGCCGATCCAAACTTGGCCAAAACTGGAAGCACTTGGTCGTCTGGGACTGAATCTCTGTCCTCGGACTCAAGAGCACACGGCAGACACGACGCAGCATCTACACGCTCAGCCCAGGGTCCCTCGGAGTCACACCCATGTTGGGCCCTTCTACATGATTGACGCCATACTTTAACATATTTAGCGAGGCTCGAATTGAGGGTGTCAAGGTCGGGGAGGTGGAGGGGAGTTAAGCATGTTTCACTTTCATGCAGTTTGCATGGTGTCTTAAACCGAAAAGTTACATTTGCTTTTTAATATGGCTGTTGGCTAATAATTTTCTAAACTTGAAGTTAGGGTGGAAAATGTACTTAAAGAACATTTGTTATATTTGTTGAAAATTCCTTTACATGCTGACAGCAATCAATAAATAAAAAAATGTAATCCTGTAACTGTGGCAGGATATATGGACATTTTTTCTGTTGAATACTTTTAATGTCAAACTTACTTTTTTTGTTGGAAGAGGGTGGAAAATAAGTAAGTAGCTTATTGTACTTGTACAGTCAAAATGATTTCCTCTCTTTGAAACCAACATGGTGAAGGGGTTAACATTCTTCGTCATGAAGCATCTGAGTCTTTGGTGATCTAAAAAAACATATATCAGAAACTAATTCTAATAATTGCCAAACTAAATTCCAAACAAATTCTGGTTTTAGCTTCTGTCAAAGAGTGTAGTAAACTGAATATTTTTTATATTTGGACTGACGACATTAATTCGAAGAGCTCTGGGGGATTCTCATGGTCATTTCATTATTATTTTTAGATGAACACATAAAAAAATATATATATACTTGTGCAATATTTGGTGAAAACAATTGTTAGTTACAACCAGGAATTCTGAGTAAATAAAAAAAAACTGGCATAATATCAATATCAACTAAAATTCGGTTTCCAAAGCCTGCAAGAACGTACACCCCAGAAACCCCAGCGGATCGCGTGTTCTCCCCTCTTCCTCCTGTTTCACTTGGCAGAGTCCTTCCTCCTGCTCTCGCTTTCAGTATCTCTTGGCTTGAATTCTCCTTTCATCTCTCCATTCCTCCGCGTTTCTGTGCAAGGCCGCTTTCAATCTACTTCTCTTTCTTGTCTTCTCTTATCTCTCTTTTCATTGCTCCGCTCTCGTTGCCCCTCCCGACCCATCTGTTATCTCCCAGCTGGATCTGCTTTACGCTGCACTGCAGTAGGCCTCAGTCAGGATCCGGGCTGTATGAGTCACCCACTCACAATCTGCTGCCCTAAAGCCCTTCAGGCGGCAGTCGCATCCAAAGACCCCATCGCTGTCCACGGGTACACACACTGATGTACAACTATGCTCACTCGCACACACGTAATCCTTTTCTGAGGGAAGTAAAGCTGGAAAAGCTTCTATCTGCACTCACAGACATGGAGAATTCACTTTAAATGGACCAAGAAATTCTTTAATTATTTGCCTTGAAGCGACAAACTAAACTAAAACAAGATTGTTACCAATTGTGAAATCATAATGCGACACCCAGTACAATGAGAGCGAGATGTGCGGCAGTAGTCATTAGTATTCAGCACGCACACACTGGGAAACCTCGAGTCGAACAAGAGCTGACTGCAAAATAAAGGATTACTGCTCCGTTACCTACTGTAAGAAATGTACAGCGTCCCAATGTGATCGCCGTGTCTTAAAACCTGCAAAGAGCCAGACTGGTTCATTATGCTCTGTAGCTTTAATACTCGACTGATCGTTGTGTTTACATATACAGAACACGAGTTACATAACACTGCTAACCGTTTCTACAGGGCTACGGCAAAGGTGTCTCGGCTGCGTTGTGTGTTGAAATTAATTTCTTAAAACATAAAAGGGTGACATTGCTACCTGGAGTTAAACCTGGAGTTTATTGTGTTACTAGAAAATGTCCATGTGTCATTTGTTTTACATTTTAAACAACACGTATTTAAATAATATACTGAATTAATCACCGCTATTAGATTTTATTCATTCATTTAATGTTCATGATGTTGAATGAAATGGAGTTCATGTAGAATAGGAATATGTAATAATAATAATAATAATAATAATAATAATAATAATCATAATCATAATCATAATCATAATAATAATAGCTGACAAATATTAGAGGTATATTTACCACCATTGTGTAAGTGATTAAGAGCAAAGGATTCCTCAGTGTTTGAGAAGCAGCCGGGTCTCAGAGTGAGACCCTGCGGTCAGATTTAGACGGACCAAAGGAGGAGGTAAAAGATGGAGGGATGTAGTGTTCAGCTAACTTTCAAATTCACCAACATTGCGGGAAATTAATAATGGAGATTCAGATTCAATTAATTCAAACATGATGTGCATGCGAGATGACAAACCTGTGAGGAAACTTATTGCCATCTTTCTGACAAGAAGCAAAGCAACCATTTTATCTGGAAAAGCTACAAGACCAACCCTCCCCCCCTTCCCACAAAGACTCTTCCTTCTGTTTCCCTCCGCTCAAACACTCATATTTGCTCTCGCTTCCTTGCCGTCCTCCTTCGTCTCCCATCTCTCTCATGCAGTTTCTATTTAATTGACATATTGTTGTCTTCCTGTTGGCAGCACACATGATACAGAGATAAAGTGTTCTCTCTGCAGCCAAATATGAATACTTTTTTTTAAACTAGGTTTTGATTGAAATATAACACCAGAACTGCAGGAGACACACAGTGCAGTTTATGCTCATTCTAAATTAATCAAGGATATGAAACAGCCCTGAGAAAAAAAGCCTCACCACATTAGCACATTCACGTGCATTCGGGACATTCTTCACGGGACCAGCGCCATCATGAAAGTGGCATCAGCCCAAAGCGTGACTCATTTGACTTGTGACGTAAAAAGACAGCGATCACCACCTTTTATAAAAAAACATGCCTGACAGAAAGATCGTGTCTTAGCTTGAAATGATAAGGAGAGCACAAAGTGTCGTTCTTTATTTCAGGCTGATGCTATTTTCTTAAGTACGTCTCCAGGTATTCCAATCCATTACGGTGTATGAAGAAGTGCATGGAACACAATCCCTAGAAAGAGTTATGGACGGCTGGATAAATAAATCAAAATAAATAAATTAAGAAAATGCCATTTGTAGTGGACCTGCTGGGGTTTCCCCTTCATGGCCCGTGCTTCCGTTCTATTTAAAATGGCCACCATGATTATTACACCACTATGAGCCCGGATGTCCTTGGGTGACGGAGAGAGAGAGAGAGACGTTTCACATCGGAGAAAAGTGGGCTTGTACGACATAAATTATTGTTTTGACGTCAAATAAATAATAAATTACCCAGTGATGTATTTAAGAAAGTGAAGGTGAGGTTGTGTAAGCATGTGTGAGTGTGTGTGTGTGTGTGTGTGTGTGGGTGTGTGTGTGTCAATCTCATACAACTCCTGTGAATGAGTGGTATTGGGCCATTTATGGGCTGTTTGACTGCAGAGAGCATAAAGTCCATCAAGAAGAAATGTGCTAGAAGAAAAGCACAAGAAGAATGTTCCATCTCTCACATAGGAGACGCTGTTCACGTATTGTCAGACAACGACACGCAGCTAATTAGAAATTAGTGATGCATGGGGTTATAAGGTCAATGTAGCTTTTCAGGATGTGCAATCTGCTCCATTCTGCAAATAAACCAGTTTACAATACCGCAGCTCCACTTTTGTTTCATGTTGAAATGTTATGTCATATTGTCCTGTCCTCTGCTCTCCACAAGCGTTGCTTTATATTCCTTGAGACACATTAAATGCTAAATCCATGAGCAAGACTGCTTCAAGACAATATTTGAATCTTGATTTTATTTTGAAGGGCTAGGTTATTGATATCATATTATTATTGTAATATGAACGGGGATACCGTCTTAGATTTTGGATGTTGTAATGTGGCATAATTGTCTTTTCTTGGTTTGAACGCTGCATTACAGTAAAGTGAAACATGTTATAGCTGTTCTATTATTCACTACTAATAAAAATATCAATGTGTGAATATTTAGTGAAAGCACCAATGGTCAACCTTATAATATCAATATCCAGGTATTTGGTGAAACAGATTAGTTATGTATTTAGTTTCATAGCATCTCTTCGCTTGTTTATTCAAGTAGATTATATGCTAAACTTGTAAGTAAAATATCAGATTACTTTACAGACATGTGAGTGTCATCAATCTTCTCATCGAAACCTCGGCAAGAAGGCAAATAAGCATATTTACAAAAATAATTAAACAATTTCTTTAATGCTGATAACCATTCTGCCAAACTCCCGTCTGCCTCTTTTTGAAATCCCATCCCTTAATCCCTCTGACCTCCTCTTTGTATGTTGGGGTGGGGGCTCTGCGGTGGTCTAGTTGGAGGATGTGTGTGTGTGTGTGTGTGTGTGTGTGTGTGTGTGTGTGTGTGTGTGTGTGTGTGTGTGTGTGTGTGTAAGTAGCCAGATTGCTAGATCGCTGCCTTGGTGAGTCTGGGCCTGGATTACAAGGCTGTGGCTCGGAAACAGAGCGGTTGATGGGAGCCTTCTGCCACTGGGAGTCCGGGGACGATGACGACGACAACTGTGTGTGTGTGTGTGTGTGTGTGTGTGTGTGTGTGCTTGCGTGTGTGTGTGTTGGGGAGGGGGGAGTAATGCTGAGGAACAGACGATAGGAGACCGCTAACTCTGAGCCTCGAGCTGCCTGAATCGCATTGGGGGTAAAACTGAGAAATGAAAGACAGAAGAAATATAAATGCAGCTGCATTTCCTGCACATTCACCCACTCAGCCACATCGCATGCACACTGAGAGAGACATGACTGCATGCATATTTACAGATTTAAATGCTCTGATGCACCTTTGTCTCACACGCACACATTTGGGCTGAACATTAGGGAGAGACGGGCTCTCATAACGGGTGGCAATACTCTCATCGGACAGAATTAACACAAAATCTGTGCAGCCATCTAATCGTCTAATAAAACAGACAAGTGTAGAACATAAGCTTTTTAAAGTGTTCTTTATATTTAATCTTTCAGTATGATGAATATTTCAGATATCATTTTATTCTGATCTGCAAGTGCTGCTCTTCGATAATGGCACCATCCATGTGTCTGGCTTTATCATCAACACGCCTCTTAAATGTCAGGTGACATAAGCAAAAATATAAATAACTAATGGCAGCATAACTTAACTAAAAATACAACACTAGACCCCCATGTGTATCGCCATATTGGATCCCAGCTGTTACATGTGTAAATGAACTCCTGTTCTCACAAACTGCTGCATTAGTTTCAGTTCTTCCGCTCCAAAGCTTCATTAATAGAGTTGTAATACAGTTCCTGGCCTTCAGGATGTATACACGATTATCACGGTTGAGAATTATGAAAGAAACTGGGAGCTGCATGAGGCCCGTTTGGAGACTGGGTGGAGTGGAGGACATGGATCCAGCAGCATGTGACTCAGCCTCCCGGGGACCTGCTGCGTGAGGCCTGGAGCTGACTCTCTGTGTTACTGTGACTCAGCCCGAGAAACAACCTTCCTCAGCTATCACCGGAAATGAAAGTCAACTCAAAAAGCCCGGGAGTTCGTGGAAGGCTGCAGGGACAGATCAGTCTTTGGCCATCAAGATCCCAGCGGTGACCTGTGGCCCCTAAACTCTGAAGGCCTCAAACGTCACTGAGAGCCGGAGTCCAAAATAACTCTATATGGGGATGGGTTGAGGAAGCCTCTGAGTATAACCTTGAACGGGATTTCTCAGCACGCATTATAGGCCAATCTGTCTAGAAACACCACGTGACTCAGCATTAGAAAGGGAAACACTTGATTTGAATTCAGCAATAAAAAGATAGCAGTGCGTTTAGAGGGCGCCGAGGTCATGGCGTGTCGCTGCTGAGACGAGCGGATTTCCGCCACGGCGCACTTAACGGTTGCATAACACCGTGCGCGTCGGAGTTCCCACTGTGGTTGGTTGAAAGGAACACCGACTTAAACCGCCCTGCGCGTGCAGGCGCAACAACATGCGCATCAGTGAGCTGCAGCGCCGGTGCTGCTCTGTGCGGAATGTCATCTGAAGGGTATACCGAGAGGAACCGACATCCCCGACATCATTATCCTCCTCCTCCTCCTCCTCCTCCTCCTCCTCCTCCTCCTCCTCCTCATCGTCACATAGTCGTGCCACCTGCCGCCCAGACACACGCCCATTTGAATGGTCGTGTGTCTGTCGCGTTATGCATCAAATAATAATAAAAAAAAACTACGACGGCGAACGCAGAGCAAAACACGAGAGCCCTAATAAATTATTCCACTGGCGCATTGCTGCACCATCTTTTCAGTGGATTTCAGCACCAGGAAAGCAACGAGTCAGGGATTCAGAGGCAACGACGACAGCGCAGCGCGCGAGCCGTTAAATCAACACACACACACACACACACACACACACACACACACACACACACACACACACACACACACACACACACACACACACACACACACACACACACACACACACACACACACACATCTCCACTGCGCCGCTCTCAATAACACACACTGCCGACATGACGCTGTGGGGGGTCCGGGGGGTCCGGGGCGTCGCGTGCGCCTCTTACCTGAGTGGCTTTGTGGAATTGCTTCTTCAGCCCCGCTACAGACATGGTTGCTGCACGGTCGGTTGTTGTTGTTTTAGCTGGCGGTAATTGTGGACTTGATGCTGCAGGTTCGCGAAGGGAGGAAAATCTCGGCCCTAATTGTATCTGCTGATGATCTTGCAACCGTGACTAACCCCTGTCTACGCTGGACTTGAGCAGAGGGATGTCCTGGGAGAAAGGGGCTGACTCGAGCCCCGGTCATCCTATTGGACGTCGGACCCCACATGTCTAACATGGCGCTGACGTCAGAGCCAGCATCTCTTAAAGCGGCCGCCTCCTCACCGCGGTGGAGGAGGCGAGCTGGAGGCTGAGGATGGAGAAGGAGGCGATGTGATTAGACCAATGCTGGACTGTAACCGACTACTTATATTCACGTCGAGCTGCTTGGAGAGGCAAGGCACGTTTTTGTTGTTGTGCAGAGCACATTTCAACAACAAGGCAATTGAAAGTGCTTCACATCAACACATAATGAAAAAAGAAAACAATTCAATTGAATTTGTGAAATCATTTAAATCATTAAACATAGTAAACAAGCAAGATATATAATACTACTGCAGTGCAGTTAAACAAATACAATAAAAGGCAGTAGTATATATTGTTCAATTAAAGGCAACAACTAACAGATACATGTGCAATCTGGATTTAAAGGAGCCGAGGGTCTCTCAGGGACTTTGTTCCAGATACAGTATGTGGAGCAGAAACACTGAACGCTGCTTCTCCGTGTTTAGGTCCGACTCTTGGAACAGAAAGTAGACCCGTCCCAGACGACCTGAGGGGTCTGGATAATTCGTAAGGTAGCAGCTGATCACAAATGTGTTCAGGCCCTAAACAAGTCAGAGATTTATAAACCAGCAGCAGGATTTAAAAGTAATTTCTTTAATTGACAGGAAGCCAGTGGTAAGACCTCAGAACTGGAGTGATGTGATCCACTTTCCTGGTCATAGTGAGGACTCGAGCTGCAGCGTTCTGTTTGACTTTTTACATTTTATGCAATGTAATAGTTATGACTAATGATAGACCATTACATCGGGCACCTATTGCCCTTTCTACAGCTTTCGGTACTTTTTAGTCATTCTTTCACACCCTTCCTGTCTGACGACAACCATGTAACTCCACATTTCATGATTTTGAACCCAGGGCTGAACACAGGGCGATTTTCTTATACGAAATTTCATCTTTTTAGATATACATGATTCTGAAAGATACAGCACCATGATCTTATAGTGTAGAATATTGTACAATGCTGTTTATTACACTACCCTACCGTGTATAAATGATCTACATAATCTATAGCAGTAACATATAACATCTGGATACTTTAAGTAAATTAAACTAACACTTTTACTTCAGTACGGTTTCTCCATGCAGGGCTTTTACTTGTATCGCAGTACCAGTTGTTATACTTTGGCAAATTATCTGAATCCTTCTTCCACCACTTGTTCAGACTTAGCTTTTGACATCAGGATGAAATGAAGAGTAACACATGACCTAACCTCAGCATTGATATATCACGTTTTTATTGTGATGTGCTTTACTGTATGTCTTGTTGTCTTTACTTCAAATCAGATGAAGTGGCTTTACACTACCAACAAATGAGCAACTAGAATGGGCACTCGGTAGAGCGCATACCTTCGCATATCACAAGATTGAATTATGAACAATTTGGCACTAGTTTCAGGCAAATCGGATGCCAATTAACCGAGATATCGCAAATTTACGGTTTTCACCTTTTCATGACCTTGACCTTGACCTTTGACCCAATCACTCGCAAAAACTAATCGATTGTTCCTTGGGTCGTGACCAATCATCCCACCAAGTTTCATAAGAATCGGCTCAGTTTTGTCTGATTTAGACGAATAACTGACGGATGGACGGACATATTCACAAACGCCGGCGAAAACATTACCTTCTGCATTTTCAATGCAAAGGTAATAAAGAGAGAAACACTTGTATATACAATTAGTTCCAGCTTTTAATGAGACTCAATGACGTGTGAAGAGAAAGCTGACAGTTTGAACGGCTCCACTTCTCCAGCACCCTGGACAGCTCCATAAACACAGAAACAGCTGAGTGACTCCTCCATCTGAAACCGACTCCACAGCACACACACAGGATGATGAGTGTTAGCTCCACATGTCAAGCTGCAATTATGCTTATTCACACACACACAGTGTGATTTATTTGTAACCAACAGTCTCACAAATAAACCTGGTCTGGGTCCGGTATTAAAGACAACAACCTCCCTCCTCATCTGTCTTTCCCAAGCCCCGAACCAACACATTAACATATTATTTATACATCACAATCAATGCAGGTGCTCCTCCGTCCACTCCCTCATTACATATTTGTTCTCGTCACTCATAGTGACCCCTGTCCCAGTCCACGCCGGTTACTTTAAGGAATGTGAGGTTTCTTGCCGACGTCTCCTCTCCTCCGGTTCAGACTGGAGCAGCAGAAGGCCGCTGAGTCTATCTCTGTCTGATGTTGTTGACCCTTGTCTGAGGGAGAGAGCTGTGTGTGCCCTCTTAATCATCTTTGTAGATGTAATTTAATATAACAAAATGGAAAACTTTACTGCACACAATGTATATATGTTGTGAAAGCACACAATTTGAAACATTTTAACCACCAAACTATTTATATATCTACTGTATCTACACACACACACACACACACACACACACACACACACACACACACACACACACACACACACACACACACACACACACACACACACACATTTAGCTGAGGGAAATACAGCAGTGTGTTCAAACGAGAATACATATTTTTGAAAAGGAATCATGATTAGTTTGAATAAAAATTATTTAAACACCAATACATTTGTGTACTATCGCTTTAGAAAGTTTATTAGGATCCATTGTTAATAACTGAATTCATGTTGATATCAAAAGTTCATTTTTGACTCTGGAGACAGAAGTTGCCAATCTACGGTGTGCAGTCTCCCTGCAGGCCGTGAGTGAGTAGATGTTCTGGACCTTTGCATCCTATCACACAATCACAAGAATCTTCCCAGCTGTGTGTGGCATTATAGATAATCATATTTCCATTTTTATGAACACTTAAAGGACCTTGTGGGGACATTCTTTTGTCAGCTATCGACAGCTTTCCACATTATGGACAACACATTTGCCAACAAACTCCAAATCCTACGTGTGAACGAGTTTATCAACACGATTAATCCTGACCTTGTGTCATCTCCTCCTGGTGCCATCAATCAGTCGACTCAGATAGCGCCTACTGGTGCGTAAAGGCACCAGCAGCTGCTCTCTCATGGCAGTATGTTGGATTATAAGGATGGGAACTAAACTGAAGGTGAGCATCTCAACATTCATTTACAGATTTGAGTGTTATGTAATAACCGCATCGTACCGCTCCGCTACGGCCACCCAAACTGAATCTGAGTCATCACAACATCATTTGGATGAGGGGATTAAAATCCTGCACGGATCAGCGGCACTAATGTAAATCATGGTTCTGAATTAAAGTTCAGAAGTCACCTGCACACATGTATCAGCTCACAGGCAGCCCCGTCGACGCCAGATGGCAGGTCCATCGTGGCAGAACTACCTGGTCAGACGGTCAGAGACGGATCCCATATGGCCACAGCCCTGGAATAAGAGGGCCGATCACCAAATGGTTTATCACATCCTAAATATGGCCATGCCTGCGGCTGTGAAAGGTCCAAATAAGCCAAATACAGGCTGTACTTTCGAAGCTGCTTCCGTGGAGGAAATAGACTCTATGCAGTCGAGAGAAGCCGCCTTTAGGATGTAGAAGAGTTGTGCAACGTTTCAAGTTTTACCGTCACCTGCACCGCTTCCTTTCTGAAGAGTTTAAACACGTCCTGTCTTTTGATCTCGACACATAATTGAAGAGCAAACACAACGTAGGTACACAACAGGCCAATTGCTGTAATTAGTGTGTGCAGTGCACATACTCCTCCCCATTAGACCACAAACTGGATGAATTGTGGGACCAAGCCACACGAAGATGTGTGGATGTTTGATATGAACAGTTAATCACTTATTTGTATCTATTCAACGATGACACCTTCATTATCCACACTGCGGTTTCATCATTCCATCCTACTTTTCTTTTGTTCTCAAGTTGAGTACTCATGAAACATCAAACTCCACCACCAAAGGTTATTTAAGGGGGATGTTCTGGTTAAAGCTGGGACAAACATGTGTTATGTTGGTGGCGCCATCCTGTGGAAGAAGAAAGTCATTATCCATCCGTCTATCCATCCGTCTGTCTGCTCATAAAAATACACCAAACCAAAACTGTGCTTTAAATTAAACATAAAAAGATTCAATCATGTATAATCCCTGATGCGTAACTCCATTTTACTTTCTCAAAATACCACCATATGCAAAGAATATGTCACAAAAATAAATGATGTCAGGGGTTGAAATAATTACTATTCATAAAGCAGTGTTCATCTACATAATCACAGAGGATGTCAAAATTAAAATGACATATAATTGATGTTAGATGCTACTAGAAGTCCTGTTTTAGTACACCATGCAGCTCTGCCCAGTGCCCAAAGGTTCACATCTATGATGCTTTGCTGCCACCTGGTGGTGAGAAATGATGCAGCAATTCAGATTCATACGTGTGTAATAGGGAGAAAACTGCATATGATTACGGTATGTTGCACGAATCAGATCAGATCAGCTCCACAGCAGAAGCTGCATACATATGAGGGTATATCTGAAGCTAAAACCCGAATTTGTTTGTCAATTATTCAAATTAGTTTCTGATAAATGTTTTTTTAGATTACATTACATTACATGTCATTTAGCAGACGCTTTTATCCAAAGCGAAGACTGAGATGCTTCATGATGAAGAATGTTAACCCCTTCACCATGTGAGTAAATATTTTTGACTGAACTACAATAAGCAACTTACTTATTTTACACCCTCTGTTCCAACAAAAAAGTAAGTTAGACCGTAAAAGTATTCAACCGAAAAAATTCAGCCTAGTGTTTCCAAACAGCACAAACCCCAACAGTTGCTAAATTCAGTGATTTGTATATATATATATATATATATATATATATATATATATATATATATATATATATATATATATATATATGTGTTTATTACAGGAGCACCCTGAACACCTGTTTAGTGCGAGTGGCTCTTGTTGCTAACAGAAGTAGTAGGAGTGATACATCACACCGGCTGACAGTGACCTGACTGCAGTTCTTTGCTGAGTGTTCCTGCTCGCCGGCCTCGCCGGGCAGCTCTGATAAAGTGCTTTGTCCCACGGCTCAGTGATCTGTATGTGTGGCCTGAGGTGAGTGTCCATTTGTCTTAACTCATGAGGAGATGAATCTCACCTGCACTGAACAGAAAGATGGAGATTGAGCTCAAAAGAAATACGAGATTGTTGCCATTAACTTTATTACACTGAGCAACCGTCTAATTGTTCGTCATCATCTCTGACGGAAAGTTGGACAGTGTGAAGTTTCTTATTAACAAATTACTGACATGTTCATGTTTTATTAACGTTAGTCATATTTGTACTTTTAAAATCTTACTTCTGCAATTTATGTTGGATTTTGAGCAGATTTCTCACTTATATTCATATTTAATAAGTTTTTCCACATTTTCAATGTAAAAGTTCCTTAACTTTCAGAACCTATTAAAAGGAAATCAAAACCATATCTGTCAAATTCATGTTCAAATTCATGTGCACATGAGAACAAGCCCCAGAGATACTTGAATTCATTCACTTTGCAACTTTCTCCCAGTTTGATGAACCACAGATTTTGTGTCCTCAGACATGATGATAGCTGAGGTCAAGAGTCCCATGAGGCCCGCAGAACTTAAAAGAGTAGACCCAGTACACTACTAATCCTCGCTGAGACTTTGTGTTCATCTAAATCACTAATATGTGTATATAAATATATATATATATATAAACATATATATGATATGTACATCCCTCTAAAGAGCTGGTCTCCTGTATCTCGGCTATGATGGAATCTGCGATATATCATCTCCTCCAGCATCCTGGTTAAACCTCTTCGTGGGGAAGCTGAGCAGAAAATAATATATATATATATTAATATCTGTTAATCAATAAGCACTGATCATGATTGATGTTGTCAAATGTCAACTTTCTATTTGATGATGTGACAAGACGAGGCCGTTTAGGCGCACAATCTCTTAAAACTATAAACATTAAAAGCGTCAGTAAAGTAAGTGTGCGTGAGCCTCATAACTAGTAACTAGTGTGCACACGGTTCCAACCCTCACGTTTGATATGATATATGATATTTATTTATTCGTCCCACAGTGGGGACATTTCAAAAATCACAGCAGCGGTGCACATCAGAGCATCAATGAAAATAAATATAAAACACAAAATAAAATACTAAAAACTAAATATTAATAGTACTAATACTAAATATACAAGGGGGGGGGGATTAAAATGAGACCAGAGGCACACGTGTCCTTTGCAGGGTGACCGGGACCACGCTTAGGAGGTGAGGTCAGAAATCAGAAATCCTCTTAATAGCAGTTTTCTGGGGTCAACCAGACACAGAAAACCCTAATTAATTGTTCACTTTAATTTAAACATAGTAGTTTTGCTACTGGTCAGGAGCACCTGCTCCTTCATTCAGTCAATCCCACTAAATGTCTGCCTTCACTCCTTAAAATCATCTTGCAAAAATGTGCAAATCTTCCTGTTTATACTTCATCGCACAAAACCTGTAAGGATAACGTGTGTGTGTGTGTGTAGGTGCAGCAGACCCGGGGTCATTTGTCACCCGTCTGCCCGTCGGGTCAGTGGAGACGAACCACTAACACACACCGGGCCGCGGTCATGTGTTCATGTGTTTGGTAATGCCTACCAATCCGCACGCCGTCCCTCTCCACTCAAACATGCTAATGTACCTGTGCTCTGCTCTAATTGGTCCCAGTGATGCTCGCCCTGCTCCACCTGTGTTGGTGGGAAGCCTCCAGTCAGTCCTGCAGCCAGGCCCCCGCCACTGTGCGCCAGCGTGCAGCGCTAATATTATGCAAACAAACACGTCTTTGTTGTTTGGCACTCTTTGCACCGACCCGCCACTGTGGAAGAAAGGGAGAAGGTGTGTAAAGGGAAAAGGAGAAAGGAATAAGGGGTGGGTGAATAGGGGGGGTGCTTGAATTCATTAGTGTGATTACCTGAGGTGTGCTACTTTACAGGGGGCAATCTGCCAGCCCGCTTCATACCCTCCAAACTTCAGCCAGTCCGCTAATGAGCGCTTGGAAAGTTAGTCAAGGTGGAGAGGTGCTTTGAGGAGCTGTACACCGCAGAATACGGTGTTATTATATATGCTGGAGCGGAAAAACAAAGGATGCTCTTCTATTTTAAAACAGCGTGGACCGATGAGGACCGACACAGTTGGAGCTGTTTATTTTGAGTCGGAATGCACATAATAAAACCGTCCTCTGGATGCTGCGCCGATTGATGAACTCGGAGCCTCGCGAAACAAATATCCCCTGTGCTTCAAAGCTCGGCATTTCTGACAGCATGAAATCTCCGATAGCAACACGGTGGAGGATGACAGTGTCGCTGACCTGTGATGTTAGGCGACGCGTCTTCTTCGACATCCCAGATGAGCCGCAGGGACACCGGAGGGTTCGTATTCGAGGAGTCGCTTCTCTCTGAGGTGATGTTGTGGACCGTATAGCTGGAAGAGAAGGTGGATTAGAGGCCAGATCAACCTCTCTCCCTTTCTTTTTCCCCCTCTCTTTCTTTCTCCCCAGGAGCTCAGGCCATGGCTTTAGAGAGACAGCCGCCATGAGCAAGGCTTAGGACGGTCCGCGGGGACGGAGGAAAGCGTGAGTGTCAAAGAACGAGAAAAGTGCAAGAGCAGCTCGGACAAGACGAAGAGGGGAGGGACATCCCCAAAATAGGAAACAAGAGGAGATACATATATACATCTATATTCATATAGATTTATGTATAGATTTGTGTGTATAGATCATGTAACTTTCCCCTTCTCTTGCCCTATGCCTCTGCTTTATCACACAGCATCAAAACATAGCTTCAGTCCCCCGAGTGGCTGGCCTTTTTATCTGCTCCCCAGCTTCCCACGGCGGGCCGCATGCACCCATAATCTGCTGCCGTTTCATGTCTGGAGTGCTGTAGAGGAGGATAAGGGACTTGTTGAAGGGAAGATCAATGAGGTTGTATACATAGCATATGTGCATCAGGAGAGAGTGATCCCTTTTTTCCCCTCTATTTAAGGTGGCATCTGATTTAATGAAAAAGAAAATAATACATGGGTGCATTGAGGAGTGGTACCTTTTCTGTGATCTTAAAGTTAAAATAATAATGAGGTTGCTCACAACAGTCAGAGATAAATACGGAAGCGCGGTGGGATTTCAGTCATAAACTCAGCATCCAGTCTTTGTTTCTGAACCTTCTTCTCCCCGCGGAGCAAACATGAAGGATAGGCACAATAAAAACAGTAAACATGTTGCATTATACATTTGTCAAAAACACATTTGGCTGTACGTCACAAGTACCTTGTTGTTTAGTGCCAAGTGTCTGCAGCCTGTGTGTGAAATCAAAGCAGATTGGTACATTGGCAGCAATAGTCGGGTGTGAAACTGTGTCAGTGAAGTAAGGGAGATCACCGGGGACGGGTTTCTACTCACTCCACAGCTGGTTGACGGGATCTTCAAGGACTAATTGTGCATCAGTTGGAGAACACCTCGGTTTGGGCTTCGATTGTTCTTTGTACTGCGAGCTTCCCGCCTTCCCACCACCCAAGTGGCACGCACTCGCATCAGACTGAGGGAACTTAAAAGTACCACGAAGAAGCCTTGGGACACAAACACACACACACACACAAATCATCGATCGACCCCAAAGTCAACCCGTGACCCTGACCTCCTCTACCCCTCCAGGAACATTCCTCCTGCAGGACTCCGTGAAAAGAAAAGAAAAAATACAAGAAAGTAACATTTGAAAAGAAGAGTGAGAGTGAGGGTGAGAGAGAGTGAAAGAGATGGAGACGGAGGGAAAATGACACCCAGTTTATTGTGTTGGAATGAACAAAAGGGGAAGAGAGGAAAACTTTGCATTTGGAACTACTGATCAAAGTAATTCCCACGGGAAGCCACTCTTAATGAGAGCTGTACAAGAAAAGAAGGGTGGAAGACAAGGAGTTTAAAAGAGAAGAAAAGAAGGGAATTGGATGCCATTCCTACACAGAAAATAAAGAGATGAATCATACGCAGGGCCTGGTGGTAGACATGGTGTGTGTGTGTGTGTGTGTGTGTGTGTGTGTTCGGAGGGGGGTTGTTTGAAGGGTGTTTTCAAGATCGTTTTAACGTCTTCACTGAGGGAGCGTCAGAGGCAAGGCCAGGTTAATTAAACCCGGGGGAGTACCAGCTGAGGGGGCCCACATTTGAATATGTCATAGAAATAGCGCGAGTGTGTCAGCCGAGGCCGGGGCTGGGCGAGCAAACATGTTGACTATGCATTACACGCTAAAAGGAAGAGAGAGAATTAGAGAGTCAGACAGCGAAGGGTGGGGGCGCCGACATAATTTGCGTGGCACCGATGCTTTACTCTTTTATACCCACTGCGCCACCGGATTTCTCTGGGTTATTAATGTGTGTCATTAGCCGCATTGCCCTGGAGGACAGTGACTGAGGGAAAAAACTGCAGAAATTTATATGGGACAAATATTGACAATAGCTGGCTCCTGGGTATTGGAGAGGAAGAAAAGATGCAAACTATGTTAATGAATGGTAATTAACCACAAGGGTTTGTCTCTCCTGGATCCCAGCTAAATTGGTCCCCGAGTTGCAGCTAGAGACAGTCCTGGCCTAATCCTTTATTATAAAAAGATAAAGGAAAACGACGTCATTAGCATATACTTGAGAAGGGAGGGGGGATTAAAAAGTGGAATTATTTCTTTTTAATTCCTGAACGGAGGATTCTTCACACCATTGTTAATTATACATAACAGAAAGAAAGGAGGAATGTGATGAAGAGGAAAACAAATGCTAGGAGAGGTAGAGAAGGACTTAAAAAAAAAGAAGAAGAAAAAAGCCTGACTTGAAGGGAGGTGCGTGGTCTCTTGTGTAGGATGCTAACTCAAGGACAGAGGAGACCAGGATTACGGTTTAATATTCAAAATGAATAATAAGAGTGGGAGGAAAAGGGACAAAGATAAAGGGGGTCGGAGGTAGTTATCTCAAGGATGTAACCACTCCTCTCATACACCCCTGTACTGAGCGCTGCTGTGTGCTCATGTGGACCCTTGTTAACGATGTCCACAGCAGGGGTCACTTGTTACAGACGGGAACCATGCCAACAGGCAGCTGTCAATCAGGAGAGAGGTGTGAGCACCCTGCTGACCAGCGGAGCACCTACAGTTACCATCACACCCTGACTGACAGTCCTTTGAACTGATGGTGAAATACAAAAAAGACCATATATTAACACAGCCAGGAAATTCTGAACAATAACGCGGTCTTTGAAGAAAGAAATAGAGACAAAAAAAGAGAAATGGGTTTTTATTTTGAAATTCAGAAAAGCTTTTCAGCAGAAATCATTGATATTTAACATCATTAAGTAGTACATTATCAACGAAAAATTGTAATACTAGATCAGAAGCTATAACAAATTGTATACATCTACAAACTGATCACTTCCTTTAGTGCATTTCGATGAATATAGTTTAGTGCGCTTCATTGCATATGTTCTCTTAGAGCATCAGGTCTGATGAATCTCCTGCTCTGCTCTGCACACTTGACTTCCTCAAAGTGTTGACTTGGCATTGCGAGTTCGAGTCCCTGCACCCCAAGGTCCTTCGGGTGCCAAATAAATTAGGGGGGAGAGGTAAAAGAGAGCAAAAAAAAAAATTAAAGTAAGCACTTGCCTTATCGGCGAGAGCGTCTGCATTGTAAACGAGCTCGGCGCTGAAGGGCCCTGTCTGGTGGACGTCGGGCACCGAGCGCTCACACAGATGTCGAGGGCTCATTTACAAAAGCCCGGCTGCTGAGTTGAGCCGGTGGACCAGAGTGAGTCGACAGCGCTTTTCTCACAAATATTGGTTCTGCTACCCCGGCTCAGCTTGGCTCAGCCCAGCTCCCACTGAGTAAGAACCGGGGAGGGAGAGAAGAAGGGAGGGGCGGAAAAGAAGAGGATGACAGTTTTCCCAGCCTCAGCCCAGGGAGTCAGGCTTTTTCGCTGACTGGTGTTACGAGCGTGGCCAGCTCTTCCGTCAGCACTTTCCTCTCCTTCATCTTCACGCGCACAGCCTCCATTAGCTGGCCGGCGGAGGGGATCTGCAAGGGAGGGAGAGGATGGAAGAAGGGTGTGGGGGCGGTGGTAGAAGGGGTTTGAGAAAATGAGGTGTGGGGGGGGGGACACACACAAATGCAACACGATTAAAATAAAAGTGTCAGACTTTTGACACCTGGCAGCTCTTCAGAGACCTTTGTGCTGAGCAACAACAGAAGCTGGGATGGCGCCCGAGGACGTGGGAAACTTCGGGGGGACCGACCGTGCTGAGAGTTTCACAAAGCAACTCACCAAACAGGCTACACAGCAGTGGCGGCAACACCTAATTCCTAAGATTTTTTTCTAAATTGGTGATAGAGTAACGTCGGATTCTTACATATTAACCCTCCTGTTACCGTCACATCTACTAACATATCTGACCCTCGGAGTCAATTTGACCCCAGCAATTAAAACCTCCAGAACATTATTAGAATTAATATTGTTTCACAAGTTTAAGTGTGGGGTACTTTATGTTTGTTTACTACCTAAATAGCCCTTTAAATATATAAAAAAGTTGATATTTCTTATATGTTTGGTGAAAAACAGCCTGGGGTCAAATTGACCCCAAAGAACACGGACATTAAACATTGAATGGGGTCAAATTGACCCTAAAGGTAACAGGAGGGTTAAAGCATAGGTTAAAATGTTTTCAATCACTTTTTTATTTATAAAAAAACCCTTTATTCTTATATGTACATACATCTAAACAGTTCTGGTTTGCTATCGTTGTTTCTCGGGCTAATAGTGGCAGTGAAGACATCCCATCCTGATCTCATTTCAATGCAAAACAAAATCCAGAGTTCAGTGCAAAAAAAATAATTCTTAGGTTCAAGCTAACGGTAGTCAGTACACTCCAGGGGGCATCTGCCAAATTAATCCTTTAAAGAAAAATAAATTCCCTCATTCTGCTGCCTCCCCTTCACGGCGCTATTTAAACAATCCTGCATAAGCAGTCACGCGCTCGTCACACACTCGTCCGTGTGCCGTGTGCAAAGAGGGTTAAACAGTGAGGTTTGAGGAGCGTGTGTTTGGAGGTACTTAGCATACCACTGGATAAATGAGACTTTGATTGTTATGCTGCCCGAGCTGTGTGAGAGTTTCTATACGAACGGTTTGATTATATTTAGGCTGTTGTTAAAAGGTGGCTCCCATTTATTTAAATTCATCAAGACCTTTCTCGTTTGGATGCTCCTCCGTTCACCGCAGAGACGTCCGAGAAAAACATTTTCTTCCAGAATGAAAGGTGACATGGGATCAATTACAGACATGGAAACGGTCAGTTTGTGGATGAAGTATTCCTTTAGGGAAGAAACAAAAGGGGAAATTTGGTTAAAAAAATTGCCATAATGCTGGATCCCCACTCAATTTAACAAATGAGCGTGAGCTAAATTTGAGATAAAAAAAGGTCTGTGGATTTTGTCTCCCATCTTACATTGTAATCGTGTCTCTTCTTGGCCGACATAGACGAGGGGAATGGTTATGGCGTCCGAAATAATCTTTCAATGTACACGCGGGTGCCGTGAGCAGTGTTTTGGGATAAAAATGGTAAACATTCCCCTTTTTTTGGTGGGATAACGACACACTCCTCTCTCTCTCTCTCTCCAGCGGGATGAGTTGATCACCTTTCAGCAGAGACGCCTCGAGGCGTAATTAAAACATCAAGAACATCACTGGGGACATTTACAGCATTGTTGTGTTTTTATTGGACTGTTTGTGTTGGGAATGTGAGAGGACTGATGTCCACTTAATCACACAGCGTTACAAAGGTTGAGTATCAAGGACCTATATATATATATATATATATATATATATATATATATATATATATATATATATATATATGTGGGTTTGGTGGGCTTCTCCTCTGAGCTCTGGCTAATTTTGTTTTTCCTCTGAATCAACACAAGGATTTTATGGTCATTAGGGCACCTGATCAAAGGCGCCGTTCATACTGTATCACCCATAAATATTCACTTCAAGTTATCCGCAGCCTTTTACAAGCGCCTTCTTCATGCACGGGAGACAAATTCATTCCCTGAGCAATTTTCTAAGTCACATGGCGTGAGATGAGATGTGGACTGGCCGAGCTGAAAATAGTGACTTCTATATCAGAAAATCTTTCGCTTTTTAACTGTTGAAAGAGAATGTGAAAACACAAGCTGTTGAACCCGACGCAGGGAAAGCAGGCGGACTCTAGTCTGAACTGCCTTAACAAACTTCACTGAGTAACATCTGCATCTGGGAATACAAGGTATTGTTGCTTTGAAGTGATTAACACAAACACGTATTGGAATTATGTCTGCAGCTGACACGTTTTAAGGACATTTTAAACTATCGTCTTATCAATTCCAAATGCGTCCGGAAAGTAGAGGAGCTCAGAAACTCAAACACACAGCGTCCCCATGCCCCTTGACACATCTCTCCTCTTCATTAAAGGTAACAGGAGCAGGGAACACCAGGTCCCGTGGGGCGGGATGTGTGTGTGCGTGTGTATGTGTGTGTGTGTGTGTGTGTGCAGTGGGGAGCCAGTTCCAACAGCACTGGATGCATCAAACACGCGGTGCTATTCCTCAGGGAACCACTACACTGAAGTAACTGCTGAGACATCTCCCTCTGCCCCGGTCCTTCAGGGAGAATTCCCTCTTCTCCCTGTCTCACGCACACACACTCACACTGGCACACACACCATCTCCCAATCAGCTAATTGCACTTAGAGCCACTAACTATGCAAACAAACTAAAATAGAGACGCGGGCACAGCACAAGGCTCTATGGGACAGAAAAGAGGGAGACTGGATCATTAAAAGTACTGATATGGGAATATGGGTAAACAACACCAACAGGTAAACATGATCTAGATTAAGCAAATGGAGGGAAATGTACGTCTGAAACCGATTAAACCTGATATACTTTTCATCCCTTAATTTTTAAGTACATACGGGGCATTCCAAGACGGAGACGACAGGCAAGCGTGACATATCCATCAGCACCCCCGCCCCGAACGAAACTTTAGGATATGAGTCGCGTGCAATTCCAGGATGCTTTATTTTCATTGGTTGCTGGATTAAATCCTACCCAGATACAACAGATAGGTTTTTTTCTGATGGGTAGTTGTGTAGCTCATTTCTTTTTTTGATTGGCTGATGAGTGGCACCTCACAGCAGAACTCAGAGGAGCGCTTGATTCATCCACGGTGAGGGCAGCTCATGTTGGCGCTGCGGCACATTAAAACATTAAATAGCTGAGTTTTTTTCAGCGTGAGAAATACGATGTGTGGCGGGAGTGCGGGAGTGAAGACCGAAATGCGTGAGTCTCACGCTCAATGCGTGAGACTTGAGAGCCCTGCAGACGTACCATCATCCCCGTCTTTATACACCTTCATTAAAGTTGCTTGATGACAAGTGCGTTTAGAAAACTAATTTTCTGACGCGTTTGCTGAAATATATTTGACCTTTTTTTCCGATTCATCTCCCTTTTGGTGTGAGACTTACATCGGCAGATTTTTGGGCTCATGGAAACACGGACAGGACCATCGGGAGGAGCGTCCTTCATATTCATCCAACAGCCCCATTTGCTGGGGACCGACACCCTGCAGGATGGTGGGGTTTAAGCTGTAATGCAGCTGCTCTGCTGCATCCCCTGGGCGGCTGGAGGCAGGGCGAGGAACTGGCACTAATGTTATGCTACAGTTGATTTAGCCGGGCCCCTGTCCCCTTTGGCGGAGCTAGCCAACACCAGCGCTAAGCAACGCAGCTGCGGTTTTGCAGGAGGCCCTGTCCCCTATGGCAACACTAAAAAAGCCACTGTAGCAATAAGCCATGCTAACGCACATCATTACTATTCAACAGGCCCTGCAGAGCAGACCTTTTGTCTAGGTGTGATTTCATGAACATGTTTCAGAAGTGAACTGACATGTAAAGCCACTGACACTGACGTGTGTATGTGTGTGTGTGTGTGTGTGTGTGTGTGTGTGTGTGTGTTTGTGTGTGTGTGTGTGTGTGTGTGTGTGCGTGAAGATAAGAACAAGAGCTGCAAGCAAAAGGTGTTTTTATGAGCCAATTAAATGACATTGCTATTCTGTAGCCTGAGGCACCCCTCAAGGCGAGGAGCAGCTCAAAGTTGCAGCACTCCAGTGACCATTGTCTGGTAGTGGCTTTACGCACGCCAACTTTCTTTCTTTCTTTCTTTCTTAAAAGATCGATCATCCCAGCCCTTTTGTCTTCTCCCTAAAAACAGGTTAGAGCAATTATTTCCAAGGACCCAATTTGTGCGTAGATATAAAGATTGTGTCAGGCTGCTGGATAACTAAATGGGTCCAAATGAGGGAGGGGGGGGATCAGAGGGCCTAAAAGTGATATAAGGGGGTACTTCATTCAAATGTCTGCATGCAGTCCGCATGTGACTACCAAGTGGTCCAGTTCCTCACCAGTTTACCACCTTATGAATATAAATGTGAAAGCCATGTATAATTAGGCATATGTTGCTGCTTAAAATAAGTTACATTTGGCTCCTTCAAATGTCCTATATGAGTGACTAACTCTCTACCTGTAATAGTAGAATACATTATAGTGTATATTTATACTTTACATTACATGTCATTTAGCAGACGCTTTTATCCAAAGCGACTTACAATAAGTGCATTCAACCTAGAGTACAAACTAAGAACAACAAGAATACAGAAAGTAATATTTCCTCAACATAGTCAAACTACAAAAGTACCACAATAAGAGCCATTTAAGAGCCACTGAAGTGCAAATCTGTGTTTTAATCCAGATATACTCTAACACACTGTACACTACTGGTTAATTTGATATGAACTACAAAGAAGTTAAGTTTAGGATCTAACTGGCATGACAGGAGCGTTATCAGACGGGTGACGGACTCTTGCTACACACCTCTGTCCCTGGCTGCTGAGCCATCTCCAATCTAGGCCACTACTCAAGGTAAAGGAGAAGTATAGTTACAGTAGTTTTATTACAGTGGGGGGGGGGGGGGGGGGGACAGCTCTTTGATCTTTGATCTTCTCACTTTTGTTTGAAAATCAAATTTATCAAACGGGAGGAATAACAACAACAACAGCATGATAAATAGATTAAAAGCCCAAGCACAAAGGCGCCATACTAAAAAAGTCTTGCATTTGATTATCTCTGATAATGAACATGTCACATTTGCAAAGAGGGGCTCAGGTAAGAGAATCACGAGAGCGCCGGTACGCCTATTCTCTCCCTCTCCTTCGTAATTACCTACTCCTGCAGCGGAGCAGATCCCTCTCCTTTCTCCCCTTACGGTCACTAGAGACTGATATGAAAGGGAATTGGACACTTGGGGCCACAAATACTGTAATTAAAAATCTCTCCTTTTCTTGATACGTTGTTTGGAAACATCATTTCAGTGTGCAACATGCATTTGTTAGGGATCTGACCTAAATACACCCTGGATTAAACACAGGAACGCACCGGGTCTTTGTTTCAGGTTCCTACTCATTAGGTGTGAAAATGAGATGATTCAGGCACGATTGGGGTATAAATAGAGAAAGGTGTTATCCATACAAAACAGAAGCGATCTTTAGGTGGATTCGGCAATCAGGAACACACCCGTGATTAACAGTACGGCTCACTGGCCGAGGTAATGTACTGGGAAGCAGTTACAATCAAGAAAAGTGTCTGTGCCTGCAGCAAACTGTCACATATAAAACAAGAAGGTGCTAAGAATTGTTGCCGCTCAATGTTTGTTCACGGACACAAGGGAATTGAACACATCTGGTCATCTATTTAATGAGAAAATGTCTACTTTCATCATTAATTCTCTTCCCGTTGTAACATAAAGAGCGAAAAGTCCACTACGCTCCAAAAGATGACCCTCGGGTACAATCAGACTAGCGGTAAGCTTAAAGCTCCGAAATAGCATCATGACTCAAGAATAATAGAGATTATTCAACCGGGCTATTTTAACTCATCTTCTGAAATGTGCCGTTTGATATTTTTCGAGCTTTCCTTAGTTAAGTAATCTCCCCAAACAGTTTAATGGCTAAGAAACAGCAGCACAAGGGCTGCATCTGCTGTTTCTATTCATGCGAAGTGCACGTTGAACTTAATGAATAAGTCACAGTGTGATCTGGTATCAGTAAAGTCTCCTCCGGGTATCCCTCCCCCTTAATCCCTGCCACTGTTCCAGTGACATATTTACAGTACAAAGGCTCGTCTCGAGTCCCCTACACACACATACAAACACACTCACAGAGACAGAAAAAGACTGGCTGATTTAATTAGCCCAATCATTAAATAAGGCTTAATTAGAGTCACTTTCCTTCAGAGAGAAGTGTGGGACTCAGAGCTGCTCCTTGTCATTACAGAGGCATAATGAGCCACACAACACAACACACTAAACACCACCCTCACAGCATCGCAACAATGGAAAACTTTCCCACTGCATTAGCACTGTAAGGCATGGTGCCTTTGATATCTTTAATACCACGGTTTAATGATGCAATACCCTGGGGAACCACCAAGATGATGAGAGGCATTGACAAGAGGTGACATGAATAAAGTCTGTTATTTGAATTTAGATAAATGATGCCATTAACATCGTAGCAATAAGCAGCAGCAACCCCTCCCCAAAGTTCAATAAGGTTTTTGAAATTACAGGAAAATGTTCAGCCCTGTAGTCCATCCATAAACGCCTTTGATGTTTTATAACAAGTCCAGTCCAGATGGGTCTGGCCTGTCTCTGCTACCGTCTTAATGTAATGTTCACCTGCTTGTTATAGTTTGGAGGCTGATAAGAAGTGATGCTTGTACGTCTCCCACAGGTGTGCTTGTGAAGTAAATATTAGCCGGCCCTCAGCGCCACCCCAAACCACTGTCCTCTCATAAAGAAATCAACAGAGTCAATGACTTTTTAAATGTTATTATGCTGTCATGAGGCTTGAGATGGGTACGTGTGTGTACAAAATGAGTCTGAAAAATGATCTGGAGGGAACGTGTGTGTGTGTGTGTGTGTGTGTGTGTGTGTGTGTGTGTGTGTGTTTGCATGCATGTGCACACGCTTGCATGCACATGCTCCTCCTGTTCATTATTGGCCAGCAGCAGAAGCCAGTCATTTCCCTGTCTTCATAAAGACTTGGCCCATTAAATTCTACCTCCAGTCAATAATTAGGACTCCACAAATAAACCAAAGGCAATTAAATCAATGCTTCCCCGGGCCGGTGCCTGGACCCCGTGGCCCACATGGACACTCCATCTTCTCCGCTGGCCTTATTCATGGTGGGTTGCGATGGAGCCATACAGCACACCCCCTGGCCTGCTCATGATTATTAGATAGCGCCGTCCCTCGATCCTGACTACGGAGCGCCGCTTATGGTGGCTCTCCACTGAGAGGCGTAGGGTTTGATTTCATTAACTCGCCAGTAGAGGTGAGAGACGAGGAAAAGAACGCAATGTTTCATCCGCCGCCGCTCCGGCGTGAAGGGAGCCGTACGTCAGGGCGTTCACACACACCGTTTGCCAATGTGCCGCGGATGTCTCTCTCTCTTGTTACGTTGACATGTGGCGGTGCGCGACAGTGATGGCGAGCAACAGCACACACATAGACACAGCTACACACACACACACACACACATTCCACTCCTCGGCTCTTTCACATCTGAACACACACACACACACAGACGCACACAGAGTGAGTGATGGTTTTTCTATTGACAGGGCCACTGAGATAATAAAGTGCTGTCCCACTGGCAGCTCCATTAGGCACTGACAGTGACAAGATGAGGCTGTCGTGAGAGTGCACACGCACACAGGAATACGTACACATTCCCAGACACACACGCCGATGGACACATCCTCATCCTCTTTCAGTGACAGCCAGCCAGTTAAGGACATGGATCTCTCTCTCTCATCTTTCCTTTCACAGGGTCTATTTCTGTCTCTGTGTCTTTTTAACCGAAGGAGTGTGTGTGTCAGTGCAGCTCGTGGGTAAGATCATATCACTATTAGGGGAGTGTGTTATTAGTGTCACAGGCAGGGTGACAGGCCAGGCCATTCCACCTCACAGATGTTCTGCTCGGTGAGCCTCTCATAAGCTATGACAGAGAGTAGAGAGGGAAAGGAGATCCAGGATGAGAGTTGCCCAAGTATATTCCCTCACTGAGAAAACGGGAGCATCTCAGCATCGGAGGACAAGTGTAGTTCAGGCACGTTATCGTAGGGGCCTTCAACGCTTCACATGAGGAGATTAATTAACCAACAGACAGGCACGAAGGCCGTCTTCACAGACCCATCACCTCGTCTCCTAGTGTGAGGTATCGGAAAAAGGACGGAAAAACGAGAGACACATGCAGACACGGAGTCGGTTGTCTCCTTTATACGACGGCATGCTTTTAAAAGCAGGAAGAGATGGAGAGAAGATGAAAAATAACAAATAAATAAATTAACAAAAAAGAGAACAAGATGGACTTGAAAGGGGATAGAAAAAGTCTGTTGTAGGAAGGAGGGGGGAGGGGGGGAGGGGTGACTGCGCTGGTCCCGGCGGTCCCCGCAGAGACCTAGGGGCGAGTCTCAGCCTTGTCATAGTCCACTCTTCTCCTCCGCTCCCTCCCCCTTCCACCACCCCTGTTCTGCCCACGGAAAACGTCGATAGCAGGCTGCTGGTGCCGAGGTCTCTGGTGGACACTAGCTCATTCTCCCGGCATCGACAGGCCCGCCAAATCAATATTTAGTTCCCCACTAACAAGCTGCCTCGGGGTCTGAGCCAGAGAGAGAGAGAGAGAGAGAGAGAGAGATGCAGGACAGTGGAGGATGGCAGAGAGAGAAAGAGAACAGGGACTGAGAGCTGTCCAGCTAGAAGGGAAAAACATGGATTCAGTAGAGTGTTTGTGTGTGTGTGTGTGTGTGTGTGGGAGGGGGAGAGGAAGGTGGAAAGGTCAGAAGAAGATCTGGGGAACAAGAGAACAGTGTCTGGTGTGTGTCGTGGTGCGGAGGCGACGCATGAGTGCCTGCGGCAGCCGCTGACAAGAACACAGACAAGACACACATACACACAGTCGACACTCTCAATCATACACATATCACAGCGAGCAGACGTTGACAGCACTCGAGTAAAGCTCCAGCAGAGCACTCACAGATGAGTGGCTGTGCACACACACACACACACACACGCACACAGACGCACACATACACACACAGGGAGGATGTAGTTGCTTTTCTTTGTTTTATCTTTTGCATCATTCCTTTTTTTCAGAGCCCGGAGCAGGACACATTGGTGTGGGAATGTAAGACGGGTGAAACTGGTGCCCAACATGTTCTCGACTGACCAAGCAACACATCTTCAATGATGGATTAAAATAACATCCAAATAATTATGGAAATGCAAAGATGATTAATTAATTCAATCCCTAAATGGAAATTAAAGTATTTCGATTAAATTTAATTAATTATTCTTCAACAAAATTATCAAACATTTTTTTTGTTGCTTTTTTAAAACATAAAACTTGACCGTGGTAACAATAACTACTTTTAACGGAGCTGTACAATAATGAACATTAATTCAGCAGCAAACAACTGTTAGCTGAGTCTGCCGGCTTGCCTTCGACATGTTGAGAGCCAGAGGCAATCTCGGATCTTGCATCTTTAAAAATATACTGTATAGTGTATTCATATATAAGAAGTATTAATCTTGACATCTAACCATTTGTACGACAATCATGCAAAAATACCCACAAATTACCGAAATAATATTGTTGGAAATAATTGATTTTTCCTTCGAAAGAGAAGACAAAATCATTAAATAATGGCAGTGTGATAATTTAAACATTATCCTTTTTATTTGTATGAACCAAATAAGATCATACTTCCACTTTTGGATATGAAACCAAGATGTTTTGGACATTTCTGAGAAATTGTTGAATTTGATTATGAATCTGCTTCATTTAAATTCATTCTTGTTACCAGAAACTTTCAAAAGAAAAAGAGCAACTTTCTGACAGTTCTATGTTACCCTTTGACACTGCAGACAACACTTGATCTACAAATCTACAACAAATCAGAAGAGCTTGCTAGGCCAGACATTCCTTTAACAACTAGAATGGCACTAGAGCGTAGACCTCCGCCAAAGGCAGTGCCCTGTCTCGCTATGTAAATGAAGTGAAACATAATTTGGGTATCTGCACCTTGACTCAGATCTGCTCCATTGAATGGGATTATTCCTTGGGCCCTCTCACCAAGTTTCATTCAAATTGAATTAGCATCCCGTAATGCTCGCTAAGAAATAAGCAAAGGTAATGAAGGGAGGCAGCTAACATCTAGTGCAGGGGTCGGGAACCTCTGACTCGCGAGCCAAATATGGCTCCTCCGGTGACGACATATGGCTCTTTTGAGTTTGAGTTAAAAAAAAGAAATCTCCGCCCGTCACTCTGTAACTTTCTCCATCACGCCAGATTACAGCAGAAGTAATTTAAGTTCCCTTTCTTAAAGACGTCTTTGTTCTTTTACCCCCCCGGCCCCCACCCCGTAGCATCATGCAGCACCAGAAGTCGCATTAAAAGCAAGACATATTTAATTTATTATACGTTAAAAATACTATATGGCTCTCAATGAAATATATTTAGAAATATTTGTCTTCTATGGCTCCCCCAGTCAAAAGGGTTCCTGACCCCTGGTCTCGTGTGTGTGCAGGAATGTGCTTTTGTTCTCATCGTTGCACATGTGTGAGCCTGACCTTCTGCGTGAGGATGCGGTGGAGGTGGTCCAGCCACTCCTGGTCTCCTGGTCCCTCTGAGCGGGGCTCCGCTCCCTGCGGACACAACAGCATAAACACACAATTCAATGACGGGATGGAGAAAACTAAAATGCACGGAAAATGAGGCCAATGTTGAGAGAGAGTAACCTCCAATAAACCCCAAACATCTCGTACATGGATAAAATGTAACATTTCAAGTGAATCAGACAAGAGTCACTGGCCGTTTCTAGAGAACCTGCTGCTGTATCTTTAGCTTGGCCTCGGCGAGTCTCTGCTTAAGGGCAAAATTGTAGCATCCCACCAGCCAGGACCTTGAAGCAGCTCTCCGGAGACTCAGTGGCGTGGTCCGCCGGAATACGTTTGCATGCTGCTCATGTTTAAAGACCTAACGGAGCGGCGGCCTTGTTACCGCTAATGAACAGAAAGGAGAGCGACGGCGTAGCCATGTACACCTCAGCACTAATGCGTTACCTCTTCACTTCAAACCCCAGGTGTAGCCGCTGGAAATGATGTGACAAGCCGTGTGCTGCCTCACAGGGAAGCGGGGAGGGCAGGAGGGGGGAGGAGGAAAAAAGTGTGTGTGTGGCAGAATCTGAAAGTCCCTGCACTTGCAAGGCTGCCTGACCTAACAGGCCGGCGCTGTGACGCGTGGGACGGCTCGGGCTGCCCGATGCCAAGAGTCCACGAGGGGGCTCGTGAAGACGCGTGTGAACTTTGATCGAGGTCCCTTTCGGGTGGCGACCCCACCAGAGTGCACTCTGAATATCACCCAATATTCATAGCAAGTGCCAGGCGAGTCAGACAAGTGTAGACAACACATACAACCAACAGGAAACAATGTGACCACCTATGTTTCAGCTGATTACACGATTTGCAATATTACTGCTGAGCTTTTTACAATCATGGCAAGTGCGACAGTGCCTGTGAATAATTATATTATAGCTATTATTTCATCTGGAGCAGCTGATGACACACATTTCACCAATGAGAAGAAAATTCAGCACCATAAAAAGAAATATAAATTTATTTTCACTATATATGGTGTATTTTATGCTCATGTGTCTATTTTGTTTTACTGTACGGACACAATTAAGGTGTTTAAACTGTTATACTACACAAAGCAATGTGCCATTTATTCTAAACAAAACTCAAAAATAATTCACAAAAGTACGCAGTGACCAAGCTGTTAGTATTGGTTGCATCCGTGGCAAATTAGAAAGATCTGGAGTGTTGACGCTTGGATTAAGGATGTCTTTCTCCCCGGTGTCCCGCAGCTTCCTGGTACCCTCTATTATCCGTGGCGGTAGTAGTTGCTCTCTAATTTCAGTGCATGCCTAATTGTGCCTGGTGCTCTAAGCAACTGAGAAGGTATAAGGAGTGATCGGGGGCGGGGAGTGTGTGGTTATATGAGCGAACATGAAAAAGAGGGTGAGAGAGCGGGCCCTCCGTGTGACTACTGCCTTCCAGCCTGCCGCAGGGGTGAACACGGTGTGTGAGTGTTGCTAGCCCACCCTTGGTAGAAATATAACAAAGCACTGACCCTCCATCAAACATTAGGTGCAAAACAAACTGGTCTGGCAATTACAGCCTTATTACATCTGGATCATTAACTCCACAACAAGTTGCCAGGGGAGCCTGGAGCGGCCCGGCCCTCTCCGGTCCTCTGTTACCCGCTATGGAATGGAAAGAGGCAAATAACAGTGTGGAGCACTTAAGTTTGAGCACACTTTGATGCCTTCGCTGCATCTATATACAGTACATACATGCCATTGATTGTGTGGGTGTGCGTTTGTGCGTGTGCGTAAGGGAGCAGCTGTACATTTCTGTATGACTCATAAAAAGCTTTGAAAATCAATTAATACGTGCAAAATACAAAACACTAATTAACAAATTCCATATTCCCATAGCTGAAAACACTTTAGGTGCTATGCTGTCTATAACTCCAGCTGCACAAACAGCCGAGACAAAACCGAATTTCAACCCCTCAGGGACAAATCAACAAATCAAGGAAGACAGAAAACATAGTTTGTAACGTTTGGAAAAGATGGTGGTCCCTGTTCCCCGAATTTTCAAAAGATTTGACCACCACATGGACTCATTCATAAAGAAAAAGTTGTATATGCATTATATTCAAAAGTACATTGATTTCAAAACTAAGCACCAGTCCAATACAATGTAAAAGAAATGGTGTTCACATTGTTGGCAAAGTAAAAGTGAAGACTGAAACCAAACCCTATTAAGGGTTCTACTTCAGCACACGGGCATCGCACAACCGAGTGAATAAAGGAATACGCGTGCTGTGCGTTGGACTTGTGGAAGACTGCTGGAGCATCCTGATAACCTCATGTCTCGTGGGACGTCCTCAAGTCCAAAAGAAACACATACAATCGAGTGGGTGTAAAACACACACTTCCATACAGGTCTTATATAATGTCCAGCAAGCGTTTCAATTATTGCACATGTGAAATAGAAAACATTTCCCAATGACATCCACCTAAATATACACATATACATTTTATCATGATGTACATTCAAAATCAGAGTTACACTGTAACGCACTTAAACTATTAACACCTCACTGTGACGTAGGATTTTGTGGTGGATGTGTTCCTTCTCGACAGTGCTGTGATTTATGAATTAGGGATTCACGCTCTGATTTATTTGGTCCTGATACCGGTACATGTGCTTTGGGTATCACCTGATACTGAGTCCCAAATTAAATACCAGTTTTTAATAAGCTTTATGCTTCACTGTGTGGAAGTGACCAAGATCATTTTTCCTCACTTTGTACTTAAACATTCCTTTCTGAACTATTTAAAACATATAATAACAACAACAAAAATGGATATAAAAAATAAAAGTATCTTATACCAGATTGCCCAAATGTTCCAATACTCAACCCGACTATTTGAGTCAGTATCAGGCCGATACCAGTAAGTACTATCGATGCATCTCGAGTATGAATGTTTAATTAAGGAACCACCGTGTTAGGGCACTACGCAGCATGCCATTAACCACCATTAAAACGAGAGAGAAAACAAGTGGTGGAGAGAGAGTTTTTTTAGAGGCAGATGTTTCAGCTCCAATGAGGGGGACTTTTTGTCAATTGAGAAACTGTTCCCTGTCATCTCCTGGGTGGAGCTGGGCTGCAAAAGGCTCAAATTGGTTTCAAGTGTGAGTAAGTGCCCGGAGCGCTCTCATCTTGTGATAGATGGGAGGAAGTCCCCAGGGGTAGGTGGTTGATTGTAACAAGGTATTGCTAATTGATGACATAGCTCTGTATGATCTATGGTAGAGAAAGGCCCGAACAAGTCGGAAACAAGTGTGAATCTCGGACTTTTGCCAACGGACGACCGTCAATAGCAAGGATTTTCAGTTCAATGACTGCTTTCAGCCGGAAGAAAAGAGTTGTACTCACTCAACTTGTGCTGTATTACATCTCATATCAAGTTGATAGGTGCTGGAGGTGTTGATGGGTTTTTGATCTTGTCGAAAGCACCAGCTTTACACATGAAGCCACATCCTCCTCTGTCGCACTGCAACTTGCTTTCCAACTGTTTAGCGACACGTCTTGGTGTGTTTGAAGCGGTATTATTTGATGCATTCGTGTGATAATGTGTTGGTGTGGCCTTTAGAGTCTTGGACCTTGCTAACTTTCTATGATCCACCTGCATATCAATGAGAGAAGGTGGGACTGAAGCTGTGGCATCAAGCATTCTGTCCACGACTGGACCCTCGTCAATACCCTCCTGGTGGAAATCCTGCATCTTTAGCCAGATGATGGCCACAGTGACTGTAGTACCTCATTTATTCTCATTTGACCCCAAAGGTATCGAAAGCTACAAGGTGATATTGATGATATAATGTCTTTGCCGGTGTTCTATCATTTCATGCTACTTGTCGAGAACTGATACCTTGTGGTATTGCGCATGCGCCGAGTCGATTTTCTGAGTTTCTTTTGACACGCCCATTATGTTTTGCCACCCTGTCAATGCACGTCTGATAACGGGGAGTGACATCCTCAAAATCACGATTATTTCCCTAGTTAAAAGTACATTCAGCATGTATATTGTACAGGTAGTAATAATATGTAGTAATGACATGTAGATTAATGAGTGATAAGCAGTTGCTATTTTTTTTGTGTCAACAAATTATTGTAAACATGAGTTTGTTCACATTATCATAATAAAGCACTGGTTTATTATTAGGGTATTTAGTGTTGAAGATAGACACTTTAACAGTGAAAAGTGAAACATTGAACTATGAAAGAAAAGCATATTGTGATAGTACAATAACATCCTATCAGATAGGGTAGCATGAATCGATACACACCTATCGGTTTATGCAGCGGGTAGCAAATTCTGACAAGGCAGCAAAAATGACAGAACACCGGTCCTCTAGTGCAATCGCTAAGCCAAAACTCCTGAAAACTTTTAGCATGTTTTGAAATGTTCCAGCACAGAACATCTATTATAGGTATGCTGAGTGCTCTAGGCATAATCTAGGCCTAATATAGATCCTCAAGTTAGCGTTTGTATAACATGTTGACCCACTGTCCCTTGGCCTTACCTGGTCAGGGTCCATTATGTCCGCAAGATCATTCTCTGACATATCGAGGATGGAGGCAGCGATGGACTTGGCTTTGATCATGGACTTGGCTGAGAGGCGGCCCTTTGCTGCCACAGCATTGGCCTGCCATAACCTCCTCCTCTTCATCAACTGCTGCTTGACCTCTTGAACGTCTAAAAGTATTTCACTGGCCAGGGCCTGAAGGGAAAGGGGGGGGGGGGGGGGGGGAAGGAGGTAGAAGAAGAGAAAAAAAAGAAGAGATATGATGAAATGGATATAGAAAAACAAGAGGGAAAGCTCTGGCTGGCCGATAAATAAATGAAATTGATCAAGCATGCGCCAGAGAGGCCTAGTACATTATGGAGGAATATTGAGTTTGACACACTCAGACTCTCTTCAGTTTTGCCTCACGCTCCCTCGGAGGAATGTGGACCTGAGGGTTTGTTGCCCTGTCGATTGAAAGCTGAGGGAACACAGCTTTGATACCAAACGTACCCCAAGTTTTGGTAAAATCTCCAAAGAGAGAGTATCACGCATCAGAGAGAGAGAGAGAGAGAGAGAGACAGTGAGCTACTGAAAATACAGCCATTCATTTATTTATTTGCTTTCTGAATGCCTCTCCGTGTAACAGCGCAGCATAACACTGTTAATAATTAAGCTACGAGGGGCTGCTTCAAATGGTGCCCGAGTGAATGGCAAGCGAGACGTGGAGGGCCTGGGATGGCACAGTTGTCGGGCACTAAATGGGAGTTTGCTCTAAATACAGAGAGACAATTAAATGTTAAAACTGCCACTGTACACGAGAAAGTCAATAAACTAAACTCCCCTTTGCTTCATTTTGAGCTTATTGATCGAGGCAATAATCTTCTATATCATTCCCTAGTAAGCTTGCTGAAAAGCTGACCTTGGAATAGATGGTCAGATGAGAGACAGAAAGCGAGAGACAGGAGAACTCGCTGTGCACAAAAACAAAATAAAGTACGACTGACTCGCGGACGTTACACAATACGGCCAAGCGAGAGAGAAGAGCAGGCACACGTACACAAACACAAGCACAAACATAGGAAAACACTCAAGTGCATTACAGTAACGAGGGTAATCGCACATGAACAATGTGGAATTGAGGCAAACATCTCCACTCCTGTCTCTTAATTTTACACAGGTGGAGCAGGTGCTGTTTGCAGAGCAAGTGGTGGTTCTCACAGGAGAGAGCTGGATGAGTGGTTGGAGCTCGCAGCTGGAGTCTGGAGTGTTGCCGTTTGTCTGCTAGCAACATGAACTGTACACAAGCGGAGCGGAGACGTTCAGAAATGCAAATGCACACCAGCAACATCGCATTATAGAATGCCCATCGTGAAGATGTTTTACATCCTGTGTACATGTTAAGATTTATAACAGTGTATGTAATATTGTAGCAGTTTAGGAGAGGTCTCAACACAATTTATCACATTTCCAGCTTTGTTGTGCTGATATTCTTCTAGTAGAACAGGTGTAGCTGGTTCATCAGTGGGGTCAACTTTTTTTAATTTAGAGATCAGTAATGGAAAATTAATTATTCTGCTTTTAAGTAATTACAGTATTCACTTTTATCAAAAAAATGTTTTAAACTTTATTAATACGTATATAATATGTTTTTTTCTAAATATTGTGCCCATCTAATGCATTTATATTTACCCGGAGCATCATGATAGCGTTAATACATAATACTTTAGTAGAAATAGAACATTATTAGCATCAAAAACTGTATGACCAAAAGTAAAAGCTTTACAGTATGGGGTGCTGTGGGTCAACGACCGTGTTTACATGCATTCGAATAACTGGCTTAGTCGGACTGAAATCAAATTATCCATTTCATGTAAACACCTTTGTTCGACTGTGTGCGGTGCGACTACGATCCGATTAACACCCCTGGATAACTCGATCCGATCCGGTTGATAATTCGACTATCGCGTCATGTAACGGTGAATTGGATTAGGAACCGGACTTTGCGTTTTTGTGCATGCGCGCGCAAGCGGAAATGGCTGCATCACCACGAGTTGTAATGAAAACAGCGCCACCTATCGTATCGGATATGACATGCTTTTGGCCAATGATTCGAATTACTCACTGCCATGTATATTGGGATAATAGCAGATCCCCCAAAAGATAGCATAGTCCGACTAAAGCAAGATTCGAATTATACCATCATGTAAACACACTGAATGTCTTCCATGTCTATATTCTGACCATCTCCATATGTTTCATATGCCGGTGCTCACCATCTCTCCCTGAAATGTAAATAACTGACCTCTAGGTTAAAATCTAAATTTAAAATAAACAGACATAAAGATGCATGCATCACCCCCTCTTCTATGTGGCGGGTTACGGTGTAAAGATCTTGTGGTTTCTTCAGAGAGTTGAAGAAATTCTGCATTCCAGCAAACTGTGCTTTTCCTCCCGTGATTCATGTCCGATAAAGAATTCTGCTAAATTGATTTCCGACTTTAACCTCATCTGTGACCAGTCTGTTTAACGAAAATGAACTACCACAAAATACAGATAACAAAAACAACAAAAAAAACAAAAACAACAAAAACAAAAACATAGGTTATATAAAACAACTCATAGATTTTAACGTTTGATCTTAAGTCTAATGTACAAACACTTTAAAACAAGAAAAGTGTAAATGTTCTAGTCCAGATGCTTTAGATTTGCCCCTTCTACATAACAGAAAGGGGAGCATTTTAATTCCATTTAATTTCAAATCCAGTTTCATAGGTGGCCTATGACTATGTTGGTGTAAATAATTCAGAACAGCACTCGTCAAGCTCCTAATGAAGGAAGGCAGCTTCAGCTCCTGTTGGTGATCTCAGAGCTGTGTTTACCCTCAAGGAATGCACAGCTCATTAACTAACAGTCGGAGATCCTATTCTTTTATTTACAGCCTAATAGATATTCACTGTCACTATTCAGGTGTTACATTCAATTGACCTAAACCCTGCATGTGGAAGAATCCAGAAAGAGATTAAGGGGTGAATTTATCACTCATTCTGAGCCCTGGGAGAGACAAAGGGTGGGAGGGGGATATGCCGGCATTCACACACACAAACACACACACAAGCTATTCAAATATATACATGGAAGGTGTTGCGTCTTTGTGTGTTTGCCATGAGCTCTTAGCTTGACTAGTACTCACAATTGCCAGAGGAGCAATTTAGACAGGACGAGGATTAGGGCAAAGAGATGGGGATCAAATGAGCAGCAAAAATATATCCTCTTTAATAACTAGCTACCTCTGAACCTCTTCACACACATGAGGACACAAAGGGCTATTTGGAAATATAAAGAGCAGAGCGGGAGGAAAAAATAAAAGCTTTTATTTTGTTACAGGAGTCAGGTATGGATGTAAAAAAAAATGTAAATGCTGTTCAATGTTATTTACGTACTCGACAAACATCGGTGAGATGTTTAATGATGTACAGGTATATGGAAGGTATACTGTCAGGTAATCAGAGGTAAATGTGTTGTGACACCATCGTTTGATAGGTTACTTGATATCTAAGGCCTACGTCGAATTCTAGTAATCCAAAAAGAAGAAAAAGTCAGAATCTGCACAATCCTATACTTTTCATCAGGGATGACCAGCCAACATATTCTTTACAAGAGAATTACCGGAACCTTTAGCATATGTGTGTGTGTGTGTGTGTGTGTGTGTGTGTGTGTTAGAGAAGTAGTCACTACATGCAGGGCCACTGTTTAGCAGTTCAATAGCAGTGCTTACAGCCTGGGGCGTGTGTAGGGGCCAAAAGGGTTTGCTGGCACGCAATAAAAAAAAGAAAATCCACACACACACACACACACACACACACACACACACACACACACACACACACACACACAGCAGCAGAAACCGGCACAAAGGACAAAACAAAAAAACAAGCTCATAAAGACACACACACAGAAGCATCTACACACACGCGAGCGCATGCAGCCCTCCGGTCCTGATCAATACATGACAAGAGTAAATCTCCTCCGGACGTCAGGCAGTCCAATCAAAGGGCTCGGTGTTCTTATAGGGAATCACAGGAGCCAGGGGGAGGCAAACAATGATGTGAATCCTCAACAACAACACAATGGCCCCACCAGCCTTGGGTTATGGGAATGGAGGAACGCAGTTATAAGAGCGTGAACTGCATATCTATGCATTTTACATGTAATACAGCTTCTATTTATAGGTTATTTGTAGGTTTCATGCATGCGCGTCTTTTCATAAATGCGTTTGGTTATGCTGTGGGAGAGAAATAAGAGGTTAAGAACAAATAAACAAGATGAAACACATCCTATCCACCTCCAATTAGCAATATATGTAAGTGAGCCGTACAAGAAGAAGAATAGGGTCAGTCATTTCTTTAGGCTTGTGAGGACTAAAGATACTTGCAATGAAACTGTGTCTGTGATCTGCCACTTGATTTATGTGTGTGTGCAAATACACTGCCATCACTATCTCTCTCTGCCAAGCCGTTTGCTCCTTTGATAGACAGGTGTCAGCTCAACGGAGTTGATGGACAGTCTTTATCAGTCTCTGGCAGACACACACGCAGACTGACACCGACACACAAACACACCTCAAGGTGATGGATTAGGCCCAGACAAAAACAATAGTGCCCGTTCCCTGTTGGGCACACAGTATTCTCACACTGGTGGCCTGTGTTTCGCTGTGTTAGAAGGAAGTGCAAATGCATAATGGCACATACACACATTGTTACAAATCCATCCATCTGCTGACACTCATGGGGGATCCGGTTCTGGTGTCTGCAGAGCAGGCTGAGCAAGGCAGCGCTGGCGTCCTGTCCCCCGACCCACATCTCCAAGCCGCTCCTGGGGGATCCTGGGATATGTAGTCTTATCGGTGTATGGGCCGGGTTTCCTCCCAGTTGGACATTCATTCGAATTATCTGAACTGGTTCATTTTAATGCAAAGTACCAACGGTTTTAATCCGGGCTTCTTTTGAATTCTATATTCTTATTCCCTAGACCTCATGTGGCTGAAATGTTGATTGTCTTCTAAATTGACGGTCTGGTTCAATGCTCGCATCATTGGCGACAACGCGGTAGTTTACATGTCGGTGTCGCTCTGCAGCTCAGGAGGAAGTGCTGGGCAATACATCTATATTTTATTGATATTGTAATATGAAAATACATATCTTCTTCTATTTTGGATACAAGTGATATCTTTTCCTCGTTTTAAAAGCTACATTATAGTCATGTATAAGTTATGTAATTTTCTGAATTTACTCTTCTGTTCCATTTCCTTTACCCATGTTGTTATTATATCAACATTACTAATAAATATGTATTAAAAATCTCATTGTGTAAATATGTTGTGACAGCACTCCCCATATTGCCAAGCACTGTCAATAAGTAAAGCGGATTATTAATTGCAGGGTTCATTGGTGGCAAATTAGATGTCAGAGCATCAAAACATTCACATCAAACAACATCACAAGCTTCATGTGTCCTGATGGTTAGGCCTGTGTGTGGCACGGCTGACGTAGAAGCTGTAAAGCAATACATTTACTTCCACTTATGAACACTCTGAGAAACCTGGAACCTTTTCAGGAGTGACAGTGACTCTCCCCCAGGAGCTGGGGCCGATCCACTGAACCGTTACCTCGGACACATAGGTGCTGACCCTCATCCTAACCATTGTAGCCCGTACTAAAGCTCACTGTCTAATGACGCCTTCAGAAATACGTCTTTATAAAATAAATCCTGAGGCTATCAAAGCGGACACGCTCCACTCCTTGGAATAAAAACTTGCAGTCACCCTAAATTACTCAAGACATCCCACAAGACAAGGGGACGCGGTAATACGCCTTTTCAGAGCCTAAAATACATGCAACTTGGATTGTTAATGTAATGGTAGAACATAGTAATGAAGAAGAGAAAAAAAAAAGTTTCAAAGCAAAGACCATCATTTTACGAAATGACCATTTTATATATTGACGAAGACTTGAAACTAACAATTAACACCATAAACTCATGTTTTAGATGTTCACTGGGGTGAGAGAAGTCGTCATTTTCTCACAGAGATCTATATATAGACTTCTTTTTGCAGTACCTTGATGAAAGAATGAAGCTGCTCCAGCTGGGAGAAGGCCTGGCTGAGCTGCCTCTGAGTCCGGTCCAAGGCGTGGGAGCTCTGCCGGCTCAAGCCCTCCATTTGCTCGGTGGCTGTGTGTTCCAGAGCAGCCAGAGCCTGCTCACCGGCTGCCACCCGAGCCTGCAAGGCGTGCACGCGCTGCTCCTGTAAAGGACGTGCAGGCAGAAGTGGTGAGATGACGGCAAACAATCGTTAAAGGAAAGAAAGCAGAGCGTAGGCTGTGGTCTGTGAGACATGTGTGTCAATTGTCGAATTTGACAATTTTCGACTTTGCCAAGTCCTACTGGTGGTGTGTCTAATGACAGCAACATATATATGATTTGTGTTTCCATTGTTTTTATCGAGTTGTCTTAATTAACTCACTGTCCTGAGTCCGGACCCCCCTTATCCCCCTCAAACAAGTGTGTGTTGCGAGACTCAACATGTGCAGGAGACCAGAGAGAGAGGCGCAGTGTGTGATGTTGTGTCTTCTGCTCTCAGTACATCTGTAGCTACTGAATCTCTGTGGTTTGAAGTAAACTTGCTCTCCTGCGTTCCTGTTTGTATTTGATGCTTCGTTTTTTTTTCTTTTTTACCGTTTTGCTTCTTAACTGTATAGATATAGTTGCGCTAAATTGCTGCCAACCCAACATTTTCTAATTTAACAATTTCATAATGAAAAGTTTTAAATGCAAAAAATATCGGGTGACTTTAATTGTGAAGAATTTATAGAAAATGAAATATGTTTAGCATAGCTTTGTAAGTGGGTATGTTACTGCCGAGCAGAAAAACAGGCTACAAGCCGCTCCCTTCACTGGCGGCAATTGTTACTTTCTTGATTTTTGTTGCTCTGAGTTTGTACTCATGGTTAAATGCACTTATTGTAAGTCGCTGTGGGTAAAAGCGTCAGCTAAATGACATGTAATGTAATAATGTAAATATAACAAACTAAGCCAAAACAAGCGTGGAAAAGTGAATGCAAGCTGCAGCTATATTGAATTTTTCTAATGCTATTAGATTATTTATCAAGATAATATTATCACAAAGAAAAGCAGTTTGCACACTGAGCTTTAAAAACAGTTTTATCTCATTTCATTGTTTTACAACTTGGAAAACATTTTGGAAATGTTCATACTTTTACTTTAACATTTAACTAATTTTAGGTTGATCAGTGTCAAGCTTATTTCATCCACTGTGATGTAAACTGTGAAGTAAACAAAACATACAACTTTCCCAGGTTGTGAATCGTGTTATTTTACCTGAAGACAAAGGCAGTGTAAAGATTTATGGAAGTTACATTCCCTCAATGCTAAAACCTATTTATTTTGAATTATGTACTTTTAAACTGTGATATGATGTTTTTTTTCCATGTAGGAGCAGTGTACCATAGGGCTGGGAATCTCTAGGCACATCACAATTCAATTCGATTCCGAGGGCTATACGATGTGATTATCGATTCATCCTGATGCATCAAAAATAAATAAATGGAATACAAATAAACACTCGAGAGCTCCGGAACAAGTGCTTCCTAAATAGTGAAGTAACTGAACTGAACTTGCCTCTCAAATGTATAGTTTCTAAAAACATACAAAATGTTTTATATGATATTACTCTAGTTTCCTACCTTTTTCTCCAGGTCCTCCTTCAGTTTCTTACAGGAGGTTTCATGTTGGCTTTTCTCTGTGGTTGCGACACTCAGTCTCCTCTTCAGAGACTCAACGAGGGCCTTCCTGTTGGTGGCCTCCTCTAAGAGAGTCTTCCCCTGTGGAAAGTTGGAACACAGGGGAAAGCTGAGCAATGGTTCTGTTGTGATGGAGGAACTCAAGTCATTTATAGTAATATGTTTACTCAAATTAATAAAGTTAGCTGATGTAACCCTAATCAAGTCGTCTAGGAAACATACTATCCGGGATACGAGGAATACCAAGCGCTGCACTACCTGATTCTCTTCGTTATCCTACCAAAGAGCATCACATGAACTGGATGACGATGATAACGGTCCAGCTGTAGTTGTTTACCTTCTTCTCCAGCTCCTCCACCTGTCCTCGGTAACTCTTCTCCATCTCCTGCAGGAACTTCAGCCTCGTCCTCAAGTCCTCCACCAGCTGCCTCTTCATGGTCACATCGCGCTCTGCGTGGCTCGCCCTGGCAGACACACACACACACACACACACACACACACACACACAGACACACACACATTCACACACACACACACACACACACAGACACACACACACACACACACACACACACACACACACACACACACACACACACACGGACACACAGACACACACACACACGCAGACACACACACACACACACCCACACACGGACACACAGACACACACACACACGCACAGACACACAGACAGACACACACACACAGACACACACACACACACACAGACACACACACAGACACATAGACACACAAACACACAGACAGACACACAGACACACACACACAGACACAGACACAGACACAGACACAGACACACACACACACACAGACACACACAGACACAGACAGACAAACACACAGACAGACACAGACACACAGACACACACAGACACACACAGACACACACAGACAGACAAACACACAGACAGACACAGACAGACACAGACACACAGACACACACACAGATGTCGTATGTGTAAATTAATGTGGATTCTTCAGATCAGTTACACACTGACATAAAGTATCTACGTACATAGCAGAACAGACACAGACACACACACACACACACACAAACACGCACACACACACACACACACACACACACACACACACACTCACAAAGCTGGCAGGCACAGTGTCCCCATGCAGTGCATCAGGCATGACAGCTCATTATGACAACTAAATACACTGGCATGCTGTTTGGGTAAGTGGAGGGGGGGATGTGAAATAAGGATGCATTTATAATTCTAACTGGCATATATTAGAACAAGTGCTCTGGCGGGGAATGCCACACTAAGTGTGACTGGGGAGTCTTTTTGACAAACGGCATTTCGAATCAGCAGTGACACTACTTGAAAGACTGTTAACAAGTATTTAAATGTGTATTATTAACCGCTCGGCATTACACCAGTCACATATAAAAACATGTCAGCAGGGGGACTTGGCTTGGGAAAGATTTATTATGGAGGAAATATGTTGTAAAAAATATTGTTTGTTTGTGTGTGTGCTGTATACCGTGATAATACTTCCCTATAGAGAGGCAGTGTCTCTGCATTGTAAGCTATTCATGTTGCAACTGTTGCAAACAAGCACCCTGTGTCACTTCCTATTTTGATAACTCGCCGTATTGACATGCTTAATATTCCAGCATCCGTGAGGCCTTGTACTAAATGGGCTCAGTATGTTTGTATGTTTTATTCTGTTTTCATAAAAGGCAAATATGAGGCATTTTTCATGGTTGTCTTCACCTTGGGGAATTAGAACAAATAGAATAAAGATCATAAGCACGCGCTTAATTAAAATGTTTTTTTTATTTATTTCAAAGATGTAGTGGATCTCCTAGCTCCCATACGCATCATGGCGTGTGTGTTTTGAATAAACAGATGACGAAACGTTAGAGCAAATGCTTTCGTGTAAGTAAATGTCCCTGTCTCCCTAGGTGGATGGATGCCTGGGGGCAGACTGGCTAAATAAATGTGAGCTTGTCCTATTGGAGTGACATTAAATTAAATGAGAGTAGTCTAGCCTGGGGTCTTTGGGGGAAAGCAGTGCTGGCTGGTTACCCCATGGATTTGGCCATTAATGAGAAAACCCATATTGAACCTTTCAGATGACTGTCTGGTGTTGACTTAAAGACGGAGAGCAGCAATAATCGCTCCAGCCAGCTCCCTCTCTCCCGATGCTAATGGCAATTAGATCGACAACATTTATTCGAGATTTTCTCGTCTTCTGCACCCCAAAAAGAATAGAGGATAAAAAAGAATGCGGGATATGTGCTGCTGCTGCTGCTGCTGCCAGAGCGTGTGATCTCTATTTATGAGTGTTAGTGGAAAGAGGGAAAGAGAGCCTCAAACTACATCCCAATCACTCACACGTTTGTTCCCTTTGTTCTGCGCTTGTTGGCAATATTGTTCATCAAACATGCACGTATTGTAATGATAACAGTCAGTGGTCTGAAGTGCGAGTGCGTACGAGAGAGAGAGAGAGAGAGAGAGCCGCGGCGCCGCACATTTCCGTGTATGTTGTTAAGAATGAAGTGCGGGTGGACGTTTCATGTGGCTGATAGACAACAGGGCTAAAGATGAAAGAAGCTGCTTCATAAATAAGGCAGGGCCATAGTGCCGGATATTGACTGAGGACATGCCGGTACACTTTGAAATTCATTTCCCCCCCCCCCCCCCCCCCTCTCTTCTTTAAGGCGAAGCAGCCTTGCTCCCCGCGTGTGTGTGCAGAGATGTATATTTCAGAGACGTCTAGACATGTCTTTCATTCTGAGAAGGGGGTCCCTCCATGGAGGCACATGGTGAGGTAGGCACCAAAAGATGGCGAGTTACATCAGCTTGTGTGTGTGTGTGTGTGTGTGTGTGTGTGTGTGTGTGTGTGTGTGTGTGTGTGTGTGTGACAAGAGCCAGAGGAGAGTCCAAAGCTGTCGTGGAAAAAGCTCAGGGATGTTCACTCTGTCCGGCTGTGATCCGCTGTGCTTTGGTCACACACACAAACACACACACACACACCCGCTGCCATGGTACACACGCCCTGGATGTATTATTGAGACAGGCAGGCAGAGGACACCGCATACAAGGCAAGGCGAGCGAGAAGGAAGAAAGCCAAGTTGTTCTTTGTACCTTTCTCTCAGTTCAAAGATCAGACGCTCATGCAGAATGATGATGCACGCCTTCCTCAACACTGTTTAAATCTCGACACTTTCCCTGAGTGAATTGTTTACAGCTGTACATTCTGACTTTGTAATGCAGCGATAGCTACGGTAGGTGCACCCTATAACTCATTAGGGCTTGTGGCCCACGGGCCAGAGTGATGCTGTGTGGGTTTTAGTGTCATGGGCCAAAATGATCCCTCCTGCGGTGCACAAACAATCAATACACTGCTTTGATCAGCAGTCCGTATCAGCTACCCACATGAGTAACATCGCACTACATGATACACAAGACACCCACATGCTCACGTGTGCGCGGACACCAATTCCGTCAGTAATTTTTATTCACCCGCTCGTGAGAAACTTGCGTAATTTCACAAATGAGGAGAAGCAGGCGCGGGCGGAGTGCAGCGGAGTGCTGCCACATGGTGGAATCAAACACTACGGATGGGAGCTGCAGAGGATGTGCGAGCGTGCAGACGGACGCACGGGGACACGGGAGAGACAAAGAAAGAGACAAGGATGCAAAAAGGAAAAAAATAGAACTGTTCCGCTGCGGGAAAGAAAGAAACACAAAGGGAAAGAAATAATACTAATGAAGGAGAGGAAAAAAAAGTGTGCAACTAACTTGTCCTGTAGCTGATGGAGCTTGTCCTCCTTCTCCTGGAGTTGGCCTCGCAGGGCTTTGTTAGCCGCCACCTGCCTTGTGACCTCCGCACTTGCACTCTGGGGGGAGGGCACACGGTGTGAGTGTGTGTGTGTTTGTTAATGTGTTTGAGTGTGCGATCGGGGGGTGGGGGGAGGTTTTTCGCGACACGGCTGATGACAGGTCAGGCACAGCATGCCTCCTCATTATAGTTACAGCGGGAGGGTAGAAGGTGCTAAAAGAGGTTAAAGGGAAAGCTGTATTTTTCAAAGTGGATGAGAAAAGGGGACTAATAGGAAAAACACACACAACAATGTATAGACCTAAACTACGGTATATATTTCAACAGGGACTATACTGTATATACATGGGGAAAAAAAACTAACATGTTAAACGGATTCTTTTATTCAACAGCAACATTTATTGTTTTTATTATTCCAATTTTTTTTTTTTTTTAATCTTTTATATCTCTGCATTGCAACACATTAAGACACACACCTCATGACGACCGACAGACTTCTGATCATTCGTCTGATGGATATTTAAACGTGCATGTTCACTTTAGATTAAAGGGCCCTGTGTCTCTTGTGGGAAGTGTAACAGTACAAGCTTTTGACAATGTGCCCACCCCCACAGAGCATCCCTTTTGCTGTCACCTGACATGACTTCCTTTGCAGTGTGTGATGACAGCAGCAATCTGCTCGGTGACACTGATGAGCTGGCAGCAGAGCGGATGATACTACCGTGGTACCACTCGCACCTCATCCCCTATGATGTAGGGCACGTCTCTACTGTTATTCCCCATTTCTCATCTTTCTGACAGGTACCCCATAATGAGATCAAATGATAAGAAATGATAATTCATGTCGGAATCATATGCAATGTCAGGTGATGTTGAGTGTAGATGAAAGACTATATGATGTGAAAGTAAAACCTTGACAAAGTTTCCGTCAGTGGTTCTGATCTCGTCATGGACATTTGGCCATCAAACAAGTGAGGTCTGAAAGTGACTCAGAAATATCAATGTTGTAAAATATCAAGGACATGTTTTTTTTTCTGAATTAAAAACATTAATGCTAAAACGTGTAAACTGAATTATAAGGAAAACATGAATAAATGTTTTTTTTTCTGAATTAAAATCATTAATGCCAAAACTGGTAAACTGAATTATAAAGAAAATAAGAATAAAATTCACTCTGAAATATGCACAATTCATAACCATTATTTTCATACCTTTTTTCCATCGTCTGGACGGGAATTCATTTTATTTTTGTTGTTGTTTTAAATGTCTTGTTATTAATGGCATTATCTACACAAGCCTCATAATGCACACAATTGGAAATGAACACAATCCTTAATACCATCATCCTATGAAGAGATTTATCTCATAAGCCGTGCACAATAAGACAAAGAGTGAGGCTAATTCATTAACAGCAGCGCTCTGCTCGTAACCACTCACCTTAAGTCTGGCTTGAAGTTGTTTGACCTCAGCCTCCAGGGACTGGGGGGCCGGATTAGCCGGGGCGGGCACGGTCCTGCCCTGGCAGGAGCACTGTGTGTGTACTGGTGCGGCTGGTACAGCCTGTTGGGGTAACGTGATCTGCCTCCACTGTTCCAGCTCCATCTCCAGAACCTTTTTCTGCTGCGCCTTACCAGCCAGGTCAGAGGTCAGCTTCTGCAACCGACAGACAGAATTGGTGGTCTACGCTACTGCTAATGATACTTCAACTAAAATACCAACTAAATATTTTATCAACTCTTATAACCAAGGAAACACTTTTTTGTGTTATAGGATGTCAAGTGTAACAGTAAAAAGTAATGAGAAACATGAAGTAATGCCGTAAACGGAAAATCTCTGATTCTAAGATGCAACATTTTTTGTAAAACAAATCTTAATTTTCTATTTACATTACATGAATATGAGAGACGCCGAGACAAAGTAAACACAATATGTTGGAAATACTGCATGCGTTAGCAACAGGGGGGCTGCAGGCTGTGCTTTAATATCGAGTCTGTGAGAAATCTCCTCTTTTATGCTAATCAGGAGGCAGATGATGCCGTTGCCCGGTCAACAGGGCCTAATTCTCCCTGTGATTGGCATGCATAATAAAGCCATCCTGCAGAATCAGAGAGCACTCTGGGACAGACTGAGATCCTTATTTGGTGAGAGGATGGGTTTATAGTGATGAACGATAATGCCACTAACTGATCTGATCATGTACAACGTACAGTGTATCAACGATACTAAACATAAGCATCTGAGGTGAACACTTTTAACCGCATGTGAGCGGTGGAGCTAAAAAAAAAATCTCTTTGTCTGCTTATTAAGGAAATATGGGGCAGAAGCACATCTGTTTGGTTCAATAGTGCCACAATTAGCTGACCTGGTATCATTTCAAACATCAAGAATGCTTAATGGCACAAATAGGAGACATGATACATGATGCTGCACACATGGGGTAAATGCTGGAACACACACACAGACACACGTGCACACACCAAAGTGAAACCACAGATTCCCAGGAGTTTGCTCTCTGCTCTGCATACATGGAGGTTATTGATATCTGGTTGCTGGCTGACACCTTTTAATAGAATCCCTCTTGTTTTAGGTTTCCTCTGCTCTGTTGAAGACGCACACGCCGCATCCCCGGGGACGGTGGGGGAGAACGAAGGAGGAGTGATAGAGTGGGGAGAGAGAAAGGAGTGGAGAATGAAAAGTGGGGCTCTGGCTGCAGTAGCCGTGGCGCACGGATTAAAGACGGCATTGATGACAGTTCCTGTAATACAGGCTTTGATTTCACGGGGTAATTTCTAGCCCTGGTGAGAGATGACACTGACATTGGCTGATTTACTGGCGGTCCATTAGGCTGGAAGAGAGGACACCTCGCTCTCTCTTTCTCACCTCTGAGGATGAGTCTTTCCAAGTGATACTCGATCAGTAAGCAGGATACATAAGGAAACGGACTGCTTTAAAAGCCACACACACCCGCATGCAACAAAATCCCAGACATAAACAAACCCAGATAGACACTAGTGTAATGTCTTACTGTATAAGTTCCTCAACCACTTTGTATTCAAAGATATTTATGTGATTTTTTTTCTCAAATATCATTAGAATTTAAATAATGTCTGCATCTTTTTAAATTCAGAGGGTTGTGTCTGTTTCACCCACTAATCCTGTGGTAATCCCAGCCCCCTTACATGTTAGAGGAGGGTAGGACACTCGGCACGTTAAGCGATAAAGCTGCTAAATTTGCGAGGCGATGTCACAGTACACTGCAAGTGAAGTAAACGGGGGAGTAATGACGGCGCGAGGTCGATAATCCGAGCAACAAAATGATCCTGCATTTGGATGATACGCATGACAGGAACATTACGGCAAGAGCCAGCCTCGGTAGGAATAGGAGGGCATGCTTCACCTATCACCTGAGTTTATTAAGCTTCTTATGCCACCTCAAGGGATTCCAGTGTGTTACAGCCTGGGTCTGATTTTTTTAGTTTATGGACCTTATTTCGATCAGTAATAATAACACTTATATTTATATTTTATTCTCGTGTGTTTTATTGGTGCTACTGTGTCAACAAATTTCCCATTGGGGATTATTAAAGTATATTTCTATTTCTATTCTATTCTATTTAGATCTAAGAATATTTTTCATATTCCTTGATCTCAGAGTTAATAGTTGGGATCGAGGAATATGGCATATTAGTAATAGAAACACGGCTGATCAGTCAATATGATGGGCGGTACTGACAATGCAGGGCACCTCACTTTAGCTTTTACCTCCAAGTAAAGTGGTCGAGATGATCTGGATAAAACTACAAAACTACAACCATCAATGTATTTTATTGCAGTGACATTGCCGTGGTCCCTAGATCTCAGCAATGGCATCATAACCAAAGCAAGTAATAATAAATAGGAATCATCCTTTGAGATTGATATATTGGAACGAAAGGGAAGCAGCCACATATTCCTGCAATGCGAGTCTGAAAGTGCGGGTCACGTTGTGTTGCATCCGTCAGGACACCGTTGTGCGGGCGACTCTGTGATTAAAGTTTCAACATGCTGTCGAGCACATGTCCCCCTTAGGCGGGGACAAGGAGAGCCCAGTGCAGCATCCAAACGCGGGGCTCTCATGCTAAACATTTAGCAGCAAAATGTTGTTTAAATAGCAGCGATTAAATTCCGTTATTAAGACAGTTAGAAAATCAAAATCAAAACTCATGAGAAGACCACATAAAAAAGGTGGGGAAAGAAGCAGGCTTAATGAAAGGAGGTAAGGAAGGAAGCAACAAGGGAGGGACAGAATGGCTTAGAATAGAATAGAATAGAAATAGAATAGAAATGTACTTTATTAATCCCCAAGGGGAAATTTGTCGACACAGTAGCACCAATAAACTAAACACACGAGAATAAAATATAAATATAAGAAAGACACAGCGACTTGGCTGATAAATGTGTGACCCAATATTTGTTTTATATAGACTAAATAAGAGATTCTTTCAGAAAGCATTCTTCAAATTATAATTATAATTTTTAGGTTAGAATTTTTTTCACACGCCGTCTTTTGTTGCTGCAACAAGCGTAGAAAGTTTTATTTACTTTCTGTCAAGTTTGAATTAGGTGTGTTTTACGATTTTAGGACGATTAATCTGCTATCAGCTTTTTCCTGCTCCGAACATATTATATTGGCCTTTAAAAATCCACTATCATTCGATCTCTAACAGCAACAACAACAAGTTTCTGAGAAACTGCCATGCTATTTCTCACATGATGGCCCCTGTGGAGGCTGTCCTAGGCCAATTACAAGCAGAGAGCTTTAGTTCGAAAGTTGGCAACGACCGCCTGGAACAAGCCCAAAGTCCATCACCTCTTGCCCTTTCCAGAGAGGGCAACAAGACATGGCTTTGGCCAGCCAGTCGGCTCCAACTTTCTCTGGTGGAGTGGCATTAATACTGCAGGAGGGAAGAGGAAACAAACAGGAAGACAACAATTCCCTCTCTGTCCACTCATTCACAGTGTGTGTGCGTGTGTGTGTGTGTGCGGCTCTACTGCTGTGCCTGAGTCTAAGGTCTCGTTGGGCTTTAGAAATCAGATGCCTGGGTGGGAGCATAAAAGCCACTTCTGAGGTAGCAGTACTATCTATGAGGGCTGAACTCTGACCTGTGTGTGTACAAGTCTAATCTACTGCATCTGCACTATTCACTCAGTGAACATACAGACACACACACACACACATGTGACTACTGCCTAATCAGGCGTCCAGTGGGCCCTCGCCGGCTGCTGCTCTGTTCAAATTCACCAAAAGAAGTCTCCTACCTGTCCGATTAACAACTGTATCCGTGTTGGTGTGTGTATTTGTGTGTCTTTGTACAGTATGTGTGTGTGTGTCCATGTTGGTTAGTACAAGGAAACCCTGGCAGGCGAGGCACTGTTTAGGGCCAAAGTGCGTGGTGTTTTATTTATAGTCGATACCAAGTCTAAGAGTTTCCTACCTGGAGGCAGGTACTAAATAACTAAATGAGTGTGTGGCAGTGGTCACCGTGTGTGTGTGTGTGTCCGCACACACAAGGTGCTTGTAATTGGAGAAATGTAACTGCCAGTGACACAGATTGTTGAAACATTCAGCGAGACGAGACAAGAGCGGAGTTGGACGGAGGGAAAGAGAGAGAGGGAGATCCTCGTCCTGGCTTCTCTCCGCGGTGATGATCTCGGCCTGTCAGATGCACTTATTAATAAGCACGATAAGTGCAAAGGACCTGCTGCTGCTGCTGCTGGACGCTCGGTCCTCAGCAAATGCAAAACAACCACAAAAAGAAAGATGGTAAATTAAGAAAACTTCCCAACACTCATAAGACGACTATTCCCACACTCCGGTTTTCTGATTTACTCATTTCCTTCCCCCCCCCCACAAGTTACCTGTGTGAGCCGCTCGCTGCTGCAGAGTTTCTCCGTGAGGGAGTTGAGGTGCGCCGTGATCTTCTCATTGGTCCTCCGCAGATCTCTGGCAGAGAGCAGAGCGTCTTTCCTGGCACTTCGCAGTATGTCAACGTGACGCTGTAGGGACTCGACGCGCTGCTGCAGAGAAGAGGAGGAGTAGTGCTGGGTCTTCATTAGCATCCTCTTCTTCCTCCTCCACCTCCTTTCCTCTCCTCCCGTCCCTCGGTCCCAGGGCTCATGCTGTTCCACGTCTAGCGGGAGGAAGAACACGCAGGCGCCTCAGAGTTGACAAGTGCACAGAACAAATCCCTATTTAGAAGCCACTGCCGGGAGTTAACAGTGTCTCTGAGTGAAAACGGTGATATATTTGACTACTTGAATGATTAACATTTGCCATTTATAACCAATTCAGGAGTGTTAAGTTCTGGAAACAAAAACAAACAAACAAAAACAAAGCTTGTTGACTTCTTAAATACTTGTTTCCGATCGACAGCATGCTCTTCCTGCTTCGATTAATAGTCGATTGGACTTTTGTAGTTTTGCACAGGTGTGAAAAAGGAAAACTGGTGCTACCTGGGACCAGAACGTCGGGTTGTTTTCTCCCGCGTTTTTCCGCCGGCGCCGCTGTGTTTGAGGCGAGCGAACACCTGCAGGACTGAGAGAAGAGAAAAGTCCGAGAGACGGAGATGAGAAGCAGCTGTTGGGTGTAACGCAACCGGTTGACATGATGTGCTTCCTGCAACGCGGCTCATAATGACACCGTGATCACAGGCCGTGCTCAGTTTAACGCGACACGACCAATCACCCCGCGCTTTAATAATTCACCCGAGTGCGTTTCAATTGACTTCGACGCCAGCGCTCCTCGGCGCGGATATCGCTTCTGACAGACGCCGGCTTGCAAATAACGCCTTTGTTCGAGCGCGGTGGATGTACCACTGGTGTGTGTGTGTGTGTGTGTGTGTGTGTGTGTGTGTGTATATGCGTGTATGTGTGACACCTCCCAAATGCACCGCATCGTTTGTAGTGGCATCAAAGAAAGGCACTACCCCCCCCACCCCTCCCCCCTTCTGCCCTGCCTGTTTCCTTTGTATAAAGGGTCAGGTAGGAGTTGATCAGTGCCAGGTTTGATCACACAGGGCCTCGCAGACAGACGGGTGTGTGTGTGTGTGTGTGTGTGTGTGTGTGTGTGTGTGTGTGTGAGCCTTTTGGTTTGTGACATAGCGTGTCGTGGCGAGGGGCCCGGGCCGTCACAGCGACGAGCCCGGGAGGAGCTGATGGGCCCATTTAGTGGATCTGTAGCGGTGGAACTTAAGGGGATCTGAGAGAGAGAGGGTCCTGACAGCTCCCTGGCTACATGTACTACAACAACAAGCCTCTCTCCGTCCCCACCTTCTACCTAGCCCCCCCCCCCCCCCCACACACACACACACCTCTTGAAAACAGAAAGCGAGGGAGACAGAATATCTCTAACGGTTCCCTTCCCGGTTCTGTCTTCTTGACGGACATTTCTCTCTGGGGTTCGGAGCTGCCATGTCCTGCTATGACGGGGTTTGATACGGACAAGGAAAGGGGGCATGCCTATTGATTTTAATGGCGTGGAGAGGAGATGGAAAAGAAGGAGCACCGACAACCACACACGGGCAAGGAAGGGAGTCGAGATCATATATATGCTGATTGGTAACATAAACCTCTATAATTGTATTCCCTTAATAGTAAACATGTGCTATTTAGTAGGCTTATAAGATGGAAAATGTAATGTTGTAGTGGTATAAATAAAAGACATGAATTAAAAGACACTCTTTTCACTGTCAACTCGCAACAACAAGGCAGACATACTGTATGTAATACTTCATCTGCTGTGCGGTTCCTTTCCTACAACTCTAACCTCACCCTGTCTAATAAATGTGGAGGCATGGAGGACATTTTAGTAAGTAGTACATTACTTGAATTACTGGATCAGGCTCAATAAAACACAGCCCAGACTTTGTAGCTGTAAATAACTTTCTGACTTGAATGAAATACAATTTGACTTACAATTTTGTTTTTGATAAGTTACGTCGACAGATTTGATCTTAATACACAAGTATCAGTTTATTCTAAATATCACATTGTAAACCCATCTTAAAATGTTGTATTATAAATTTAGGACCCAACAGTATTATTTTGTAAACTGTACAGATACAGCGTATGCTTCAATAACCGACTTATAGTTTAGAATCAGTGTCGGGATTCAGAAATATTTTTTATGAGTCTTAAAACACCAAAATAATTGCACAATAAAAACAAGCATGTCACAACTCCAACAAAAGCCGTATTTGCTCGGAAGCCATTCGTGGGCTAGAGGTTCACCTACATCCTCCTAAAAGGATGCTCTCGCAGTAGTCTGCTAGGGGATGGACACAACGTGACTTTAGAAGGTTTTGTTCATTCATTTTTTGACTAACCTTTTTGTTGGAGCGTTGTCTGGAAGGCATCGTCTCTGCGGCCACACTGTCGAGACTGTCCTCGTACTCTTCATCACTGTCCGTGTAAAATAAGTGACAAGGGTTATTACAGGCCAGAAGTTGAAGCCACAACCATGCCTCTGAAACTACCACAACGAGACAATAAAATCCAATTTACCTTTTATGTTTGATTTAGTTGACGTCAAGCAAAAATATGTGCATTTGGCCACCCCACCCTCCTCCCTGCCTTCCAACAGAAAATCAATGTCCCATCCAATTTCTGAGCTGGAAGTGTAAATGTGGGTGTAAATTAAGTGAAAAGCTGCAGTGTCTGCCGCTGATGCTGAATGCATCAACATGTATGAGAGCGGCTGTGGCCTTCATTAGCCCTCTGTGTGTGACAGACGTGTGTGAGAGGCACGGCTGAGCGGAGCCAAGCTAAGTTGCATCTGATGGACACGCGGCGAGGGCTTCCTGGGACACACATACACACGCCGACACACGCCGACACACACGCACGCACACAGGTTTATTGACAGTGACCTTTGACGTGAAGGTGGAAGCCAGTGACATTTACGCTGGCGGGTTTATTAAGGTGGGGCCCGGGAGAAGCAGCGGAGGTAAAGACCACAGAGAGGATCTAACTGGAACATGACAGGGCCGTGGGGCTAGTTAGGGTTAAACCCGATATGGAAGGGGCACAGGGACCTGCTGAAGATCTAATCACCGCCAAAGACCGGGGTTACAAAGCATTTGATGACAAATGAAATCCGTTTCACGTGAGGCGGCTAAACCGGTCAGACTTTAAATGTTGTAGTCTGAAGTCATCTTTCTAATAACAGGGTTCTTACACATTTTGAACGATGAATTTCCAGGACCTTTCCATGACTTTAAACCAAATTTCCATGACCAAATTGAAATCTCGGTAAAAACATTGTGCGTATTGAGAGCGTATATTTTGAGCGTTTTTCTTTAAAAAACATATTAATTATTTCAAACTCGGCGTAAATGAACGTGATTTTGACACATTTCCATGACTTTTCCAAAACGTTCATGATTTGAGTTTTTTCCATGACTTTTCCAGGCCTGGAAACGACCATTTTTCATTTTCCATGACCGTATGAACCCTGTAATAATTTGAATATACTTTTTTATACTACTAATTGCGCATTATTTAAATTGAAGAATAACTACAGACAGCAGAATACTAAGTGTATCCACGGTGAACATCATTCACGGTTACTGCTCCCGCAGTCCATCGAAGTTTGCTGGATGTGTTACTGCGACCGCCACAGTCCAGGAGGTCGTGCTGGGGATGTTCCGGAGGGATTGTGCGTTACAACAATACATGTCTGGTCATTTAGAGCCTGCATGCAAAAACTGTGTTGGTCAGATCACGAACAATGGCGAAAGAGTCTTCGATATAAGCCGCATAGGGATGAGTATGAAAATGAAGTGACTCATGTGTCACCAGACCTCTACCCTGTTCATCATTGATGGGCGGGAGACGGTATGGATCTTGGCACACTTGGACTTTTTTTTAACACTTTAACCTGCTGGAAATTCACTTTGGTCACTGCCTTGTGTATATATTTAGTTTCCTCTATATATTTAGTATTCGTATTTCCGAATATATCTGGATTAAAACACAGATTAGCACTTAAGTGGCCCTTAAATAGCTCTTATTATGGTACTTTTGTAGTTCGACTATGTTGAGGAAATATTACTTTCTGTATTCTTGTTGTTCTTAGTTTGTACTCTAGGTTGAATTCACTTATTGTAAGTCGCTTTGCATAAAAGCGTCTGCTAAATGACATGTAATGTAACGTAGTATTTAGTATTGTGTTTAATTTGTATCTTTTATTTGTATTAATTCTCTAATGTGCACCTGCTGCTGTGATCCTGAAATGTCCCCACTGTGGGACTACTAAAGGATTATCTTATTCATTAAAACACTAAATGAACATCTTACGAGAGATGGCATACAATAAGAGACAGCAGAATACTAAGTTCTTTCCAGGTCCAGTAACTCGTAAAGTCTAAGAGACGACAGACTGAACGTGTTCTGCAAGACCCGATATGTCGGTTCTCCCTCGTCAATACGGTGTCACCCGTCTGTAATGAAGTGTATTCCAGAGATCATTTTACTACAATTACGAACACGCCACGCATTCCTACTCACAAAACAATTCAACATGTTTCCCAGCCCTATTCCTCTTGCCCCCCCGCTCCCATTCTGTCCTCCTCTTTACCAGAACTGCTGATCCGCCTTAAAATGGTCAGCTGCCTCCAGCAGCTCAAAACTTGAGAGAGGGAGCCAGAGGCAGCGATAAAAAAGGAGGGGGAAATAACAAAGACTTGTCAGTAGCCTTAACGAGTCTGGCATCTTTATTTGGCACTATTTAGGCCAAACCTCCTTAGGCAGAAATACTGTATTTCCGGGAGAGCCGACCAGATATATTGCTGAGGAAGACCGCTGCGAGATAAGAGACGCAGAAGGCTTTACAGTAACAAATCAGTTGACAGGTGCCTTAAATAAGACAACATCTCTGAAGGATTTACAGTAACAAATCAGTTGACAGGTGCCTTAAATAAGACAACATCTCTGAAGGATTTACAGTAACAAATCAGTTGACAGGTGCCTTAAATAAGACAACATCTCAGTTTAGAACCCTTCTTCACAGATCCACTTAGATCCTGCTCTCAGGTAAAGCCGCTATTAGCCGGCTGCTTATTAGCCACATGGAGAGGCATTAGGAAAGCAGGGCAGAGCTGCACCCGGTCCCTGTTAAACAGCCTCGTGTGGGTTGGGATGGGCTGGATTACGGCCTGATGAATTAGTTGGTGAAGAAATGGGGAGTTAGTAGGATAGAGCAAAAAAAAAGAGAGCGGATACAGAGAGGCGTACGAGGGGAGAGAGTGAAGGGAAATAAATATAGTGTTAGAAATCAAATCATTCCGACCATCACTCAAATGTTGGCTCAGTGGCTTTTTTGCATAAAACATACATGAAATAATTACTGTCGATGGTTCTTAATTTAGAGGGTGTTAAACAGCTTGTAGACATCTGGTACGGAGCCGAGTAGGGTCATTCAAAATGTATCCAACTAAATTAGCGCGAGGAGAGGAAAGCAGAGGGTGGGTTGGATGGAAGTGTGTGTGTGTGTGTGTGTGTGTGTGTGTTGGGAGGGGTTTATAGGGGTGGTTGGAGGAAATAAGAGTAGCGCGCGCACACATTTGTGAATTGACACGCCACAAGATATCCAACATGACTAGACGCAGCGGTGGGCTTACCTTCTATACAAGTACGCATGTGTGTGTGTGTGTGTGTGTGTGCGGGTGGAAGGTGGGTGGTGGAGGGCTTGGTACTTGCAGGGGGATCCTTAGCGCTGTCAAGGGGGGGTTAGTGAATATGCAAAGGACCAGTAAATTAAATCAAACTGCCAAACTGTCAATTTCGAGGTAGCGTGACTAGTGCATGGAAACGGCATCGCTGGAAGGTGCCGGGCTCCGGCGGCCCCCTTATCCCTGGGCTTTCCTGGCACCGGTTCAACTTTGAGTGGAGCGGTGGCTAATTTTGCATGCAAATTTCAGTCAATAAGCTCCGAGCGAGGCATCCCAGGATATTTCAAAGGATCTGACAGTAGTTTCCCCCTCCTCTCTCCTTCTCTCTATCATTCTTGCTTGCATTCTTCTTTTGGCTCCTGAATACCAACTAGACAGAAGATGAAATTCAATCACCCATTTTCTTACACTTTGCATATGCACGTTGTCCCCTCGATGCTGCGTGGACCCCCCCCCCCCCCCACACACACACACACACACACACACACACACACAATTCAGCCAGCCCATCCGCTCTACTTCTACCACCAAAAAAATAATGAGGAGGGTGCCCGTGAGAATAAGTGCATCTGTGTGTGTGCGCGTATCATTACCTATCGACGCTCATATCCTCCCACTCGTCCTTAGTGGGACTGGGGCTGCGGCCTTGCCAGCTGATGGCTTGATTGGGGCTGACTCTTCGGTGGCTGCACTGGTGCAGCGGACCTCTGAGCCGAGTTGTTTTGAATTTGACCTTCCAGCTAATGTTGCTTGGGAGTGCACCTGCCTGTGCCGGTGCTGCTGCTGCTGCTGATGCTGCTGCTGCACGATTCCTGTAGAAGTCCCTGGCTGCCCTGAGGATCCCCAGATCCGGTTTCAGCTTCAGCAACTGTTGATGGAGTTTGGTAGCCTCTTTCTGAGAGGCAGCCAGCCGGCCTTCCAAAGCCGTGATCTCGCTGCGATGGCGCGCCCCCTGGGCCTGAGCCTGGGCCCGGCCCGCCTCTTCACGGACGGCTTCCTGGGTCTGCAGGTGATCCAGGGAGGCTTGCAGTCTGCGGCACTTGTGGGCCGCGTCTTCCTTGGCCTCGAGTAGCTGCTCGTTCTCTTCCCTCAGCCCCTCGGTCTCCTCCTCCAGGGACACCATCCTCCGCTCCAGATGTTCCATCTGCAGGAGTCAGAGATATGGAGCCTCAGTGGTACAACATTGTTTTTTTTTTCTTGCGCATCTGTTTTTATTTTATATACCAGAAATACTGAAACTTCTGAACATGCTGCTAGTGAAAACAACATCATTCAAAGTTGTGAGTTCACCCTGTTATTTTTGTTATTAGAGACAATTACTATCAGAGGCCAGTTCCTCCTTTAACCTGTGTGTGGTAGCATGCACACAGTAGTTCCCCTCCCCAGACATGTACCCAAGGGTGTATGCCCCAATGAATGTACTGTGTGTGTACGGCTCTAACAATGGGGGTTGTAACACCCTCCTCTCCATCCTGGCAAGGCTATGGACATCTGACTGGCACCCCCGCACTCGGATCACCCTCATCAAGCAGGAGCACTTAGTCTGTTTGTTAGATCTTCGGTGGAGACTGTTTAAGAGAACAGGGGATGCCTGCTGGGTTTCTGCCTCCAGGCAATTTTTCCCTTTTATTTGGTTCCTACTCTGCCTGCTGGTGGAGCCTGTTACCTTTCAGAGAAAATTAGATGACTACCCCCTCTTCTGATGATTCACTGCCATGGAGGTAAAAGGAGGATGCCAAACAAATTCATGCATTTCTTTTTTAAGAATCTGTGTACACACATGTGCAACCAGCAAACAGCTCCGATTCAACATTTATGTTAAATAACTTGGGATAACTTAATGTCCTCTGCTCCCTCCATACAGTTGATACGTGTCGTAATTTGTAGACTATTTTTAACTGTGAGAAGAAGAAAAAAAACTACTCCTGAGAATAAGAACACTTTGAAATCTTTCTCCATAGAGAGAAAAAACTTTTTTTCTGAGAGGCATTGTGCTTAGTTACGTCTCTGTCGGGTTTCCTTTATTGGCAATGACAAAGAACACTTAGCGACGGCATAGTGCTGTACCTTTTTAAATGACTGTTCCATTCGCTCTGAAGAAACAGAAAGCTTTTTCGGTGTGCTGCTTTTGACCTGGCGCTCCTCCAGCACTTTGTGAAGCAATTCTGCAAAAGGGAACAAAGCTTGTTATTGTGACATGATGTGTCAAACTCAGGCGGCTCAATCAATAGAATGATTATAAAGAGGGTACATTAAATCAATTAGCATTACCAAGGTCTAATTTCCCTCTGAAGGTCCAGTTTCTTTTTTTCTTCTTCTGTTGTCAATCGAATCAGAAGGAATGCAGGATCACCGTTGCTCTTTTTAAAAGGACTTCAAAAAGTCTTTGCAGTGCTAAAAAACCACCGCTCGTTTCTAGAACCTTATCAAATAGACTTTTTTTCGTTCTCCTTCCTGATTAACAGAGAGGTGTTTTATTTATTAGTCCATGCGGAAATAGGAAAACAGTTTTCAAAAGCACACACCGGCACAACCTCTCTCTGGAGGGATGCGAAACAAACGAAGAGAAGTGCTCGAATCCCCCGTGAACACGCAGCCCCGGGCTGCACGGCTTTGTAGTCGCCTGTGTTTCCCCAGTGGACGGCTAATCTCCGCAGACTAACACGCTGCTTTATTCGGAGAACTTCAATAGTGGCCTTGGCAAACATATGATTTAGTCTTTATGATAACAGAATGAATGCAGCGCCCGGGGAGTTGATGCAGACATTTTCATGTGCGCATACGCAATCCAACGGGCCTCGGTGTCACCGTCTGACAGCGTAAACCTCGCCGAGACGCAAAGGGCAACGGAGAAAACAATATCAAACTTTCTGCTTTTCATTCTTTCCTGTTTAACATTTATGACGGAACGACCAAAATAATTTCTACAATGAGGCAGGGAGCATTAAATATTTAGGACCTTGACTTCTCAGGTCAGTTGATCTTTCGCAGAGCGAGTTGGCGAGGAAGGGAGCGAGGAAGGGAGCGAGGAAGGGAGCGAGGAAGGGAGCGAGGAGGGGAGCGCCAAGGAGCGAGGACTGTGTTGCCGCTCCCTCGCTTTGCATTTGACGCTTTGCCCAGGGAAGTTTGTTACTTTGAATTAGCCAGCTCTTTTGTCTTCCCGGCATGTCACATCCAATCAGACGGAGCACCAAACAGGACAGGAGGGCTGCGGTGTTCGCCGGGTACATAACCAGGTTGGGAGACAATTATCCGGCTCCGGCGCTGGTGGCTTGGGAGTTGGCACCTCAGCACTTCCTTCATGAGGAGACGTGGTGGCTCCCTAGTCACCCTGGGTTGGAGGAGGTCCTGGCACTGCGGCATACATTAACGTCCCTCCCACGTCTCCTCGCGGGCTGCAGCACAAAGACCCCGTTCCTTTCATCTGCTGCCTTTCGTTAGCGTGATGCCGGCGAGCGTTTCAAGCCGCCATCCCTTTGATCGGGTCGCAGAGATTCTTCAGGAGCAAATGTTTTGGCCAGTCACAGTTTTAGTTTTTTGTTAATGATGTCAGGTTGACTTCCTATTGATTCGAAACATATTGGTTTCAGTGCAGAAAGTGAATATCGCAAATTATATGCATGACAATAAATACAGCCTTCATTTTAGTACGAAATATAGAAACACAGCTGGCATATTTATTCACAGTTTATGGTAATCTTCTCCAAAACTATATAAAAACTAAAATTGAAATTAACTGGCATTGCCTCCATGATGTAACACGTTTTTATATTTTCTTCTTTACGTACTGTGAATGGTTTGGCATTGAGCCAAGAGTGCAGATTTTACACAGAGCGACTGTTCCTTTAACATTAGTGGTAACAATACAAATCATACCTGCAAACTCATGAGGGGTGAAAAAGGTAACAACGTGTGTGTGTGTGTGTGTGTGTGTGTGTGTGTGTGTGTGTGTGGGGGGGGTGCAGGTGACTTTTTTTTGTCTTCACACCACATCCACATTGTTTGACACCTCAAAGCTTTTATAACTACGGTCTTTTGATTGTTTTGACCGCAAATCTAAAAAATAATAACAAACATTTTTAAGAAAAAAAGGTCCTCTGAATAATTCAGTGATCGGGCCCTAATAAATAATAAAAAAATTACATTATCATTATATATAATATGGTTAAAGTCATTCATGAACCAACTTCCTTTTTTTGACTTGTGTGCTCTGCTGAGCTTTGAGCCTGTTCCATGATTCTGTTCCATAATTCTGTTCCATGATCCTGTTCCATGATCCTGTTCCATGATTCTGTTCCATAATTCTGTTCCATAATTCTGTTCCATGATCCTGTTCCATAATTCTGTTCTATGATCCTGTTCCATGATTCTGTTCCATGATTCTGTTCCATGATTCTGTTCCATGATTCTGTTCCATAATTCTGTTCCATAATTCTGTTCCATAATTCTGTTCCATGATCCTGTTCCATAATTCTGTTCTATGATCCTGTTCCATGATTCTGTTCCATGATTCTGTTCCATGATTCTGTTCCAGGAGCCTGTTTCTGCGACGTGTCCCATTAAAGATGTTTTATTGCCAAGATCACCACATCGCATGTTCTCCTTGTCTCACTCCAATCTCATAAACGCCGGCCGTCCAATTTAACCCCCCCCCCCCACACACACACACACACCATAACAAAAACTCTTCGGATCTATACTATTCACGTAGATTACCTATTTTGAATCTCAATGCGTACTTGATAGAAACTGGGAAATTATTTGGACATCACAAAAGACACTTATTGTCCACCTTTTGTGTAACATATATATATATATATATTCAGTTATTATTTGTCTCACAAGATGTGAAACTAAGTATAAGTCCTTGAGAATGGGCTCATTTCCTAGTATTCCTTACTAGACTGTCAATAAGAGAGGATTCACTATTTTAATTAGTGGCATCCTTTAAATCAAAAGCGTGCATCTCTACAGACCCAATCATTGGTTGTGAAGAAAATGAAAGTGATGGAGGACAGATTTGCTATTGAACTAGTTAATTAAGGCCAACAGTTGCGGTGGTCAACGTCTGATAAAAGGTTGCAGATTGGATTAAAAGCGATGTGCTTTTCAACATCGGGGATGATATATGCAGACAAGATGAACATGACTTGATCTCTCAATCAATTTGCAAGGAGTTGATCAAGTCTTAATTGAGTTTTCGTATTAATTCTCCTGGGAGTTGTCCTATTAATTCTGCTCAGTAATAGACATGGCTCAGAGGTAAAAGGATGGCTTAAAGGTGCCGTCATTTAAACACTTGCAGATGATACATTCAGTGCCTTTTATTAATATATTGTGTACTTTACGCCTGTGGCAAGATTCTTGGCATTGTAGAGAACAATATAACCATTGCCAGAATAATTCATTGAGGCAGAAAGGACAAAATAGGCTGAAGAAACAAAGTGACGTTGAAAAGTCAAGTCCCAAAAAAACTTTATGAAGAAAAAAAGGGTTCACCTTGGTGTTCATTAGAAAGACACAAGTGGAGCTCCTTCACCGTGGCCCGGTCCATGGCAGCTTGGACCCGCACCATGTCCAGCTCCTCTTCTACGCCGGCTCTGCAGTTACACACATCATTCACTTATGAATAGCACATATATATATATAATATAAATGGCTTAACAACATTTAAAATAGATAAATATGAACCCACTACCAACACACGCGTTGTATAAAGAGTATCTTTCTGGATTCCACCGTGGACTCTGTTATTGTATAAACCTTTATAACACACTTTACCTTCAATCGTATGCACTGGCTTTCTCCTCGCAACAGAAAAAAAACACATTGTTAAGAATCGACTAATTAAAATGCTTTTTAATTCATCTGGAAATCAAAGTGACAAGCAACATGAAACGCCAAGGTCGAAAAGTACACTGTGCGTCTGTGTGTGTGTGTGTGTGTGTGTGTGTGTGTGTGGATCACAACAGACAAACAGACTGGAAAGTGTGCCCAATTACCTCTCTGCAATTAGCTTGATTCCTGCTAAAGGCTAATTATGTGGAGCCATGCTCGAGACTTTGCACTTTCAAGTTATTATTAGGACCCCAACTGAAGTCTACCGAGGATACACACAAGCCCTCTGAGACAACCACACCTGAAACACACACCTAATTCCCCTCCCCTCTGCTCCACGGAGTCAGAGAGAAACACTAGAAACGAGCTCCCCGCTACTGGTGGCATTCTTCCCTCGGTTAACCTCATTACAACAGTTACAACTGACTTCCTGACTTCTAAAGATACACTCGGAAGTGTTTGAGGAGTCACAGGGCATTTGTGACTATGAACTATGATGAGCACGATGGCGATTATCTCAGACGCCCGTTTCCACCAATCTAATTTGGAGAGATCAACCAAGAATTGTTTCCATACGTATACCAAGACAATGACTTGGGAAAAGTTATCGCCACAGCACAGGGAGGAAAAGTTAATGAGCTTTTTAGCCCACACAGTCGGTAGAGGTCTCGTCTAATGGCTGACCGCAGCTTAAATAAGTACACAAATGACTCTCCCTGAGGGAAGGGGAGGGGGGGGGGGGGCAGATGGATATGTGTCGCTCCTCTATAGATTTTCCTCCATAAATGAACTCAAGTCGATGAGACACCGGCACTGCCTTATGTGTCGGGGCTGTTAATGGGACAAATGAGCTGAAATATGCAATATGTGAAATGAGCCCGCTCCATCTCGTGTTTCTCTCTCGTGCCTTTTCGGATGCTGATGGTATTGACGTTGAACCGGAGTTCATATGCAAAACATTACATTTTGTTGAAAGATAAGCGTACTTTGTTAGATGGAGAAGGGATTGGATTGCAGATGGAGCTCATTGGCCAGAGGCCTCCGGTTCCACATCATAACAATTTGCAGATGGAAGACTATTGCATCCTTTGCATTCAGTTGTTGCAGTGTGTGCACCAGTCTGCCAGATATTGGGAATAAGCAAGATGCTGCAAGAACAATAATACACATTTGGTGACTTATCTTCAATATCTACCAAGATATACACTACCGTTCAAAAGTTTGGGGTCACCCAACAAGACAATTTTATGTTTTCCATGAAAACTCACTTTTATTTATCCAATGTATTGCAAAATGAATAGAAAAAAATTGTAAATACATTGACAAGATTAGAAATAATGACACTGGAGATGGGCCTCTATACAACCGTGTAGATATTTAATTTGTTTGTGTTTCAACCTAGAATAGTCATTTACCACGTTAATATTGTATAGAGTGCATTTCTTAATAATTTAATGTCTTCATTCAAAAAACATGCTTTTCTTTGAAAAATAAAGACATTTCTAAGTGACCCCAAACTTTTGAACGGTAGTGTATTTAGGGAAAGTAAAAATAGAAATAACAAAATACATAAAAGGCTTGATTTGTAGGCCAATTTGTATTTTTAAAACTGTAATTTCTTTCACATTTGCTTTAGTTTTGTAAAGTTCAATAAAGTGAGTGACAATATTACTGTGCTAAGAGTTTACATTTATAACTACATTTAGTATTGAAGGATCTTTAATCTTTGGGCTAAATTGATCAATGATGATCGGTCACATCGTTGAAAACAAGCATCTTTCCAGTTTCCTTGAATGTTTGCACCGATCCTCCCACACAGCCTCACAAGTTGCTTCTTGCGTGAGTGCCTCACTTCCTAAACAGATGCTTACTCTCTCCCACCTATCGGGGTCATGATGACGAGAAACGAGTAGCTCTTAGAATCAGAAGAAGACAAAACCTTTTTCAGTAAGACTTACCCCCGTTACCCACAATGCATGTGAAATGATACCACAGAGGAGAAAAAGGATCTCTCCGGCCACACCTTCTACAGCTTTTCTTTTCATTTTTAAAAAATCTGAATACTAAATCAAATCCCTCTCAACTTGCCTCTTCACCTAAGGTAGAATAACACTCAGCAGGCATAACAACAAAAGAAGGTTCTGTGCAGAAACCGAACTAAAAGGCACTAGACAGGTGCTGCTGCTGGTAATGATGTGGTCTGCAACGTACGTCTGCGTCTCACGCCGCTCTTTTGGCCCCCCCGCTTTCCGAAACATGCAGCACGAGAACTTCAGCCCTCAGCGATCCGCTGCATGTCATTTGATCTCGTCTCTCCCCGCGTTGCACCCAACACCGCTTAGAGCCTCCATCCACGAGGGCGCACCACGCAACAGCATCCGCAGCCATTGTGCTTCCACATGCCAGCGTTCTTTCACTTTCTTGCTCGGCACAAAAAAACACACACACACACACACACACACACGCACACACACAGGAACAGCAGGGAATAGGGTGAGAAAGCGGAAGAAAAAAGAACCTCTGGCATTTTTATAGCTGGGGAAAGAATCTTGTTTTTGGGGTCTGTGTGTGTGTGTGTGTGTGTGTGTGTGGGGGGGGGATTCCCCTCTGGTTAAACTCAGGCTAGAGGGCTGTTCATTCATGGCGGGAGTTTGGCTGGATAAGCCACCGCTGTCAGCAGAAATGGTGACTGGTGGAGCTTACATGGCTCGGCCCGGTATGTTTGCTGCGGGCGAGCAGCAACAATGAGTCTCTGCTGCCACAGGCCACTGATGTGAGCGCTAAATGGGGATTCATGGAGTAGCCACTGGTGGAAACAACATAGGATGTCCACAATATTCTCTGTTCGAGAGGCGTGTTGAAGTGCAAGGCATCCTAATATGGAATAAAAACAATATAATAATGTTGTAATTACTAAAACACGAGGAACAGGTAAATACCACGGCATCAATGACTATTTAAATATGAGGGGACGTAGGCACAATACATTCTCTCATGTTCTGTGTGTGTGTGAATTGGGTTTCTGAGGTTCGGTTCTTTGAAATGAGGTTCTTTGTGCTCAAATTTCATCTCGTTATGGGACTGGTTAAGAATTGATGGCACACGGAAAGCTTGTATCAGAATTACTAAGTGTAAAGCAAGTTGGGTATTTTTTTGCCCAATAATTAATTTCCAAAATAATTAATGAAGGGAAAAAAACGTAGTTGTCTGATTAAAAAACATGCATAAAACATTATGTTTGTGTGTGTTTGTGTGAGCAAATGTGTCCCTCCTCCAACTAAGCCCTGGTCCGGGGGGGGCAAAAGACTCTCATTACTTCTAATACCTTTTAGCAAATCAAGATGAAACGAAAAGAAATAGAGGAATATGAGGAACATCGGGGTAAAATGTATTAAACTTAATTAGTGTCAACGTCGCTTATCGGGGAGGTTCACGTTGGTAATGGTCACTCTCCATAGAGGAGCTTCCGCTGCAGTGCAAATGATCTCAAAGGCTTTTCCCCCAGTAATCGCTAGCTAATTTATGCTTTGATGTCGTCGGAGTATAGCATCTTGAGTCTGCATGTGTTTATTCTGTTTATGGTGCCTAAATTATCCCTGCCTCTTTTTACCAACAGACCTTTAACAACAATTAAGAAGCACAGACATGGAGTGCCGCGGTCGGATGCATAATGATAAAATGATCCCACTGCATATGTTCTTGCCCACCCTGCCCGGAGACGCTTGCCAGAGACGTCGACTACAACCAGAAGGAAATGTCCGTTAAAAATCAGCCTTGGTGTCAACTACTTTGATTGTTTGCACCCTTTGACTTAAATGCACTCCAGTGTGCGTCTGAGAGATATTGATACACTGATGAAAGGATGAGATATCGGCCCTCTTGTCAGATTCTGTTAGCGGATAATCACGTGACTATATAACGGGGAGGCTATTCTAGTTGTGTGAATGTTTGCTGACTGAGTAATATAAAGCAACAAGGCCGTTTCATACTATCAAGTAACCGCTATATGTTTCAGACAAATTGAACTTGCTTATTATTATTTTTAATCAACGTCAATTTCTGAGTTTTCCAGGATAACCAAGTTTTTTCTTTTTAAGCATGAAAATATTTTAAAAGGGGCTCCAGGGTGTGGCTATTTTGGCACATATTGGCAAACATTTGCCAAGTGTGATGCTAAAACATCATGTATTGATTGTTTTGTTTGTCAAGACAAATGCTTGAGTGCCCATTACACCTGTTAGCGGCCCTGAGAGGTCCAGCCCATCATCGGTGGAGGTAACTGCTCCACCACCTGACTCCCCTGATCCCGGTAAGATGATAACAACGTTTCTGGAAAAGTTGTAGTGCACCTAAATTTGTTCTGGTGCAGCTGAAAATTTAAAGTTGGGCACAGCAGTGCACCAAATGTAAGCATTTAAGCACGCTGTATTAACACCGTAGGTACAATAACAGTTCAATAATCACACATGAGTGTAATGTAATGTCTTAGCCATGAGTTTCTTAAATGTACTGACTAAATAATGAGCATATCTTAATGATGGTCAAAGAGAACATAACCCACAAAACACAACAAACCATAATGCTAATAATTCTCGATCATTTTCGAGCAGGTTGCTGGGAGGAGCTGCTGGGAGACAGACCCGTCTCAGTGGGGGCCCACTGTGCAGGACTTATACCAGCAAACGGTCATTTGGGCCTCAAGGTGGTGTTTCACAAGAGCCGTTTTAGGAGAAGGTGATGGGGAGCATCTGTGCACAATATGATGATATGACAATAAGGAGGCGGGATGCGATTACAGAGACTCTCCTCTAAAGCCAGCCACTTGGCGTTTAAAGCCTTATAAGGGGCCTTTATTTGGCCCTAAATTCTTCAGCTGTCAGGAATTAATTACCCATTAGTGGATCATTGCCAACACTTACCTAGCATAACCTTCACGAGCACATTCATTATAACACGATCAACGGAACAACCAGTTGCAATGGTGTCCTGGTAGCTACGCTTTAAAGCAACACTATGTAACAATTGTACCCTAAAATAACAGCTTGAAAAAAATGGTGCCGCTACAATGACTTTTAATATGTTGATTTGCGCCTCCGTCACTGCCCTCGGGGGTCTGTGGGGAGAAAACTCCACTATGTGAGATTTTGGAGCCGCCCGGTACTTCGACCTGCTTTCTAGCAGTGATTACGCATATAATTATAATATTATAATATTACGTCACATAGTGCCAGTCCACGCTCACAGGTGACTTTTTATTTGCTCCGCTACGCGACGCGTAGAGACGTTTAGTTTAATAAAAGAACAAAGATGTCTTTAAGAAAGGGACCTGACATTACTTCTGCTGTCATCTGGAGGATAGAGAAAGTTACAGGGGGGCGGGCGGAGATACATTTTTTTTAACTCAAACTTAAAAGAGCCATATGCGTCACCGGAAGAGCCATATATGTCTCGAGAGCCAGAGGTTCACGACACCTGATCTATCGTAACTGGGTATTTACGACACTGAAGTAAACGTTAAATACCTGAAGGGGGCGCTACAAGGGAAAAACTACATTGCTTTAAAAAACCTCTTGGTGTTGCTTCTCTGTGATGGACACACGTGTGCCTTTCTGTTGCTCCTCCACAGACATTTGCATAGCTGTTTGTTAAGCCGGTACGGTGTGGGATCGAGATGGGCAGTATGCTCCCGCTCACTGAGCTGTGTGCAGATGTGTGCCCTGGAACCGAGAGTTTTCTTTAAGTTTAAAAGACCCCAGCCAAGTTTTCTTTGCATCAGCCACCCGGAGGGGGTGTGAGAAGGGAGGAGGTGATGGAGCTGGTCCGAGGCACATGAAGGGGATCAACACTAACCCTGGAGAACGGGCCGGTTACACAGCGAGGTATGAGGCAAGCCGCTCTCCGTCCCTTGTGGTTTCCCCTCGCAGGTCAAGTCCGAGGGCTCTACGTGTTCACAGTAGTCTGCTGGCCCCACCCCCCACTAGACCATCCAGTGCTCAGCTCTAGTCGTGGCCGGGCAGGCAGGCAGACGGACGGACATCCCTTAACAGGCAGCATCGGCGGCACTAGGGCTGCTAGCCCGTAATTAGCTCGGACAGCTCCGGCTTGGAGAGAGGCAGCCGGGCTATATCATAATGAGCTCAGCTGGGATTAGGAGGACAGGGCGGGAGGCTGAGCAGAGGGGAGGGCAGGAGAAGGGGTGGGGGGGCAGGTACCAGAATTCTGGACGCAGCCTGCTGCAGCATTACAGAGGGCCGGAGGGAGACAACTGGGAAGACAGGGCGGAAGGAGGGAAGAGGAGGGTACAGAGGCATAGGATGGAGGAGGAAAGAGGTGAGGAGAGGTGAAGGCGAGGGGAGCTGGGGAGAGGAAGACAGTGGCTTTAGGCCAAGCTTTGTGGAGCATCATAGAGGGTCAGTGGTAGCGGTACGGTTACAGGGGCATCTCCGGATCAAACAAGACAATGACTACACCACACCCAGAGACGGGCGGGAGGGAAAAGACAGACGGGAAGAAAGATAGAAGTAAAAACGGAGTAACAAAGAAAGCAATTAAATAAAAAGTAAAGCGTAAAACACCCCAAAACAATTCACGGGTCTTATCGACACAACATTGCACACACTGGTCTTCACAGATGGACTGTGATGTGGTTGACCTACGTCCTCATGGTTATTTTCTGTTTTTTTGGTTATTTTCTGTTTGTCTGGTTAGCCCAGTGGGGTCAACTCTTACCCATAAATGGACTTATGTCTGCTCAGCATTTATCCTGTGGATAGCTGACCTTTGGGTTCGGACCTAAGTGCATCCATGACTGGACATGAAAATACCCTCCCGTAAAACGTAACATCTTTTCATACCCTCCCATCAAAAAACGTAAAAACTTAAAAAATGTAAACACTTTTTATACCCTCCCATGGGAGGGTATACAAGTTTTTTAGGTTTTTTGATGGGAGGGTATGAAAAGATTTTACGTGTTTTGATGGGAGGGTATGAAAAGATTTTACGTGTTTTGATGGGAGGGTATGAAAAGATTTTAGGTTTTTTGATGGGAGGGTATGAAAAGATTTTACGTGTTTTGATGGGAAGGTATGAAAAGATTTTAGGTTTTTTGATGGGAGGGTATGAAAAGATTTTACGTGTTTTGATGGGAGGGTATGAAAAGTTTTGACGCTTTCCTCAGAGAGTTGAAGTTGCAGTCCAGCAAACTTCGCTTTTCTTCCCATGATTCACATCCAATAAAGAATTCTGATAAATTGATCTTCGACTCCAATCTGTGAAAATCTACTCCCACTACACTCACGTAACAACACCACCAACAAGTCTACAATTTGCAATTATTTCATAAAGACACCACCAACAACTCTGATGATGTGATTTTACTGTGAGCACTCAGATTTGTGAATTTTTGGGCAGCCAATTTGTCAAAAAGAGCCCAGAGTCTCGTGATCCTGCTCCTGCTATTATCTACGGTTCATCCACGCAGCTCACACAGCCGGTGACTTACTTTTCAATGGAGAGTTTCCTGGTGAGGTTCTTCAGGTAGGCCAGCTCGTTCCACACCGCCTCACTGTCCTCGTGTCTCAGCTGCCACGGTTCTGCGCGCTGCTTCCTTCGTCCTGTCCTGGACGCACAACACATATAACAGGGTTCTTACACATTTTGAACAATGAATTTCCAGGACCTTTCCAGGACTTTTCCCTGACTTTAAACCAAATTTCCATGACCAAAAGCATGAACAATTTAGAATATTGTGCGTATCGAGAGCGTTTCTTTTGAGCGTTTTTCTTTAAAAAACATATTAATTATTTCAAACTCGGCGTAAATGAACGTGATTTGACAAATTTCCATGACTTTTCCAGGCCTGGAAACGACCATTTTAAAATTCCATGACTTTTCCAGGTCTTCCATGACCGTACGAACCCTGATATAAGACAAAACCTGATATAAGACAAAGGCACATATTGAAAACTGTAGACACACACACAGCATAGGCACACATGACACACACACACACACACACACACACACACACACACACACACACACACACACACACACACACACACACACACAAGGGAAAATGGTCGGTACTGTATATCATCTTGCTGCCGCTGGCCAATTCACATCGGGGTAACAAGGCCCCTTATTCTCACTCTGTTTTTGTTATTCAGCCATCTTTAGCGCTATTCAAATGAGCAGCCTTGACTTTGACATTTCAGCGGCAAAGCGTGTACACACGTACGCACGTCTGTGAAAGCCCAGGGCACTGCCCGTGTGGCAGGGCGGTGGACCATTCCCTGTGTGCCATGCAAATGTAGATAATGGCGAAAACACACTCGCAAACGAGGTCATTCAAATGTCTACACCTCACTTATGAATACTTAATGACACTTTTTGCTCAGTGGCTTCCCCCTCCATTGAACTTCACCACTTCAACACACACACACACACACACGCACACACACTGTCCCTACTGCGCTCGCCTGCATCCCCGCTCACACCCAACTCATCAATCAGTCTTAGGCCAACACACTAAATTCCAATTAGCCTTTCATTTGCAAAATAAAATGCATTTTCGTGAAAAATCCACAGATTGCAAAAATAGTGGATGAGAATAGAATTGTTCTCTCTCTCTCTCTCTCTCTCTCTCTCTCTCTCTCTCTCTCTCTCTCTCTCTCTCTCTCTCTCTCTCTCTCTCTCTCTCTCTCTCTCTCTCTCTCTCTCTCTCTCTCTCTCTCTCTCTCTCTCTCTCTCTCTCTCTCACACACACACACACACACACACACACACACACACACATACACACACAGAAAGACACACACACAGACACATACACACAGACACAAACACAGACACACAGACACACACAGACACAAACACACACACACATACACACACACAGACAGACATCACATAGACACACACACACACACACACACACACACACAGACACACAAACACAAACACAGACACATACACATACACACAGACACAGACACAAACACACGGGTACAGACACACATACACAGACACAAACACATAGGTACAGACACACATACACAGACACACAAACACACAGGTACAGACACACATACACACACAGACATACACAAACACAGACACACAGACATCACATATACACAGACACAAACACAGACACACAAACACACACGCAGTAGAGTTTCACATTCTGACTGGATCAATGAGGTAGATGTGTGTGAATGGATTGGGAGGGTCATGCCACCGGGTACCTGTTCCCGTGGTCGTTATTGGCGATGTAGATACAGCCACACTCCGCTAATGCTACTTAAACCCCGCTGTCTGGGAGTTGGAGGCTACTGGAGGACGGAAAATGTTTTCATTTAATACTGCTAATGCCCCTGTGAGCAATTTGGAGCCCTTGAAATTCTTCACAGTGTATGCGTGTGTGATTTCATATCTGTGCTATCTGTGGGCTTGGGTTAGTTTCCCAGAGTGCAGAGCTACTTAACATATAATCTCACTGTATGGTCACACAGATTGATACACATTTACACATTCTACAGCGAACACACAATTAATTCAGCCTGAGCTATTGTAACACTGCCCGGAGCTGTAAAAGCACATGCTATTTTACCCACAGCTCGGTTTTAATTCGCTCTGTGTGTGGTGTATCAACTGCATTCCTTATAAAAGGTGTGTGAAGCATTACTAAGTCACGGTAAAGCTTTTTAAAGCATTTTAATTTGTTTACAGTGGGCCAGAAAGCTGTTGAACATGGCGCCATGAGAGAGCTATCTTCTTCCTCTGCCTCAGTGCTCTCTCCCCCATGGTATCCTAGTTTCCATTATTAAGCAGGAGGAAATAGAGAGAACTTTTCCGCGCTGCTGCGGCTAATTGCTCTGATTCAGGGGGAATCTGTTTATGGGCGCAACTTTGATCAGAGTACGGATGCTTTAATAACCTATAATTTTATTTGCTCACCCTCATCATCCCCAGTCTGATTAAAAAACTTTTTCCCTTCCTTAATATAAATAAGAAGTTGGCTTTTTTTCCCCCCTCTCCTTCATGCCATTTTGGGGAAATATGGTGGTAATGGTGAATGGCAGGATGGGTTTTACTGGGACGAGCAAAGTACGCACCACCTGCATGCTGATGAGCCAGTGGACCTTTTGTCTGCTTTGGGAGTTCTACCTGGAGTGGGACAGGTTATCACAAATACGGGTGACGTCACTCGGCAGGCATCCTTACAGCAACCCATTGTTTGATTCCATACTTATTTCTGCTGAAGAGCGGTAATATATATATATATATATATATATATATATATATACAGTATATATATATATATTTTTTTATATATATATATATATTTATATATATATACTGTATATATATAAATATTACATATATACAATATATATACATATATAAATATATATATATGTATATATACACACATATATATATACGGTACTTAGTTGACGTAACCTGAGTACTGTATATAAACATGAGCATTTGAAAGTACAGGCATGTGTGTGTGGCAGGTTACAGTGTGTGTTTGTGTGTGTGTGTGGCGAGCAGACAGAAGGGAAAATGAAAACGACCCCCTGCATCTTTCCAAAAAATGCAACAACTCAGCATGGAAGCCACGAGGAAATCCTTAACAAGCTTGAAATGCAATGAGCCCCGGTGCCTCTCCCCACTGACTTGTTAGGGTCCTGATTTCCCAGCACTAATGGGAGTATTTAAGTCATTTTCTATTGTCTCCCATTCAGGATGGCATTACCCCCAGTGGGTTTTACCGCTATTTAAGGACGGGGCTTAATGCCAAATGAATGCCAGGATCATAACATTGAGTGACTGGCTGGTGCCATGCAGGGCTCTGACTGAAAAGGGCAAAGCTGCCTATTGCATCAATTTGATGTCAACTCAGTCCTGAAATACAAATACACTGACACTGATACTACAAACATATTATTATGGATTGTTTGTGTCTTCTCAGCGCTTTACAGTTAACCACAGCCTTGTTCAGCATCCCATGGAGGCGGTCCTCCACGCAGCCTCTCGTTTTCCGACCTGCTCAAACGAAGACCGGCAGCACAACTGGTGTCGACTCAGAGTTTTCCCCCCCGACTTCTCCCCCGTCTTTGTTCCCACTGTCTCAGACACATGCTGTTGAGCCGCGCTGAGCTGACATGAGCCGCGTCGAGCCGAGCGCTGAACACGCGCTCTCACTCACTCCACTTTCACACGGGCTCACATTGCACTGCTGTTTTCTTTAATTAACCCGGAGAGAAAACAGCTGACGGGGTCAACGCTTTGCTCCCGTGCGGCCACCAAAACATATGCACCTTTAGTTACATTTTAGAATGGACTCATTGACGCCACTGGAGGAAAGAAACAGCGACAGAAAAAGTGAGAGAAGGGCTGGGGTGTGGGGGGGAGACAACGGAGAGATAAGACCTATATATATATTAACGGCGTTTTCCAGCACATTTTGCGCTTTGTGTAAAAAATCCTGTGGTTTCTGGTGAAGATAACAGGTCCGTGGCAGGAAATGGACCCTCCTCTCCCCTCCTCTCCCCTCCTCCTTCCTCAGCAGGCCTTCTCAAACACCTTGCACCCCCCCAGGACCAGACACCTCCAGCCTCTGGCTCTCGCAGTCTAATGAACGCTGGGGGAGAGGAGACGCAGAAGCACACACACACACACACACACACACACACACACACACACACACACACACACACACACACACACATTTGGCACGAAAAAAAGGCACAAATTGACTGGGCTTAAAACCTCAGAGCTTTTCAAAGGCAAAGGAAGGAATTTCTTCCACTTTCCCAAATCCAACACGTGGGGAGCAATGAGTCCCTCAGACGCTTTGCGAGTGGTTTTAGAGGGTTGTAGCATTTCACAAGGGCTTTCAGCATCAGGCAAGGTGAGTTATGTGCTTAGAAACGTCTCATTCGCCGCCTGCTGCCGGGCGGAGCTGGACGTTATCCAAACGACTTTGTGTGTGTGCGGAGGACCTTAGTGGTTTACGAGTCAAATGTGTGTTCGCCAACAGGTCCTGTGACTGCAGCGAGCGTTCAGTATTTATTGTGTCACATTTATAAACCCGTGTAGAGCGTTTACTCACAGGCCGTTTGATTTCTCCATCTCTTTCAGCTGGCCTCGGACTGCCTTGTAGTGGGTTTGGATCAGACACAGGCGCTCGCGCCGCGTGTCATGAGCCCTCTTCAGCTCTTCGTTCTCCTCCGTCTGTAAAGGCACACGGCGACAAGAAGGGTTTTTTTTTTCTCTCTCCCAAAGTCGTACGTGTCAAAGGAAACAGAACTTAGCGGACATAGGGAGTCAGCTTCGTTCACACTGTGACACAGCAGCGTGTCAGGGAAGCGGAGCACAGCCCCCCCCCCCTCACCCGCTACATATTTAAACTGGTCTGCAGCTGAAACACCTTTGCCTGACAGGAACCAGCAGAGTCTTTTCTCTCTTCGCTTTCCTCTTTGACAAGAGCTTCCACTCTCACTGGGCTACTGAGACATCATTAAGGGACGACATTTACACAAAGAGTCAATGGGGTCACAGAACACCGAGCACACACACACACACACTGTCTTTAACCAGCAAAGAAACTCGCTCGCTGGAGTTACCCACTGATGACGAGCGCGTGTTGTGTTGGTGGGTTTGTTGCTGCCACTGTTGTTGACAGCTATTAAAACACTGTGAGATTGGGCTCCAGCTTTTAAAGAGGGAGTGAGAGAAGACAACATATAGATTTTTCTTGTCAGGGGCAACCCTCTTCCCCATCACACTGACCTTAACAGCGCGGGCGGCGGAGAAAACACTTTCAAAAAAAGGTAGGACAAACAGAGGTGGAAAGAGAGCAAACGAAGAGAGAGAGAGAGAGAGAGACAGCGTGTGAAAAGAGAAGAACGAGATAGAGAGAAATCGGAGAAATTAGAAAGAGAAGGATGAGAAAGAGCAAAGCGAAGGCGAAAGTGAAAGGACGAGTGCAGGACAGGTTTCTGCTTGAGTGGCCAGGGCTAGGGAGAGTTGTCGAGCGCCTTCTGAAGGGAAGGAGCTTGTTTACTGCTGATATGACACGGCTGCCCTGCAGAGAGGGAAATGCGAGCCCTCAGCCCTGTTATTATTAACAAGGACAAAGAGAACAGAGAGCGCACAAACATGCACCAGACACACAACAGGTGCACACACACACACACACACACACACACACACAATGCACATTCACACTTGCCACTGTGACAAGTATGGATTTTCCCAGGTGTGGATTATTCACAGAGGACATCTGCAAGACATCCTGGGCCCCTTGGAGCTGCCCCCAAGCTCTCAGAAACAAGGCTCTAATGAAAGAGGCCAGAGCAGGGCAGTGTTAACTGGTGGAGCTGTAGGAGCTGAAGGAGGACACTGATGGGGCGGGGGGCAGGTTGGAGCAAGTGGCAGGGCATTAGCCACATCATGGCTTCTCAGGCTCCTTACAGAGCTTCCCCAGGGCAGCCCAGTTCTGGTCATCAGGCCACAGACCCTTGCCCACAGATCAATACACCCCCTTACTCAGCCAGCACAGACGTCTGTGGACGTTCTCAAGCTGAAAAATAATTACACAGCAACAGCCACTGTTTACTTGAAAGTGTGCGGAGTAAGTAAGTTAAAAAAGGAGAAGAAAAAAAAAGGCCATTATCATGAGAATTGTTTGTTTGCTGCTGTTAACTGCTAAGGTCAAAATGTCAACACTGGCGTGGCCAATTTCAAAGGCATTCTTTTGGAAATAATTCGATGGGATCAAATGGAGAACGACAGACTGGACGGAGTGAAGATCCTGGAGGTGAGGTCTCAGCTATGGCTGATGGAGGGCATTTTTCTCAATGCCACACACAAGCAAAGGACATGACCACTAAATCGCGGTCTGAACTCATGCTCTCAATAATGTGGCCACAGATGTGCGTTGCCAATCACAGTTGTTCTATGCATACCTTTGCTAAATGAATGCCCCTCAACTGACACATAAATGGCACCATTAACTAAGACAGCCATGCGTGTCGTCTGGATCTACGTCGAGCGTTAAGGTCTGACTAGTTGTCTGCCAGTGATATAATTCAGACACTTCAGATCTGACAAGAAAATGATGCCTAATGTGTTCCTGCGATTGTGTTCAAGGGGAGATAACCTCTACATAATCACTCACTCACTGGTCAGCCTCAAATACGGAGAGGGTAAAGAAAGACAACAAGGTGGGTAGGGGGGAGTGGAGAACGTACAATACTGATGAAATAAAATGGAGAAACTCTCATTTTGACACCTGAAAAGAAACACAGGGGAGAGGTGTATTTAGTTGGAGAGAGAACAATAGACATGGGACTAAAGAATAGTGGGAGAACAACGCCGTAGAGCACATGAAGGTTAAAAGAGCAATAAAGCTGATTCGTTTAAGGGAGGAAAAAAACCTGCTGCATCTACTTCCACTGGAGCAGCTCCTCTCCTGCTGCTTCACTGCCTGCTCTGTGTTTATGTGCACACACACACATATACGTATCTGTATGTGTGTGTGAAAGACACCGTGAGAGAAGGTCATGGAGGAGGCAGCGGTGGTACAAATGAACCCTTTGGAGACCGCGACTCTTACAGAGCTGCAAAGCTTCCTGCAACCCAGCGGCTGATAGCAGCAATCAAATGTGAGATAGTCGGTGTAGTGCTCCACACACGACCAGCTGGACGCCTCTGTGTCATGTGGGGGGGGGGGACATCGAGACGGAAGATCCGGGGTTTAGGCTCACACGGACGCGAGCTGACGCAGAATAACGAAGAGTGAAAACATTCGGATCTTTTATACACTTTTATAAACCAGCATTCGCAAAGCTTCTCAAAGTTGCAGGAAACCAGTATCCTGTTTTAACTAGCTTTATTGGTAGCACATAATCGCAGCATGCAGCATTATTATTTTTTTCCCTTTTATGTTGTTGTTGTTTTACTTATTGTTATGTATAGGTTTTTTGTTGTTGTTGTTTGTTTGCTTGTTGTTTTGTTTTGTTTCCTTAGTTATAGTCTTTACATAATGTGTATCCTCATTTGACTGTGATATGTTGTCAATCCTTATTTGTGAGGTATACATTGTACTATAAGTCTTGTTTTGTAAATTCTAAAATAAATCATATATATATTAGAAAAAAAAAAAGTTGCAGGAAACAAAAGGACATACAGTTAGAAGGAACCCCCCCTCCCCCTCCCCCACACAAAAAGAGTATGATCGATTCATGTAGATAGAGGAAGGCGAGTTCATCACGTGTGCTCATCTATGTAAGCTAGTTACCTTCAGTTGCAGCAGCTTCTCAAGGTCTTGCATCCTCTGTTCTGCCCCTCTCCTCCTCCTGCTAACCAACTCCACACTGCTGGCTGGGGACAAAGACCTGGATCGCTGCACCGGTGCACCCTGGGACAGGTGAGCAAAGAAGCACCGGGGTGAGAACTTGAGTACACTTGCTTTTCACAGACAGGCACAAACCCATGCAACAATTAACATCTGGAGAAACACTGAGTGAATGCCAATAATGGAATCATCCATATTCTTTCCACTCCCCTCTCACCTTGAGTAAAACATGAACATTGTCTTCTTCGGCGCGCGCATAGGCGCACACAAACAAACATGCTATCGGAGGAATAAAGCAAGCTGGCTGGAGCAGCGGTCCGCAGAAGCTGAAGGGAGGAGGTTGAGTTGTGTGTGTGTGTGTGTGTGTGCGTGCGTGTGTGCGTGCGTGTCTGTGTGTGTGTGTGTGTGTGTTTGGAAGTGGGAGTTGCAAGCTGAGAGCGGCAAAGGTTTCTCCCTGCGACTGGCTAATGAGTATGTTCATTTCCATTTACATTGTTTCTTTGACAATAATGATGTCCCATTAGGGGAGACTAAAGGGGCTATAGATTCCAGAATGAGCCGGGCTTCATTACAAGAGGTGGGCAGGGAGGCCGCTCTAATTGCTCTACTAGGGGCCTCCAGGTTACACTTGATAGGACAACTGGAAGAGCCGCCGATTAGAGGGGGGTGGGGGTGGGGGGGTGGGGAGTTTGCACTCCAGCCTCTTCTATAGAAATAAATAAAGAAGTGGAGAAGCGCTGGGGCCACGATGTAAAAAAGCAGTGGGAACAATATGCTGGTGGAATATGAATATGGGAGGATAGGAGGCCCCATGCGGTGCCTGGCAGAGCTGACCAGATGGCAGGCTAAAATATGCAATGCGACTAAACGTACAACAGTCCTTGGGCTGGAGCGGTTCAGGAGTACAGGAGGAGGAGGAGGAGGAGTGAGGAGATTTATGATTAGGATGATGGATAAATAAGCGCCCTCCCTAAAAAAAAGTTATTTTGGCTTTGTTGTCTATTAAAGTCTGTGGTCTAATAAAACTACAGATTGGATGAAACGACAAGTGCATTTTAATAACACAGGTACTGGTGTTCCTTTCGAAATGATCCACGTATCAACTACAGGGGGAGGAAGGCTTAGCGGAGTAAGAGTAACTCGTAAACTAGTTCACACCGCAACTAAACAAACTGTTGGCCGTGAGGATTATTGTGGGAAGGTGACTGAAGAACAGTCAACAATGTGGTCCGGCCCGGTTTATGAAAAGGGCATGAATGCAAGAGCATTTTACTGCTCTGCATTACATCTACAATGCAAATGTAATCCTGCACAGGAGAGGTGACATTGACATTTTTAATAATAACCATAAAAGGAAATGATTAACGTAATAGCAATACAAATCCCGGGGTTTGATATTGTAAAAACATCAATATCAATATAAATATTAAGAATTATCACAATAATAAATACACATTTGTCACTTTCCCAGGGTCTATTCTGATTTGATCAATATTATTATGTATTATAAAGCATTTGCCTGCCTTTCTTTCTTTCAGTGTGTTCAGTGTGAATGTGCCTCCAGGCTACGGTTGACTCCGGTAACCTGGAGGGCTCAGTTCTGCTATCATGCCTGCATGGGTGCCAACAATATGTTCTGACACTGCCTTAATGACTCTATGCAACTAATTAGCAGATTAATCTGCATATTTCTGATGAGTGGCAGGCCAACTGGCTTAGCCTGCGCGTGCATCGGGAGAACTGAGAGGCCAAAAAGAGAATCCAAATCAACCTAACGTCCTGAACTTGAAAGTAAAGAAGACAGAAGAGGAAAATATGATAGACAAAGTACATTTTGGGAAGGATTTTAACAATGTGAATATTCCATCATAATGTTTATTTGTATGCGAGAGCCAAACGACATAGAGTGCAGTGTCCCTTGTGTGAAGGCGTACGAAGAAGGCGACGCTGACACGTGACTGGGATTTGCCGCAGGTGTTCGCTCTGGTCCAGTTGGACGCAGGTACACGAGACACATGAACGCCTTCTGCTTGAGTGGGAAGGTCCATGTTATAACAACCTTGTGTATGCTCCACAAGACGGGCCTGAAAGATAACACGAGGCAAAGAACGCTGTCAAGCTCGGCCACGACCTGGCCCGTGGATTACACCCTGCTACAGCTCTGTAAACATGGAAGTGCAACGCAGTCGGAGGGGAGGGGCGGAGGGCATCCTGTACGAGGGAAATGAGAAGAGAGGCTCGAGCTTGAATGCGAGAAAGAGTAAAACTCTCAAAGAAGAAACATTTCACCGACTGCCTCCCTCCTCCGACATCTCTCTCCGTCTCCCAGAGAGAGGGGTCAGCGTTATCAATGGGCTTCTTTATGATCGCGGCAGAGCGTCATGTGTGCGTCCGGAGCTCTCAGAGCTGAACTCGTTCAGGTTCTCGGAAATGTCGTATACACACACACACTAACTAACAAACACACACACACACACACACACACACACACACACACACACACACGCGCGCGCACAGGACAGTTCACATACAGACCTATGTGTGGAAACCCATGGGTGCCTACATAACACAAAGCAAATATACTCCATTTAACAAAGACGTCTATTAAAAAGGAGTACAGGAGTTAAAGATATACTGCAGAACACATGATAAATGTTAGCGCCGCTAACCTGAAAATACACAACTACGATGAACTCACCCCGAGGACAGAGTGCACAAACTGTAACAGTTCAGCTCCACACCTTCCTGTTTGTATTAGTCGTTTTCATCCTGTCACTATCCTGTCATTCCAGATCCTGCTTCCCATCTCGTCAATCCAACTCCCTTCACCTGCCTCTGATCACCTCGTTAGTCCCTCATTCCCTTCACCTGGTCCTTACGCCCTTCTCACCTGCCTCTGATCACCTCGTTAGTCCCTCATTCCCTTCACCTGGTCCTGATGTCCGTCTCACCTGCAGCCCATCCCCTCATTAGTCCCTCACTATTTAGCTCCCTCACTTCCACTTGTCCTCTGATTGTCTTGTGTTCTCACACCGAGCCCTTGAGCGTGCCACTGTGTGTTCGTTGATTCGTTCTGTTTCGTCCTGTTTCGTTCCTGATAAGACTTTAAGTAAAGCATCTTTATCAGCACTTTCTGTCTCCTGGGTCGTGCATTTGGGTCCGCCCTAAATCCCGTCGTGACACAAACGAAGACGCCGTGAAACCAAATAAATGTGTGTGGGAATGCCTGACGTGCAGTGGCAGAAATATTACTTAGAGAGATGCCCCTGAACAGGGCCCATGAGGTACCCATGGTGGAACCAGCGCGTTGGGGGCGGCGGTTATAACCGGGGACGAGACGCATCCCATCATGAGATACCAAGCAAGGTACGACAGAGAACTGCAGAGGTTTGATTCGAATCATCAATCGTGCTCACAGTGGATCGCTGGAATAAAGTAAATAAATTACATATTCCACATGGTTTTTAATTAACTAAACATGAATAAATGTACCTTTGATGAATCATTGATACATTTTTTCTTTATTACTCTTTTATTTTTACGATTAAAAGAAAATCAATTCAACACTTGCTGCATGTTGCAAAACGTGAGTCATGTAGCACTTAGAACTGTGCGTCGCCTCCGCCTATATCCACATTTCACTTTCGGCACTTAGAGAAAGCTGCAAATTGTGTCCTGGGTGGTAGCAGTGGGCTGCACAGAAGGCTCATTTCATCAGTTTTTGACCTTGCAGACGGGTATTATTGTTTAAATGGAGTGTAATGAAGCATAACAGCTTTATGGTTTCTTTGAGGTATCATCATATTTGGATATTAAGCAGCCAACAGAGACACCTACTCAAAATGTTTGCAGGTTTTAATAGCAATATGGTTGTGATGATGAAGTTGACGTGTTGTTTACTTACCTAAAGCTAATAACCTTAGGTATTACAAATAGTTTGACCTTGTGTTAAGAGGGAGCATCAGGTATTGGCTGAAAAGGTGAACATGCCACCGGTGGCTGCTTGAGTAAAGATTCATACTGGAGCAAGAATATAAATCATTAATAGCCGGTGCGAAATAACAGATTATGTGTTTGTGTGTATGTGTGTGTGTATGTGTGTGTATGTGTGGGTGCGTTCAAGCGTGTCCAAGAGCAGAGCCTCCAGAAAATAGGAGAACATTGAATGATGTCAATACTGTTTATTTATTGTGTACAACATAATTACATTGGATGTATGTTTAGCCTGAACAGAAGCACCTCCATTGCAGCGATAATGAGGACAGCTGTATAAATGTATACCGGTACAATGTGTCTTCAGGCAAGCTTTAGAGTGAGGGAGGCCATCTAGAAACATGGCCTGCCAAACATATTAAGTGGAATACTGAGAAGATCAAAAGCTTCTTTCTTGTTCATAATGTACCGTTGAAGCGGTAAATTAGCCAGTGCCTGAGCCCAAGGCATGCGTGAAACCAGCAGCACACGCCGGCCTGGTCACAGTAGGAGGGGGCGTCTATGTGCATGTATGTGAGTTGGAAAGATCAGGACAAAGGTTGGCAGAAGCACGGTCTGATAAATCACATGATTCAGGACAGACCGTTTCCCTCGTATCTCTTCTCTCTGGCTTTGATCTGTTCTGAGCGAAGTAGCAACGGGTACGTGTGGGCATGTTAGCCACTCACCCACGTGCTCTCGTTGACCTAATTGGCTGCAGTGTGTGATAACCGACCTGCTGTCCTCCGACGGAACTGGTGGACCTCCGTTGATCCGAGCCTCGGCTGGGGGCCCGGTCAGAATCAGGGCTGGACCTCTGAGCCGCAGCATCAACCTGCTCTGACATCACCGCCTGCAAGAAAAGAGACACGTGCATGTGTGTATGTGAGTAAGGAAGACAGGCGTGTAGGTGTAGAGAACAACGTGAAGGTGATAAAAGTCATTTATAATCCAATAGGACCGACGCCTTGTAGTTTATTAGTCAACTGATGGGCCGTTTTGGTTGAAATCAACTCAGATTTCTTTAGTCCGTTTGTCATTTAGATGCTTTTCTCTTTCTCTGCTGATTCACTTTTTTGCCAAGAAACTTATAAGCACATCTCTGGTGAACACAAGATTTAAAGCGGTGCTTTTGTGTGATTCTTGGGGGAGAAACTGAAGCCCGGCTCAGACTACATTAGTTTAAAAATAACCGATTTTGAAATTGGGTTCCATCAAACACGGAAAGAAATGTGCTCCGAAGATGTTTCTCTCTCAACTCCTAAACAAACACACATTACAGGATGTGAACATAATAGTGCATCACACACACACACACACACTAAAAGCTATTGTTAAGATTATCATGCCAGAGGGAGCAACATACACTCTACACCAAATGGACAGGGTTGCTCTAATAATACTTTACAGAACGACTAAAGTAAAAGGCGTAGGGTCGAGTTTGGGTGGGGAAAAGGTCCGAGGAGACGCAGTCCACATGGGATGGCTATTCTTCAGCGTCAATCTCCTTGTAGCGGACTTGACTCAGTCCTGACGTAATCATAACCATCATCATCCAGATTCTCCTAAATATCAAACATGTTTGAAATTATTGGGGTTGCTCCGTCATATCTTAAGGAGCTTGTAGTACCATATTGCGCCACTAGAGAGATGCGCTCACTAAATGCGGGGCTACTTGGGGTTCCGAGAGTCTTAAAAAGTAGGATGTGAGCCAGAGCCTTTAGTTATCAAGCTCCTCTTTTATGGAACCAGCTTCCACTTTCAGTCCGGGAGGCAGACACAGTCACCTCATTTATAGCGCATCTATAGCGCATCTATAGCGCATCTATAGCGCATCTATAGCGCATTTATAGCGCATTTATAGCACATTTATAGCGCATTTCTGGCGCATTTATAGCGCATTTATAGCGCTTATAGTCAGGGCTGAATCAGGTTTTAGGATACACTGAGCACCTATCTTTTTACCAGATTATCTGGGCCAAACAGGATCTCTCCTCCGATTGTCGAGAAGGGTCCAAAAGTCTAAAAAGTCTGAGCCCAGATTGAGTTTTACAGATCGGTCAATTAAATCAAAACCATATTTGTGTTAGTCGACAAAAAATATCTTTAGTCGAGGACAATCTTAGAATCCAAAATTAAGATGAATTGGCAGTTTTCATTTTGTGAAGCAAATTCAAGAATAATTTCCCACAACAAACTTGCATGTGTTTGCACGAGTATCTGTCTTACACCATAACTGAAATGTGATACTTTGAATATGAACATGTGTGGAATTTAAAAGGACGATGATCTCATGTGGGTCATAAAAAGTAATGAATAATCCATCATCTATGGCATGTTATTCATGATATCTTGATCATAATTCATTTAAAAATGTCAAACTAGCCTCAGCTTAACCAAAACAGTATATAAACAAGAAATACATATTGATCTGACAGGTTCAGAACCAATGTTCACTGTCCAACAGTTTTTATGTACTGTTGGACACATTTACAAGAAATTGCACTAAACAGTCATTCACTCACTTTCTGGAAAATGGCATAGTGGTACATGTTATTAAGATTACTAAACTCTAAATCACATTGATAGTTAATGCAAAACATATGCTTAGGAACTAATTGTGGTTACAATCCAGACATAAGATTGAGGTCACACACATCTCTGCCATTTCAGAACAGTGAAGATCAAGCTATTTTCTTTGTGTACTTTTTAGTTTCCTCTGTAGATTAAAAAAATATAGTAAAGTATAGAGAAATATAAAGTGGTGCAGATGTCAATTTAAGCCCACAAACAGATCACAGTCATGCTCAAGTCCTCACCAACTAGTGGGCCCGTATTTCTACCTTTGATCGACTCAACGGCAAATTTAATTACGGGAAATGAAGGAAGATCACAAGCTGACAAGAGTCTCAAGTAGTTCAATAGACTTCCGCTTGTGTAATGATTGTCCATGTGACATTTCCATATGCCAAAGTCAATAACAGGATGTGTCATGTGGCAGTGGGACAGGTAAATACCGCCCCCAGCATTGTGGTGTGTGTGCTATAATGGCCCATCTATTTATCAGTGTCTATTAGCCGGTGTCTAGAGGCATCTGCACACCTCAGCACACGGCGGGGACTACCAAAACAAACGGAGGGGGACAATGATAAAGCAGATGACCCGCCTACAGGGGAGCAGAGACACACGCATGCACACTGTGAAAGTATGGAGTTTATAATGTCATTGAAATGTTATTGTTTTGTATTGTTATTAAAAGGTTCATACAGCTTTTGATGGTAAGGTGTGTGGACATAAACTTTTAAAAAAAAGGGACATACTACATTCTCTTTTCGATACACAAAAGGTTTGTCTAAGCACAGCTGATGTCTGAGTCCTTTATCTTGAAGTTAACACTTACATCTTCACTCCATCACCGTGTTGCATAAATTCTCACTTTTCTTTTCTTATCTTAAGTCCTTCGTTAAAAAAGTGTGAAACACACACACAAATCAAATAGAACTCACCTGCTGATATCAACAACATGTCTACTAAACCCATCAAATCAAAGCCGGTGTTTAACTGGGAGGACAGGTAATGAAGAAAAGCGCACAGGATGTCATCACCTTTTTTTCTATCGAGTCCTGATTGCATTATCAGAAAGCTGGCATCTGGGCGTGACCTTGTTAACTGCCAGGGTAATCAACTCTAACCAAAGGGGAGGAGAGGGGATGATAAATTATTAGTGAGAAAGATTTTGTTCATGTTTTATTAAATTGGCCTGTCAAAGGGGGTTGGTCAAATTATCTGGGGCCTCGTTTATTGGAGGCCGGCCATATTGGCGCATCTGTTACAATTATTTATAATTTCCAGGCAGTCAGGAGGACGGACTGGGTTTTTCGGCATCAGCCACATAAAGCAATTTAGGAATTAACTGATGCGGGAGTGTTTTGAGTTTTTTTCCCCCTCTCACAATTTCTCTCATCCCCATCCTGGTTTTCATCCAGAAGAAAATGTGCTTAAACTTTAAGATAGTAAAAGAGCAAGCATACAAAAGGGAGACAAAAATAAACATACAATACGAAACTTAGTGAAAGCAACGGACTGGGAGACTGAGCACGAGATTGATAGAGAAGAAGAGAGTATGCAGGTGCAGTGAAAAAAAAAAGAGCAAGAAAATGCGAGGAGCTGAGGGAGTGAGGGTGGAAAAAAAAGAAGAAGAAGAAAAAAAGCCAGTCTTGGTAATTACTGAACACGATTAGGTTCTTGGGGGAACTTGTCTGGCACTCGCAGCCCTAACTGCTGAGGATGCGGCAGGCAGGACCATATGGAGGAGGCTTGTGATGGTGCTCCCTGAAGCTCGTGACCCGTCTGCTGCCGAGCCCTTGAGCTGCATGTGAAATGAGACTTGCCAGGCCTAATGTTCTACACATGCACCATTTATGCCACAAAACAAATCTGATCACTGTTAATTATGGAGCAGCTATAATCAGGAGGGGCCTCCGCCACACGCTCGCACACACACACACACACACACACACACGACTCCACGCATACACAAACACACGCTCGCACATCTGTGGCGCGACAGCATTTCTGAGAGAGATTGGATCGGCTCCAGAAGTGAGGGCTACGATGTGTGTGTGTGCCCCCCCCCCCCCCACACACACACACACACACACCGGGTCAAGTGCACTTTCTATTCAAGATGGTTGTTTTCAAAAGGGTGTGTGTGTGTCTGTGTGCGTGTAGGTGTGTGTGTGTGTGTTTGTGTGTGTGATTTTGTGTGCGTCTGTGTGTGAGTGTTTGCGTGTGTGCGTCCATGTGTGAGTGTGTAGGCGAGTTTTTTGTGTGTGATTTTGTGTGCGTCCGTGTGCGAGTGTGTGCGTCCTTGTGTGAGTGTGTGTTTGTCTGTGTGTGTGAGTGTAGGTGAGTTTGTGTGCGTCCATGTGTGAGTGTGTGTCTGTGTGTCGGTGAGTTTGTGTGTGCGAGTGTGTGTGTTTGTGTGTGTCTGTGTGTTTGTGTGCGTCCGTGTGTGTGTGTAAGTGTGTGTGCGTGTGTGTGTTAACTGGTCGTGCAGTAAAGAGGAACTTTATCGAAGGACAGCACACAGTGAGTAGGATGAAGAACGCTTGCTTGCATGTGTGTGCGTGTCTGTGTGTGTGTGTGTGTGTGCAAACGGGCCGAGTCCTCCCACACAGCCTGGTTGACCCGAGTGCATGTGCCTGGGCGAGTGAGTGCATGTGTCTGCAGCGGCACATGGCCGTGCTTCATTAATGAGGCGAGCTGTGCTACACAGAGCTTCTCATCTAATGAGAGCGGTTGAGCTGGTAAAACACTCCGCTGGAGTCCATGTCATTAGTGTGTCTCTGGCCTTGGACATGGCTCCTCTCCAAAAACACGCTCATCCACAAACTCGTGTTGACAACACTGATCACACTAATAACACACTCGGCATACATAGATCAGACAGACATGGCATTATGAGTCATGAAACATTTATCAGACTATAATTCTAAAACAGTATGTAGAATCATTACACAATGTTTTCGGAACGGAAGGATGACTGATGCGTCTGAGGAGGAAAGGAATATGTAAATACAAGCAGCAGGTTGCACTAAATGTTTAAAATACTTCTAGGGAGGTCCTGACAGTTGAGCTAAAGAAGTGCCGTTCCAAATGGGAAAAAACGGAGGCTGCCAGAGTCGAAACAAGACCCACGGGAAAGACAACTCCAAAATATATGACTTATAAAAGCTTTCCATCACATTTCACTGAAACATTGGCAGAGAGTAAAAGCACCCTCCATCCTTCTACTGAGAACAAAAAAAACACACACAAAAGAACCCTCTGGCTGACTCCAGTCCGTTTGTTGGGCTCTCGGTTGAAGAATTAATATCCACGTTTCTTTGTATAATCATTTCATTTTCTTTCACTTAATGATGAAAATGATCAAAAGAAACACTTTACTTGAGCCAAATGTGACCCCGCAAAGCGATGGGAGCATTTATGAGCACACGTGTGTGTTACTAGCACTTTAATTATACATAAAAAAGTGTTTAGATTGGCTAACATCAATAACAAGCCGGAAGCAGATGAAAAAGAAAAAAACATCTCAACAAGCTATGGGGGATGCACAATCAGGGCTTCTTTCGATTAATAAAAAAAAAAAGAAAGGAGAAGAAAAGTCTGCTCACTTTGGGAAATGATGTTTCCGTGCTTGAGATTCAGTCTATAAACCCCAAATGAGCGACCTGTGTGTTAACAACATTTTGCGTATTGTATGCTAAAATATACGCAGAAAAAGGTTAATGTAGGTGTAGGTGCACGATTCCTCCATCCTTTACGGAAGGTTGTAGGAAATGGGGTGGCTTGACCAAAATTATGTGAATTAGTGTATTTAATTGTATAAAAAAGAGGTCATTTTCAGAGAAGACATGTTGAAATACTAGGAAAAGCAGTGATGATACTACTAATATGTATATGATGGCTCTGATCTATTCAAGGGTAGCAGTGTGAGAGTGAGTCATCGTGCACAATACCAGGACCCGAAAATTGAAGCAGTTAAATGTAATTCATCCAATATTATCCTAGTTATTAAGACAATAGCTTACTGTCAAAATGTTCTTCGTGAAAAAGCCTATTGATCATAAATAAAAGTTGCAGTATACATTTAAAAGACATGGGGCGTCTTTCAACTTTTCTGGACTGAAATAAACGCCTAGTTTTCTCTTTCTAATGCTGATGAGCGAATAACCAGTGCTTTGAACGACTGCCCACACAATTAACAGTTTATCACCCGTCTACTATGGTGAAGGTTCCAGAAAGCCTGAGGTCTGCTATGGATTCTAATGTTGGTCTTTAATCACCGCACAGCTCTGACAATAGCCAAACACAAGACTATTATAAATATTTTAGATTTGTCCACTAATGAGGACTCTCTATTCTGCCTCCACATCGTGATGGTGACCACCCAACCTGGCAGTCTGTATCTGCATCTCGTTGGATGTGGAGGTCACCCAGGTGCCTGATGATCAGCCAGGCCCTACAGCTAGAAGATCAGGGCATGGGGCCATCTCCAGGCTGACATGATGGTGATAACATACACACACACACACACACACACACACTACAGAACACTTGGAAAGATACAGTGTGAGTTGTAGTGCTGAAACCAGTAGTTGATGTGTTGACTAATCAACAGTTATTTTGATCATCAATTAAAAGGATTCCAGTTTTTCCAATATGATGATATGATTTTTTCTTTGTGCTTTCTAAATTATATCACACTAAATAATTTTAATCAGACTAAATGTGAGTTGCATTTTCCACTACATCACAAATCATTAAAACAATTAAAAGATTTATTTTTAAATAAAAATGATAGTTAGTTAAGACAATATTATTTATTTGTTTGGGAAGCTGAAAGATTAGATTTTTAAAACAATGTTTTAATGGTGCTAAATATCAATATCCAGAGCGTAAATATAGCAAAAAACTTAAGGCAGCAGAGTGTCCAAAAAGCATAGCATGACATAAATTAAAACAAGCAGAACTGTAGCGTTACACCTTAGCACAGTCTCCTTACGCTTAATGTAACCAGTTAACTTGACATAAGACAGAAGATAACAGGCAGTCAATCTTGGAGCACAGCATGGAAGTATAACACACAATGGGTGTTAGTCCTCTCACCCACTCTCCTTCTTTACCCCCCCCCCACCCAACCCACTGTGGGAGGGGTGTTCAAAGCCGTCACTCTGGTCTATATTCAAATGAGCGCTGCATCTCCCCCTGCGCTCCCGTTGCGATCAGCACTTTGATCACCTCCGACGGTAACTTCCACCAAAACATTTAAAATTGAAATCAAATCTGCCTTAACAACCTGAGCAGTAGAATTTAACAGGTGTTCGGGAGGAAGTTGTTAAAGAATTTGCGATTATATGCCCGGATACACACACCTTTAGTCAAACGCACACCTACACACACACACACACACACACACACACACACACACACACACACACACACAACCTGTCGGTGAAATTACAGAGTGGGAAACAGAAAGCCCTCCTGACTGAGTGCTACACCTTGGGATGTCTCAACTGTTTGATGTCAGTAGGTAAGAAAGTTAAAGAAACAAATCAGCCAGACAGCAGCTACATGTGTTCAGTAAACAAAAGTTCATAACAATTCTTCGCATAGGTTATTATGTACAGAGTATTTCTGTAATTAACTCTCAGCCCCTTAAATAAATGTGAGAGTTTGTTTTTTACCTGGGTGGTGAAGAGACATGGGGAGGAGTTCATGTTCAGTGTGATCAGATGAAACGCACACATATGTGTATATACAGACCACTCATGCATACCCACACTAGACGCACACACACACACACACACACACACACACACACCACTAACTGAATCTTCTATAAATGTAGTATTAATTACTGGGGGAACCACTACAGCACTGTATTTAATTACGGACTAAATGATCCATTTATATTTCACCGCTGGTTAAATTAGCAGGGTTAAGTGAGAAAGGGCGATTGTAACTCGCTTAACATTTGAGCTGATATCTTTTAACTTTCAGTCTGGGGGCAGCACTGTCAGAAAATATCAACCAATCAAATTAAACAATTACAGCCTGTGGAGGCATAGAAATTACTCAACTGAAGCAGAGATATTATCTTCCGCTGCGTCAGCTACAGAGTTGTTTTATCTGAAAAAAAGATGTAGTCTAAACTGAAGGAAAAGTCAAACCGAGGAAACAAATAGAGATCACGTTAAAGCAAAAAGTGCAATGCCCTACAATGTTATGCAATGAGGTTGTGTGGATGTAGGTACCTGTTACTATTCTAGTCTTTGACACTGTGTGGTCCAAGAACCACCTATCACCATATCATTAGGAGTTGTTAAAGCCCACTTAAAATGTGGCTGCAGCATTAATTTAGTTTTTATTAGAGCCGCTATTGCCTTGGGGGGAGACGGTTCAAAGGTAGTGAGAAAGAGCCAAACCCCTGCTGACTGACAGATGTAGAACTGTAACGCCAACTTCATCTTCAGAAACATAACTAGGCTCCAATTAAATCACCTCTCTCCACCCCGTATCTATCTTTGCTTACGGACGGGACTGTGTGAAGAGGACTTCCAGGTACCTGGGTGGGAGGATGGAGAGAAGATAGATAAAGTGAATAAGTCAGAGAGTGCATGCGTGCTCAGAACAGAGAGCTGGAGAAGATCATAAAGTTGACATGAAAGATGCTGGTGCTCAGAGAGATGCGAGTATCAAGGGTGAATACAGCGATATTATGAGAGTGATTCTCAATTAAAGCCCCCCACCACAGGCCGTGCTGGGGCTTGTCAGTCATTGCTGTGCGTACTAATCCACCTACACATGGCAGCCTCTGTACCGTAGGACAATTAGACACAATCTCCAGACAGGTAATCGAAATAAGTATCATTATTGTGTGTATACAATGTAGGAAAAAGCTGCATACATTAAGAAGGGCATCATAAGCATACATATATTTTGTTGTCCACACCCACATAAATGCATAATGCATATGTACTATTTAGATATGTTCAACTACTTAGAGTAGCATCATAGACAAACTGTGTTTTGCCTGGATACACTGGAAAAGGAGAAGGCTTCTGTAGGTGTCCTTTAGGTTAAATCCATATTTTTTCTGGAATTAGCCTTATAAAAGTTAAAATTACAACACTGCAGTCCAAAAAACATGTTTGCTCTCCAGGTTGTCAGCAAGCACGCACCTGTATGTTCACCCCTCTTTTGAAGGCTACTCGCCATTACAACCACCAGATGTTGACTTAAAACTTTCTGTCCATATATACTTTTTTTTTTTGCTAAAGAGGATAATCATTTTGCAAGCTCAATACATTCATATTGTTGTCCGTCCAAATTATGACATTGACGTCCAGTGTGAGCTAAATCTTAATTGTCGGCTTGTTATTTATCAGCATTCGAAATTCACAGAAATCAAAAGTGTTGCATAAATAAACAACCCACCGCACTGCAAAATACAAACAGTTTTGAATTCAGTGCGGATAGCCTCATGAAGATAGATACTTATAATATTGTAATTGATCCATGTGCACACATTTTTTCGTGTTTGGTTTTGAAAAGACTTGAAGAAGTTACCTTAAAGTTGGTTTGTCTATTTGGTGAGGGGTGTTGCTGCTGCTGTTTTTGTTGTTGTTGTTGCTGCTGCTGTTGTTGTTGTTGTTGCTGCAGTTGTGTCTGTTCCTGCTGCTGCTGTTGTTGTTTTTGTTTTTGTTGTTGTTGTTGTTGCTGCTGCTGCAGTTGTGTCTGTTCCTGCTGCTGCTGTTGCAGCTGGGCCTGGAGTTGCAGGATGTGTTGGTCCTTCTGAGCCAGAAGGCTGCCGAGCTTCTGGTGACTCTGCCGGAGGTTGCCCTCGCTCGCCACCAGGGCCTGGTAGCACTGACTCAACTCCTTGTACATCTGTCAACAAACACAAACAGGACAACGGGTTGCTGAAGCAGGCCGAGGGGGGGGAGGTGAAGAGGGAACGGGTTACGTCAAACAGAGATGTGACGTCAAACGGAGTCAAAATCACTTGCGAGATTGGGTGTTTTTTGTGTTCATAGTAACAGGAAAGACATACAAGTGAGGGGAAAGAAAAGGAGAAATAGCGGGATACAAATCCAACAAAAAGAAGGATGCAGTGTTATAATATATTGAACTAAAATGTTCCTATAAATTCATGTTTTAAGATGCTTAATAGCTCCAGATGTCTCCCCCGACCCCCTGCCTGTGTAGTGCTGAGTATGATACAGCGGTGTAGTCATCAGGTAGAGGGGTGGTAGGTTGAGAACCCATTCGCAGTAACAGGATACGATGAGAAATGTCCTTCTTTTCTGGCACTAGTCAAATAATTGTAGGTTACAGCTAGCGTGGAAATAAATCACCACAGCGGGTGAGGCCTGAGTGGAGGGCAACAAAGTGGTTCTAATAATGATGAGTTTGAGCTTTGGCGTGTGTGTGTGTGTGTGTGTGTGTGTGTGTGTGTTTGGGTACCCTCTGACAGGAGCTGGTGTCAGCAGTGTGTGCCTCTTCTTGGTTCCTCAGGACTTTCTGAGTGTCCAGGTTGAGTCCTTCCAGTTGCTTGATCAGGTGGCTCTGCTCCGCTGCGTGCTCGGTGCTCTGTCTGTACAGAGTCTGCACCTCTGCAAACTCCCCACTGCACACGGGCAACATTCACACGGTACACGCAATGTGAAATATTGTTCGTCAATACACAATAAAGTAGTAGTGGCATTCATTTCTCCATTAATAGCCTAACATGACATGCCCATTTAAAAATATAAAAAAGTAGTATCTAAAAGGGTGTGAGGAGAACAGATAACTTAAATGATTAAATGATTTTTCTTAGATTGTATAATTCAATTAAATGTGCAGAAATGGGTGAAAAAAACAATGATTTGATATAGATGTGAATTAATTAAAATACTGTGAAAATACAAATAAATGTGCAATATTGGGGTGAACCCAGAACAAGGACAAGTGTATTCGATCTTTCTCTACATTTCTCTTAAAATAGCAATATCAGCATTCAGGTTTATTTCTGAATTTAGATTGTATAATTCAATTAAATGTGTAGAAATGGGTTAAAAAAACAATGATTTGATATAGATGTGAATTAATTAAAATACTGTGAAAAAATTAATAAATGTGCAATATTGGGGTGAACCCAGAACAAGGACAAGTGTATTAGATCTTTCTCTACATTTTTCCTAAAATAGCAATATCAGCATTCAGGTTTATTTCTGAATTTGATTTTGTGTCCCATGGAATTACCAGAAGATGCTCCACTAACTAATGAGGATATCTTTATTCAGCCAGCTAAAACCTAAAGAATAGTCTCTGGTCTTGATTTGACTGACATGTAAGAGTGCCTCTGGCATTAAAACAGAAAAGTATAGTTTAAAAAAAAAGGTTAAGATTACAAGTAAGGCTCCTACGGTTCTCACAGTTTTTATCATATCGACTAAAGCTTAGCCAAAGCCTGCGATGTTTCCGTTTCCTACTTCTTTTAAAGCACATCCACTACGCGGGGTTTATCAAGTGGCTTTAGGTGAGCCAGAGTGGAAGAAATCTGTGTCACCCCCGAGCCTCCCGGTGTAGAGAGCAATATAGCAACCGCTGTGGAGTAATGTATACGTCTATATATCTATATATATATATATATATACAGGACAGATGCGTACTTCTTTCAACTAATTAAATGACTGTTACAGGAAAACAGACATTGAGGTGTATTGGGCAATGCTTAAGCTGGAAGGGCTCACCGAAGTTGAAGCAGTTGCCCCTCTTTTGCTGCTACCTCCTTCTCTTTGGAAGAAAGCCTCGCCGTTAGACCGCTGCTGTGGCTCTTCAAGCTGGACAACTCCTGACCTGCTTTGTGCAGCTCCTCCTCCAACTCCTGGTGTCGAACAGCAACAACGGTTTATTTAGATTTCAGGAACACACAGCCCAATGTGTTTGCAGTGATTGAGAACGTTAGGGCCTGTAATAGCTCACATCTTACAATTTACACATGCAACTATTGTGCATTGGGCTGTAAGCAATGTCAAAGAGCACAGATCCAGGGAACAGACAGACGCTGTGCAGCAGGTGTAGACAAGGTGTTAGTGACAGCTTTTTCTTAATAGGAAAAAACCATTAGAGCAGGGCAGGGTGCACAGCATCAAACACACAAAGGTCTCCGAACCTTGATTGATTAAATGTAATTAAAAAGCGCTTCACAGGGCCGGAATTAAACATATGCTAAACTAATTAGTCTTCAGCAATTACAAGAAAGGACATGAAACCTGTGTGTACAAGTGCATACAAAAGCCACCATTTTAGTTTGGTGTCTATATATGGGAGGACAAAATACAAAATACCCCTCACAGTAGATGATGGTTACCCTGCAGGAGAACTCACAATTTTTGGATTTTGAAGAGAATGTTTGTGTCATTGTTAAACAGGTAGTTTCTTAAGTATCTAAATAAATAAATAAAGAGCTTTCGGGCTATCACATTGTGTTTCTTTTATTTTGTCCACCCCCTGTGGGTGAACCTTAACAATACATATACTGGAATACAGGATTTGACACATCTTTGCTATGTAAAACAAATTGGCCAAAAAGAGAGGAACAGGTAGTGTGTATGAGGCTGTGATGGATGTGCATAGACTAGTTGCTGGGCTCCATCTTGTCCAAGCGTAATTACTCTGCCCTGACTTATTTAAGACTTCCTGACTCCATTTGACTAGCGGAGCAATATGTTTCATGACCATCAGTCGATAAGGAAGGGGCAGAATGTGAGGCTCTTCTGCTCAATGTCCTCCGACTCTATTGGCAGGCAGCGGGTTTCTGCCAAGGAACGGCAAAAGGCGGCTGCAATGAAACCTCCGCAGGACTTTGATCGCGACGTGAGCCTTCTCTGCATCCAACTTCACCAACCAATCGTGTGAAACGTGTGTGAGCTTTGATGGAGGCATAAATGGTGAATGACTTCTGAAACTCTGCGAGAGTGGATTGGATTCAATCTATTGTCATTGCAGAGTACAGGTACACAGGCAATGAAATGTATTCTCTGCATTTAACCCATCTTTAGTTTTTTTAAGGAGCAGTGGGCTGCAGTGATGCGCCCGGGGAGCCTTCAGTGCCTTGCTCATGGACACTTTGACTTGCAACTAATGGGGAGAGCGGGGATCGAACCGACAACCTTGGGGGTGCAGGATAACCCCCTTACCCCACTGAGCTATAGCCGCGAGAGTGGTCACCCTTTCCTGACTCCTCTCTCTGGAATGTAATGCACAGTATATTTCTTAATTGTATCATCACCATACCTGCAAACTCATGAGGGGTGAAAAAGGTGACAACGTGGGGGGGGGACGGGGACGGGGACTTTTTTTTGGTCTCCACACCACATCCACGTTGTTTGATGACACCTCAAAGCTTTTATAACGACGGTCTTTTGATTGTTCTGACCGCAAATCTAAATACTAATAACAAATTTAACTTTAAGAAAAAAGGTCCTCTGAATAATTCAGTGATCGGGCCCTAATAAATAATAACAAATGTACATTATCATTATATATAATATGGTTAAAGTCATTCATGAACCAACTTCCTTTTTTTAACTTGTGTGCTCTGCTGAGCTTTGAGCCTGTTCCATAATTCTGTTCCATGATCCTGTTCCATGATTCTGTTCCATAATTCTGTTCCATGATTCTGTTCCATAATTCTGTTCCATGATCCTGTTCCATAATTCTGTTCCATGATCCTGTTTCATGATCCTGTTCCATAATTCTGTTCCATAATTCTGTTCCATGATCCTGTTCCATGATCCTGTTCCATGATTCTGTTCCATGATTCTGTTCCATGATTCTGTTCCATGATTCTGTTCCAGGAGTCTGTTCCTTCGACGTGTCCCATCAAAGATGTTTTATTGCTAAGATCACCACATCGCATGTTCTCCGTGTCTCACTCCAATCTCATAAACGCCGGCCGTCCAATGTACCCCCCTCTTCGGATCTACAGTATTCACATGAATTACCTATTTTGATTTCAAAACGGCGGATTTCGCCGAAAGGTGACAAGTTAGCAGGTATGATTACGTACTTCCTAAACATTATCGCGTGCTTAAAGGTACATTTCCACTCCCTCCCACTCCCCTAACAGCCCATTCAACCCAGTGGTTCATGTTTAAAACAACAACCCAGTAACTGTCTAAATCACTGTATTTCTCATGTCCACAGAGAAGGGAAGTATTGATTGATTCCAATAACTAGAGCGATGGACAGATTCTGAAAATGACCTGCTGGCATTTGTAGAGAATTAATGACTCACAACTACCAACTCTTGCGCCCACACAAGAAAAGGACTTCACAAATGTTCCTTCCACCCGTGGTCAGCCCAATGCATTTTTTACCCCACACAAGGAAGCTCCGTGTCCTCCATGTTGAATAATGATGGCTCCTTCCTTTGAATATAGACCCTGCATATTTAAATGGCGTGCTTTGCAAGAGATATCTTTTTGATATTCACATGCCGAGGAGGAAAGGGCACGGGGGATCAGAGAGTTCAAGGTGTGCGGAAGAAATGGAAAGCTAGAGGACGGTGCCCTTCCTGTCCACAACTGTGTGTGTGTGAATGGACTCGTCCCCGTGTCCATACCTTGACTCTGTGCCGGGCAGCATCCCCCTGGTCTTGTTGGCTGTTAGCCTGCCTCTCTTTCTCCTCCAGGTCAGCTCGCAGGGCGGCACAACGGGAGGTTAATCCCCCTTTCTCCTCCTCCAGAGCCTGCACCACCTGCCGCTCCTCCTTCTTTTTCCTCCTACACTCCGTCTTCATTTCCTGGATAAGAGAGGTGTGTGAGTGTGAGGAGGAGAGCGGGGGGGGGGGGGGGGGGTCACCAGGGCCAAATAAACAACGGTGACGGAAGGAGAGGAATAGAAGAAGAAGAAGAAGAAGAAGAAGAAGAAGAAGAAGAAGAAGAAGAAGAAGAAGAAGAAGAAGAAAATAGCAATTCAAACGGAAGAATATGAAAGGAGAGCGATGGAGAAGAAGAGAAGCGGCCCATGGGGTTAAGGCTGAAATGAATATGTAAACAGTGGACCGGCTTTGCTGCGGGAGCCCCCCCCCCGCGTGAGCCGCTGATTGGCCAAGGTCACCTGTGCTGTAGGACTGCGCGCACGGGGCCAGATGTTGGCTGGTGCGGTCTCATGCAGGTACGGGGGCCAGCGAGTCTGCTTTAATGACACGCCCCTAATGAGAATAGTGCTGGCTGCAAGACCCATTAGACTCAACCCAGGTCTTCTTTGATGCTGTCCCCCACAATTTCTCGCCGTGAGACCTCACCAAGACTGTGTAAGGACCATTCCTTTATCAATTAATCATAGCCCGGTCCCAACTAAGCATAATTAGGGAGAAGCCACACCATCACATGAACACTTTTCACTTTCCCCCACTGGATCGGTCATTAAGTATTTATCGGGAAGTTAACAGGCTGCTTTCCTATCTCTCTCTCTCTCTCTAACACACACACACACACACATACACGTACACACACATGCATTCCAGCTGTTAAGTATTCTCTGTTGTCAGTAGCAAGAAAGAAAGCTAAAAGCAAGAAATGGAGAGATGGAGCTCTGATGAGAAGACACAAAGACTTAGAGGTTGTGTTCAGGCGGGCCGAGCAATCCTCTTCCTCTTCTAAATGATTCAAATGCCGGTAGCTATCGCCACGGGGGACTCGTCGTGTTCAGCGCCACACAGAACAGAGACTTTTTGACTCTGAGGCCCGGACCGCCACGGAAAACGAGTTCCACCGACCTTAAGTTCCTGACTGGTATTGACCAGTTGTTCCCGCAGAGCTGTCAGCTCCTTCTTCGTTAAGGCGCTCTCCTCATCCACGGCCGTCCGCCTCTGTCCCGAGTTGTTAATCTCCTGCTGCTGCCCCGACACTTTCTGTGGCAGACAGCGAGACAGAAAGAACAGATAAGAAAAAGAAAGATACGGAGAAAATGAGTGCCCCAGGTTTCATTATATATACTGTTATCAAATATATGATCTGGATTAGTCCTGACCACTTCTGGATAACATAAACCAATATTTATATTGTTTAAATTTACTAGGCATTGATAGCCCAAAAATATATTTTTAAATATTAAAGAGATAAAGTGTGATTATTTCTTTTACATGAACGTATTAATACAGAAATAGGGTTGCAAATAAGTATTATTTCCCCAATTATTTGATCTATTAAATCCAAGAAAAACATGACAAATACCCATCGCCATTCTCGAGAGCCAGAGGTGATGTTCGTAAATGTCATGTTTCGTACAACTGATAATTAGGGATGCACCGATCTGATCGGCGCCGATCCATATCGGCCGATATTGCCATGATCGGTTTTGATCGGCGTTCTCAAAACGGCCGATCATAACCGATCGATCAGATGACGTCACATCTGCGAGAAATACTATCAGAGACGTTTCAGTCGCCGTGTGCCGCAACTGAGACGGAGCGCCCGCCGAGTGCCGCAGAGTGAGAGGTCCGCGAGGGGATCCTCCCGCAGCGAGCAGCGCCCCGTCCCCCGAGCTGAACCTCTGGGTCAACTCACCGACACTCACATGTCTGAGCCCCTACAGGCTGATATTCACATGTCTGACCCTACAGACTGATGCTCACAGCACACGCGTTCGATCAGGAGCACGCGAGGGTTTTCATAAAGTTACCCGCTAACTTTATGAAAACCCTCGCGCGCTCCAGATCGAGTGCTGTTAGCGGAAGGATTCACGTGACACAACATCAGGTTTTGCAAAGATAGCGGAAAGAGCCACGTGAAACAACATCCGTTTTTCAATATAAGATGTCGACAAATCATACACTAACATATACAAGTAAACAATGAACTGATTTTGTATATTAATAGATCGTTTCTGAGATTTAGCTTGAATTATGCTAACATTAAAACATTGTTACTGTACCAAGGAAGAGTTTATAAAAATAAGTCAGACTTTTGTATGTTAAAAAAGTCCTGTATATAGATTTCCCCAAGAGTTCCAGGAAATGAATAATGCAGATCTGTTCCATATATATCTGAAATCAATCCCCTACAATAGCAATCAAACAATTGTAATGTATAAATTAGGACAGTTTTCAAAGTAAAAGTCCTAAATGTTTAAAGAAATCTGTAATTTCTTTAATGTTTGAGGTGCTTTAGATGTGTATTTCCTCATAGTCCGAGGCAATAATACTACACAATACATATAATGCTTCAATCGACACCGTAATTGGTATTATGGGATCGGCAGATACTATTTCAGTGATCGGTGATCGGTGATCGGTATTATCGGTGATCGGCTGACACTGATTTCAGTGATCGGTGATCGGTGATCGGCCCAAAAAACCTGATCGCATCTCTACTGATAATCACGAATATATCTTTGTTTGAAAAATGACTCGTTTGATCGATTGACTAATCAATAATCCAAGTATCGGTTTATCCACAACCCGTAACAGAAAGCTAGCACATACTATTAAGATGTAACTATTGTGAGTCAGACAATATAATGCTCCATGATTAAGAATTCCATGTTTCGTTTGGTTCATCAAACCAAACCGGCGAGGCAGAAACTGCTCAGGGATTTTAATGAGTATCCACTTTTGAGGCTGGTATATGTTCCCGCCATGTTGTTTTTTGGCAGCCCTTGTGGTGTTAGTAGAAGGAGGCTGGCCTATTAACACTGCATCAGCTGGGGTTTGGTTTCGGCTGGTAATCCACAGCCTTCTGTGGGTACACCCTCCTCTCAAATAACACCGTGCTTTGGGACGCAATTAATTGCCATGTTGAGGGAAATCGCTCGGATATATCCAGATAGTGGATTTAGCGTTCCTCGCTACTCCTAGCTCTCCGTGGTAAGAACAGAGGGGGCTTTAATAGAGATTTATACTGGAGAGCAGAAAATACATTCAAACGTTGATAATGAGGTAGGCAAGAACAATTTGAACCCCAGTAGCGCTCAATTGATAGAGGAGGGGGAAAAAAAGGGGGATTCCGCCAAGTTGAGAGGTCTAGAAAAGAAAGATTAGCATTTCAAAATTCCCAGTGCTGTTGAAAAATGAAAGCTAATTATGTTACAAAAACGGAGTGGCGAGGGAAAGCGTATAGAAAAAGAGGTGGAAGATAAAAAATGAGGCTGGAGCGGGAAAAAAAGTTGGAGAATGGAGATATCAAGAGGAACGTAGGATCCTGTGTGGACTCAGTGGACCGTCACTTCTCCAACCAATTAATCACTTTTCGGGTGTTAAGGCTCAAGATTGCGGATGAGAAGATGATGGTTATAGGGTCACATGACACGGCGCAGAGCTCAGTGCTCTTCATGAGATTCTCAAATAGCCTGCGAGTCTCATTACCCAGGGTTCTTACACATGTTGACCAATGGATTTCCAGGAATTTTTCATGACTTTAAACCAAATTTCCATGACCAAACTGGAATCTCGGTATATACATGAAAATTTTTTTAAATGTAGTTATCAAACAATGAGAATTACAAAGCATACAATACACCTTAAATGAAACAAATTACATGATCACGACCGCTTCCTGAGCTACTGTTGCTATGGCCAGCGAACGTTCCAGTTAAGGTGCGTTCACATGCAACGGGAAAAAATAATAATTGCACCGATAGTATGAGAGCGTATGCCGGCTTCTATTTTAAGTGTCTTCCTTTCAAAAACATATGAATTATTTTAAGTGAATATAACAACATTTCCATGACTTTTCCAAAACGTTTGTGATTTTTGTGATTTTTTCCATGACTTTTCCAGGCCTGGAAATGACCATTTAAAAATTCCATGACTTTTCCAGGTTTTCCATGACCGTACGAACCCTGATTACCAACAGTCTGATAGGAGAACAAGAACATTGCAAAGCACATTGAAACCACAAGCATTCATGAATGAAAATGGAAGAATTATTTGACAACATGTTATTGGCTTTTCTGTCATTTAAAAAACAAACAATTTGAAATTCAAAAGATGAGCGAATTAGACATAGATAGCTTCATACGCTTACTTTTAAACTATTTTGGATGATGGATAATGATGAATGAAAGAATCACTCAATCATAAAAACTGTTAGAAATGTGACACATTGGAGAACACGGTCGCGTTGTGTGGCTACTTATCTGATGGCGGTGGACAGTGTTGGGCCTGCCTGCCAGCCATTAGTTTGAGATGGTAATAACTGTTCCATTATTGCAGACCAACACAATATGCAGTTCACCAGAGCCTTGTTAAAATCAAGCGGACTTCCCTGAGATGTTATAACCTTTAGAATTGTGAGTGTACCCTTCTGTCGTGTAAACAAGGAAAGCATTTAATTTCTAAAGTGGCATTCAGAAAACAACACAATACATGCATGGTATGCAATAACAAGCCTTTCTTATGGAGACAAAATAAACAGATCACACTCCTTTTCTCTCCCGCCGTGCATGCCTATTATTGCTAGAAGTACAAGTTAAACACTGGAGTTACATTAAAAATATTGCAATTCTAACATACTCATTGCAGAGTGTCTCACCCATGATCCTGTGTTCTTTTTTTAATTTTTTATAATTGTGGACAGTGAGTTTGTTCTCAATACAGCAGCCTATGTTCTTGGCTTTTGTAGCATTGGGGATTACTATGCTCATTGTTCATCTATTAAAACTGTTCATTCTTTCATTAAACAACTAAATCCAACATGTGCTGGACTGTCTCTGTCCTTGTTTACGTCGCAGCGCTGAAGGAATGGCTGAATGTGCAGCCTGTGAGAAGTGAGTAGACCATATGTTCACTGTTTTACTGTTTTACTGCCCTCAAACTAAAGGCCCGAATAATACACTCAGATAAAGTTGGACATAACACACTCACCTTGTGCTCTTGTGAGTTAATATTATAGGTAGTATATCGACTGGATAAAGATGGCTGAGGAGGGTCATTTAAAAATACACTGCCAAGCTGATGACTCCATTACAGCCGGTCTCATCAGAAATGAACATGACTCTGGATGAGGGACGCTAATGAAGGAGGCTGATAGATGCTTCAGCGAGGGGATGATGATGATTCGGAGTAAATTACATTAGTGATGTCATTATTGTCAGCCATTATACCATTGAGAAATATGGCTCGGAGCGGGGCGCAAAGGAGAGCGGGTAAGAGAGAGAGTTTAAAGGTGCAAGTCCAGAAATTGGGAGCGTTTCTATTGCCTCGCAACATGTTCACAGCGAACAGTGTCAACTACGGCGAAAGTGCTGACCGAGCTGAAAGTGTTTACGGACAGTGTTATCAGCCGTAACTGCTGTATGGGAGCAGTGCCGTGCGGCCCCTGTGCGCTAACCAGTTGGGCACACTAATAGTCCCCGACATGCACTAAAGGCAACCCCCTCCCAGCCAATAATATGTCGGAGAGACAAACAGTACTGGACCTGTTCCAGCTCCTGTATCTTGTAGTCTTTGGACTGGAGGATCTCCAACACTTTTCTGTCCTTGATCTCAGCTTTGTGCTTCTCGCTGGAAGAGAGAGAGAATAGAAAAACAAATAGGCATGAGTTCATAGTCATTAACAAGACGTACCTATAGGGTTGAAACAATTAGACGTCATGCCTGAGCAATAATGTCAATGGAATTGTATTGTGATAAACAAACACGTTGCCTACATTAATAATAAGCAGATACCAACTCAGGTTATTATCTAACCACTCTGGACTCTTTTGTATCCGGACCCAGACTTATTGAGAATTATTCAATTTTGACAGAATGCTGTCGCAGCTTTTAAAGCCTTTACGGCTGTGGTTGAGCGGTCCAGGGGAAAAACATAAACTTCCGAACTCTGTAAAGGTGTTTTAGTTAGTTTGATGAGATCGATGTCATCCAGTATGCTCCGTTAGTACTAGATCACATTAATTCCGTAACACTTTCTCACTTGGATTGTAAATCCCTCTTTTTGTAACCGTCATCTAATGTAAATCTCCTACTATCAATTTCTAACTTGGCAAATAAAAAATAACCCTTTACATTAAATTATTTTCATATAACGTTTATAAAAGCTGTTCTTTAAGAAAAATATTATCTATGTAAATAAATAAATATGGGTTTTAAAATTGCGAGCTACTGTATTATCCTGCTGCTGCCCCAAACTCTGAACTCTCCTCTTCAGCCCGCTGAGCCTCTTTTATCATCATGAACTTTTAGGGAGACAAAAAAAAGGCATCAATTGGGGACTGTTTGTTTCAACTGGTAGAGGCCCCCAGGGGCCACCCCAGTTCCCCCCACTCATCTCCTGCTCCTTCTACACCTCCTATCTTGTGAGGCCGTTTCTCTCGTTTCTTTGCCTCTTCTGATCAGCCCCCTCCCCTGGTAGACACCAAAATAAGTATCCGGTGTCCCTGGAGCGGCTGGAACGCCGGCTGGCCTCTAGCCACATCTCCTTGTATATCGGGCTGTGTTCACCATGTCCTGAGCAACCAACCAATCACTCGACAAGCTCCACGCAGGAAGGGGAGGGGGGGGGGCGGCTGAATGGTGGTTCCCAGTAGGCACCTGCGCTTGACTGGAGTCGACACAATTACCATGTCAATATCCTCCTGCGCATCAGGTGATACAATACACATCCACTCTCTGGGTGCATGTTCCCCCACGAGTCTCAGCGGACCCACGCACTTTGATGGGTTTCCTGTGGGGCCGTAAAGGAACTGAAGAGGGTGTGGAGCAGGAAGGAGACGCATAGGTACTAAGGAACTCTTGACTCGCTGCTGCACTGTGTTGTACCCATATGACGCTTCTCCTAACAACTGAGAGACTTCAAAATGTATGCGATACGCACCCATGATGGTGAAAAACTGTTTTTACGGAATCCTCAAAAGAGGAGAAAGTCCGTTAAAAAGGGTAAAAGTATTGACTAGAGCGTTTGAATTTATTTCAAAGTATGCAAGTGGAAATAACAACTGGTGTTCAAACTGCACTTGTAGCATCATCAAAGACCATTTAAAGTGTGGGTGCACCGATACCGATACCAGTATCAGGTAGCTCATCCGATACTGTGCTCATATACTCTCACTCGTACGCGACTCCAATACCACTTCATGTCAACGTGACATTAGCCAACCAGACTAATGAAGTATTTCCAGTATTAAAGTCACCTTCACAATAAAAGTCCCTTGTTATTGTAAGTCACGTCACGGATTTCAACCGGCTTCGTCGATCTATAATACTAACATACAGTCACTCTCATGAACATACATTAATTCTTGCCATTAACATTTGCATAGAGTAAACATTACCCCTATGCTTCATAATACATTAATAACGATATCAATATTCTCCCTAATATTTTCTATTATAATATCTTTCTATATGTATTAATTTAAAACATAAGACCTCTGCAGATGTTATCAAAATAAACTATTACCACCTAACAACCAACAGGTTGATCCTATAATTTACTGACATCCGCGGTGTATGCACACAAGACACAACAGGCCCCAGGTCAGCTGTCCGAGAGAGTTAGCCGCTAAAATGTTGCGTGTATTGTGTGGACACCTACAGCCGCTTTAGTCTCCACCACAGCGATTAGCGAGGCTGTCAGCGTGGCGTAACATTAGTGTGTCCAGTCAAGACTGTGAAGTCCGCAGTACCGTAACCGCTGTGAAGGTAGCAGTACAGTGTGTGTAGAGTTTATTTTTGTTTTAATTGCAAGTGCTACATGCTAACTAAAGGGAAGGGGGTTAGCCCCGAAGTTAGCGACAACTCTATCTTAGGTGGCCTGACCTTTAAGGTTGACCTGTACGCAGGTGACTATTTACTTGTGAGCTTTACGAGTGGTATCGGTGCATCCCTAATTTAAAGTCTTTTTTTTTTTTTTTTTAAACAGGAAAAATGTGTTTAATTTATTTTAAGTGTGAATCAAGTGTGGAAAAACCTGATCATCTGGTCTTTTCTGAAAGTTCCCATGCCACTAAGCCTGCAAAAGAGGTCATATTCAATCTCACAATGTATCCAACACAGACAAGTATTTGGCAGGAGTGTTTCAACTGTCCAGAATGGGTGTGGTAGAGCAGTGTTTTCATTAAAAGGGTTTCCATGGTTGAACTGCTAGACCGGGGATAAGAAGGCTTAAATCAGCATCTGCGCCAGATTTCGTCGTAACCCCAGTAGAATGGCCACGGTGCCTTTAACACCCCTTGAACGACTTTCACACATATTTCTCTTCACTCGCGAGATAAAGGAATGTTCAGCTACTGAGCCTCTCAGGTAGCAATTTGAAAGATGAATCTACTCACCGCTCAACCACCAAACTGACAGCCTGGGTCAAGTCGGGATTTGCCACTTGCAGTTGTTTCCATAGGGACCACACAAACTCCTTGTCTGCCTGTAAAAAAAGAAAAGAATCAGCGAGTCAACGGCAGTTTTTCTTAATTGAGATAGATCACTTTTGAATAATTGGTCTGAAAATACAATGAGCCCCTCAAGGAAATCTCTGCTTTACTCACAGAAAACCAAAACAAGAAATAGGATGCTTAATGACATCATCATACAACAGAAGTCAATCAATAATTTAAATATCTTGTACAAAATAGTTTTGATCCGGCCTGCCCTCGCTAATCAAAAGCCTCTCGTAACGGGATTTTTCCTCGCTCAGATGTGACCTTCGACTCAAGGGGAGCCAGCATTGACACTTGTCATGATGCACTATTTATGACTGGGGAGAGCTGGGATCCCAATCAAAACACAGCCGTCGAGCTTGCATTTTCTTTATTAATCAGTTGCGCTGCGGATATGTTTTCCACTACAGCTCCAAAGTAACTAGCCCCAAAGAAAGTCAAAACTGATGACAGGGAGAGTCGTCTTCAAGTAGAAAACCCAGCCAGCCCCCGACGCATTTCCAATTCAAATTGTCTCGCTGTTTTTTCAAATATTTTTAAACTACATTACATTTAATGAGGGACATCTAAAAACTACATTTTCTGACATTAAAAGACAGAATTATACCAAATCGACTTAATATAAAATTATCTGATGAATTATGTTCACATCATCATAAGATAAAAGTCATCCCTCCCACTGGAATCTACTGGTCTCCAATTAGTACATGAATTTTAACCCCCTTTTCAAAAGTGTCTAATCAATTATTTACTAAAATGGCAGGAGCAAACCTTGATAAGACCATGAGCTGAACACATAAGTGAAAGGACTGTAGATCTCTGTCTCTGTATGCATCTGTGTGCGTGTGTGTGCGTGTGTGTGTGTGTGTGTGTGTGTGTGTGTGTACAGAGGGAGAGTAGGATGAAAAAGGATAGAGATCTCATCAAATCAGGCCCTGCGATGTAGTTAACGATGAAATTAAGCAGTGTGGATGACTTGAAATAGGTGTTCTCCCCCTGCTTGGCCTTTGGCTGCCATTAGCCATTCCACAGACAAGTGTTCAGTGAGGACCCTCATCAGGACCTCTCCTTTGCCATATGTGTACTTAAAGATGTATTGAATTTGCGTTTGATGGTGTCTGAATTATTAATTCTGAATCTAGACACCGCAACACCATCGGCTAAACATACCAAAGACAGTATCTGGAATCCAGCCACATATTAATAAAATTAGCATGGTCTAGTAGGAACATTTGCTGGCCGACAGATGAGACTCTTTGTAGTTAATGGCTGTCCTGAAGTACATCTTGCAAGAGACTTAAGACATCAGTGGTATTCAAATGCCACTATTTAAATCGTACACTTCACAACTAAAGGTTCCCATTAGATAGGCAGAATCGCTGATGTTCTGCTCTCGACGAGACCACCAAGGATGGCTGCGATGTTCAATGTAGGGCCGCACTAATTTTCGGAAGTGAGCAAAGTCTCACTGGTAGAAAGTACCATAAAGCGGTGTTATACAAGTGAAATTAACATTTTAACACAGATTTCTACAGTGATCTTATTTGCTTGATATTAATAAATAAGTGATGCACAACAGTTGTTCAGGGTTGTTACAGTAAGTGAGGAAACACTTCTGATTATACCTTTCCTGAACTTGCCCCAACACTGGAAACACTATAGAAAACATTTAACAAGAAAGAACATATACATGTGGTCTCCAACAAAGTGATTCATAAATTAGAATTGTAAAAACGTGAAAATAGACATAAATGTGCCCGCTGTAGGTGTTTTGTTCTATTCAGTATAGATCATTTTAGCTATTGATTATTCATACTCAGTATAGTGAATTGGATGCAAATTAATGAAGTGTGTTGGTTTTGTGAATCATGTAGGTGCATGCATGTATTTTTCACAACTACACAAGTTTTTAAGGGGGCCTTTTGGCTGAAGGTACCTTCATAAAGTCCTTTTTTCTGAATAAACTCTTAAAAGTTCCTTGAAACATTATAGAAAATAAATATGTCAAAAGGCATACATGTAGTTATTGCCCAACGGCACAACAACACATGTTCAATGTGCCAAGTGGTATCTAAAGTCTAATAAAAACTCAAATGTAACACATGATCTGCAGAACCTCGCAGCTGTCAGTCTAGTACCTGTAAAACAAGGTACTGTGAATATGCAAAGTGAGAGATGCCGGTTAAGTTCACTCATGTTATTAGGCACCACCTGGTGGTGAGTATGCAAGAACACCCTCTCTCCTTCACTGAGGCTCATGAGCTTTTTTTCTGTGACTATGTGTATGTATTTTCTGGATAGATAGAAAAATTTGGAGTATTTGCTGTACAGTATTGAGCGTCTTTGATGAATGTTTTGATGAGTGTTGACATGTAATGTATGGACGTTTGCAGCTACACAGCAGTGGCAACTAAACAATTAAAATATGCTTGATGCAATTTGGTAAAAATCAACTCATCTTTAAAGAGTAACTAATTCCTGGTGATAGAGATTCTTTACAATGACCGGTAACTGATAATCCTAAACCTGTAAACAATATCCATTAGTCCATCCGTATGATTTGAAATGTGTCGAGGTGAAACAGATCCTGAGCCTTTTTCTAAACCAAATATTATAGTAATTAAAAAGATGCATGGTTTGGAATTCAATAAGGGTAATCATTGTCTGATGGAAATGACAAATAGTGAAAAACAGCTTTATACACAGTATGCACTGTGAAACTAGAGGTGCCAGCAAGTGTAAAGTGTACAGTGAAGATGTACATATAGTCACACAAAATAAATAATATGTTAGTGGTAGGCTATTATTAATGTGGTAAATATATGATGAAGAATCATTTTCCTTTCTTCTTTTTTTGTATTAGTTCAGTGAAACAAATTTCACTCATTGCTTCATCAAGCTATATGAAAAGCTGGAAAATAACACTTTACCGATTAATGTTCATATTGAGTGAACAATTTTCAACACACAGCTGTGTATTTGTTGACTGAACTTGCATGCATCAGTTGACACATTAGCTAAATGCAACTATTAGATGGAAACTCTATTGTTATTGTGTTATTACGTTATAAGGAAGCAATCCTTCATCGTTAGCGTGTCATAGGCACACTTATCCATAAGCTACGTACCTGGCATTGCATTAGCTCATCTGATAAACTCGTCACCTGCTCCTCCAGCACCAGGATACGAGTGTCATCTTTGGGGGACATGGTGGAACTGAAAGGAGCAAACGTAACAACTGAGCTCAGTTTGGACACTTTGAAAACATGTTGCAGTGAACAAAAGACAGACAGTTAGCACGCTGACAGTATGTAAGCAAGTTTATATGTAATCGGTGATGACACTGTTGATTAAAAACGAAAGCGATATGGAGTGGGGATGTGTATCTGACGTTAGCTAACGTTAGTTGACTTTGCGTTAACTTACGTGTTTAACTTCGTCAGGATGAGACAGTTTAGCTCAATAGAGGCTCTTTAGTTCACGTTTCACTACGTAGCTTGCATCTTACCTGTTTCGATAACTTCCCAACCAGACAGATGTCAACACGGTAGCAGCAACTCACTAAAACATCACAGTGCTACTGGACGTTAGCTATCTTAGCTAACGTTAGCCACTGAGGTTAGTTAACAAACGACCATATATTCCGTTTATCGTCTGCCGTTGACAGCCTTCCCCGTTAAGTTAGAACAACGTCACTGCGTGCTTCAACTGTGGAGTTCAGCCATCCATTAAATGTACCGGTTTTAGACGTTTGTATCAACAACCTAAACAAACTTTCTCACTGAATCTCGGCGTTGTCAATAGATACCGAAACGCTTTCCTGTTTCAAACAAGCCCGCTGTTTTTCCCTCCGAGTCGTCACGTCAGTTTACGGCAGCTACAGTTGACGTACGGCAGAGTGATCCGAATGCAGTGGTTTTCACAGGCAGGTCCGGGTACCATTGAGAGTCCTTATGGTTGTTTCAAGGGGTGCTCAATACAAAAAAAATAACACTTTAGTTCAAACTTTCACACTTTTCACACTCCCACACAATGCTTTTAACCCTTGTATGGTATTCGGGTCTGTGGGACCCGTTTTCATTTTTCATCAAAACAAAAATAATATCATTCATTATTTTTTTAACTCAGACTTATTGGCCTTGGCTCATTTTCTGCGAAGAACATATATCAGATACAATTTTCATCGACAGCCCACCGTAACCCCCCCTACACATTTGTATTACATACAGGGTGTTCGGGTCCACTGAACCCGGGCTAATAAAAGTGTGGAAATTGTTGATCCTGTGTACCTTCAGTCTGTCTTCCTCTTGTCTGGGCCTGCTGTAAGTGTGTAACTTACAGAAGGCCCAGACATGAGGAGGACAGCCACTGTGTGTGTGTGTGTGTGTGTGTGTGTGTGTGTGTGTGTGTGTGTGTGTGTGTGTGTGTGTGTGTGTGTGTGTGTGTGTGTGTGTGTGTGCCCGCGTGTGCGTGTGGGTTCGCATGCGTGTGTATGTGAGTGGACCTGCTGTAAGTGTGTGTGTGTGTGTGTGTGTGTGTGTGTGTGTGTGTGTGTGTGTGTTTGTGGGCCTGCTGTAAGCTAAGTATGCTAAGCTAAGTATATAAGCTAAGTATGTGTGTCAGTGGACATAACATCACATGTGACAATTTTTGTACATCGTACAAGCTGGGACAAGAGCTCCTAAAGAGGAAACTGACCATGGTTGGAACGATGAGAAAAAACAGGTCTGAAGTCCCACCTCAATTTCTGCCTACAAAGAACAGGCATGTCAACTCGTCCAAGTTTGTTTACATGGCTGACACATCCCTGGTATCATATGTGCCAAAGAAAACCAAAAATGTGGTACTAATGAGTACACTACACTGGGATGAGAGAATCTGTGGCCTGGAGCATCCTAAACCAGAGATAATTATGGACTACAATGCCTCAAAAGAAGAAGACAACTTGGACAAGCTGGTGTCTGCCTACAGTTGCAAGAGGAGGACCCTACACTGGTCACTGGTGATTTTTCTTTGACATGCTGGATATCTCGGCGTACAACGCCTTTGTCATCTGGATGGCATTGAACCCAGAGTGAATGAAATTCAATACAAATACAAATGAATAAAAGTCAATAGTTATGAACCACCTTGCTTCATCTGTAAATTTGTGGAATATTGTCCACTCATATCTTGTTTGAAATTAGTTTTCTTGATTTGATCAACAACTACAAAAAAAACCACTAGCACTTTCATATTTGTTGAATTCATGTATTCATAATGTGTTATAACAAAATTAAAGGGAAAATATTAACCATATTTGCTGTTTATATTGCTCGTAATTGGGATGAAGAAAACATCTGTTCAGTATTTTAACATCAAATTGTTTGATTGTGTTGAATTAAAAGCCCAAAAATACAGCGGGTCCAACAGACCCACAACACCTTCTGAGTAACAAAAAAATGAATACCATACAAGGGTTAATTTGTAATTTTATTTATTTACGTATGGACACTAAAATGATGTACAAAAATTGTATGTAGACGATAAGTCTATAAATGTCGACTCATTGCATACATTTAAACAAACACATAGTTCACACACCTAGCCTAACAGTTCATGTATTTGATTACGATAATCGTTAAGCCTCCAGTTGGCTAAATGATTGGTCCGTGTGTTTAAAGACCCACATTAGCAGACTGTTATATTAATAATTACTGAAATTATTTGTTTACCTTCTCCATTAAAAAATTAAGCATAACTAAACAATATAAATTGTATGCATGTATGGTTTGATGCAATAAAACGCCAGTTCAGTTTCCCAAGAACAGCATCAGTCCTCGCTAAGCATGTACCATATATAAACAATATGTTAAATGCAGCCTCCCGATTATATTGTTTACATTTTCTGAAAGTCATTCTAGTATCAATGTCTCACTGGTTTATTTCAATTGTCTGAAAAGAAGGAAACAAATATATTGTTTTATTTTGTATTTTTCTTTAGAATGTACTATTTTATCCGATTATTTTATTGTATAACATTTTATTCTATTATTTCTTAAATTAGTTAGTTATATGATTTCTGAAGCTATATAGGCAATTACAAATTTCACAGCATAGTGTGTAATAAAAATGATTTAATTTAAATTGTATAGGGTCCAGAGAGAATGACTTAAAATCCTGCCGGGGACTCCTTCAACCAGCCCAGGCCTCCCACTGGGCTCTTATCCGAGGCACATTTTAGCTGACAGAGCAACTCTGAGCAACGTTTCAGATTAAAACCAAACTACCAGATCAAATCTATTGGCTATAAATTATACATAAACACTTATATGAGAAAGAATTCCTAATCATCTGAAGATGAAGAATATGCTTCAGTATCAGCAATGATTCTCTGGTTTTCTCTTCTGACTTTTCCAAGCTTTCCATTGTTAACAAGCTGTTTAGAATCTTAAATCCACTCAATTAAATGTTTTGGAGTGTATGAACAAAATGTCAAAATGAATGATCTATCAAACTAATTTAGATCATTTTACAGTTTTTTACAGAAGACATTTTGGTCTTTTCACAGTCGGAAAATTACATGACGTTATTTAGATTTTGATATATTTTGATATGTATATACATATACATATATGTATATATACATATACATATATGTATATATATATATATATATATATATATATATATATATATATATATATAATCTGACTACCCTCTTAAAGGTAATAACATGTGTTGTCCTATTGATAAACAGCTGTAAATAACTTAATATATTAAATGTAAGGGCTTTTAAGATGTTAAAGCAGTTGTGTGTGCTTTGACAAGAAGAACAAGACAATGTATGCCTGAAGATAAAAGAGTAAAATCAAGTAATGTTAATACAACATGGCAACATATCATAGGATGAGGTGTTGTGTGGCTTTTGACACACCACACACACACACAAACGCACACACACACACACACACACACAAACACACACACACACACACACACACACACACACTACATAGAATGAGGGTTCCCTTGTGTCTGCAAGTGCTGTTTTACAAGCCTATAAATCCCTGCTTGTATATCAAAGCTCAACAGCCACACGAAAGACCGCAAAGAAAAATGACAGTGAGATATGATATTGATCTTTAAATGGCAGTTTATGTTTAACATGTCGTTTTTCTTGTAATAGACACACTTTACCCACCCTTGTTGATATTTGCCTGGTTTTATATGTTTTTAATGATCTGCTGTAAGGTCAAAAACATAATGCACAGTACATTTTGAATGACTGAATCCTCAGTGGGAGCTCTGAGATCTGGATGCAAACGAGGGAAAATGAACAAAGACGCGTGTTGGACATCTGTTTTGCTGGTGAGACAAGACAACTCCATATTGTGTGGCTAATGTACTTAAGTGTCCAGCCAGATTTAGAGCACAGGGTGAGAGAGGAAAATGAAGAAATATGAGGACTGGCACTCCTCTTCAGTCAGACAAATGTTGGTTCATCTGCTCCTTGCTTGACACACACACACGCACACACACACACACACACACACACACACACACACACACACACACACACACACATACAGAAAGAGCAAAGATGCAATTGACTTAGCATGAATAGGCTGTTCCTTGACCCAGGAACACTGCCTCTCATTAAGATCCTCATTTGCGGAACAATTTTAGAAGCAGTAGACTGGTACATAATGCGCAACATCTGCCTGCCCCCTGTTTCTTGTTCAGAGGCACAACTGACACATGGTATCTATGAAAGCATCTCTCTCTCTCTCTCTCTCTCTCACTCTCTCTATCTTTCTCTCTCTCTCTCTCTCTCTCTCTATGACCATCCATCATACATCTGCAACAGGGTTTGAGTCTGGACCCTGCAGTTGCACCTTCACCTTGAGGTAAAAAGTCATTTAAAAATTCACTTATAAGAAACCTTGAAAGGGATTAAAGACATACAGTAAGAGGCAGATCTTATAGCAGAATGTGCTCCATAGAAAGTCAAATTAACACAATTCTCTCTAAGGAAGCTGGTAACTCAAAGGGATCATTTTTTAACCATGCCCTCTTTCATCATCAAATGCGTGTAATTTGGCCCCAGACCTTTCCAGTTGCTTGCATGTTCTACCCAGGCATGTTCCACCATGTTTTGACAGTGCCTGCTGCTGCTCTTTCCTGAATCCGAAGCAGACTGTATCTCCCTCTTCGAAGCGCTTGTTGTCTGTGCCACTAATGACAGGTTAATCCAGATCTCCACCGAGCACTCTTTGATATCACCCATGATGTGCTTCCTGTGTAAAGAAACTAAACAAAATACATGTTCTCACACTCACTTCAACTACTGTATTGTCACTATCTGATTCTGCTTCTTTCATCTAAATTATTTGATTTGGTTGAATGCATCAGGTATGAATCAGTTTGTCATTTATACTGTGAAAAATTAACGAAATTGAGATTTTTTAGTTCTGTCTTTACATTTATTCGTCCAATAAAACTGCCTCTTGGGGCCAGATTACACTAGTTGGGCAAATTATGCATACTGTGGATAAGAGTCATTGAGATCCAACACTGTATAAAACCACACCACAAGCTTCTTCAATATACTTTTCCTGACATTTCCCATACATACAAACATACTTAAAATGTAAATTGCTCTAATGGTCAAACAGTTTTGATTTGCTGATATTAAGTGTCCCAGAGTTGCTGTATGAAGGAGCACCGCTGTCACAATAAGAATAATGGATAGGCTACCTTTAATAAATGTTATTTTGTTAATGCATTTTATTCTCTGCTTACAATCAGTCTGCCGTGAAAAAAATATTTTTAATTGAACACTCGATCGTTAGATTGCATCCTGGCATTCATGGGAATTCTGGGTTTGTGACTGAAAAGAGACCCACACAAGATGTATACAAGTTTTAAGATCTCTGAAAATGGATATCTATTGGAATAAAACATCTCTCAAAAGATGTTTTTATTGTAATTTGTTGGTATGGTCCGAGAGAGATGGTCAAGTGATTGAACTCGCTCATCTGATAAAAACACACCTTTCTTGTCATAATTACATAATTCAAAATACAGCTGGATTAAGCAGATTGTTTTGTTGTGACAATAAAAGTGCACCGTACAGTTTGTCTTCTTTACTGGAGGCCACAGAATATGACTGACTTAGACGCATCGCTGCGTAAACCGACCCTCGTCTGAAGACGTCTCCGTGGGCCTCTGGTGTCTAATTGCCCAACAGTTAATAGCTGAAGAGCCACCCCTTGGAACAAGACAGCTCTTGCTTTGAACAGTCCCAATAAGCACGCTTGTCTCAATCCGGCTCCGCCTCAGCCGAGTCACAGGGAAGTTGATGTGCTTGGTAGCGTTTAATCTACCGGGGGGGGGGGGGGGGGAGGGGAGTGACAAAGAATTGTGATCATGCAAATGCGAAGGCTTGAAAAAAAAAAATTACAGAACCAAATGACAAGCCCCCGTGTGCCGATGCTGACAGAGGAAGGAAGAGAGGGGCACGTCCCGGGGAAAAAACATGACACTCCATGGAGGATTGTGAAAGCGCATGCAGTCTCCGCCTGACGCCTCAGGTAAGCGGGGATATCGTCTGCATTAATGCGGCCTAGCTTTGATGCGGAGGGAGGAAAGAACCTGGGAGCTGCGGGAGATGACAGCAGAGACTAAAGAGTCACAAGTCCCCTGCTTTAAAGGAACATTGATTTTACAAATGCCAGTTGGGATATCAAACCTGCACAGTGTTTAGCAGAACATCCCCCCCGCTGCATGGAAATGAGACAGGCCGCAACACGTGGGTCTTTGAACACAGTCACTTTGCAGCGCGGCTGATGACTCGATTTGTTGAATGTCTCATGTTTTATTGTTGAATAAGATTAGATTAGAATAAACTGTCAACACACTGGGTGAGAGTTTAAATGGGCCACGACAAATCTTTGCAATTGCCCACTAAATTCATGTTCAATCGTGGACATTTTGTTGGTACATTTCTATTCAAGCGATACCCTGAGGAGGGATATGATATCTTTTGCTGTTTTTTTTATCTTTGACCTCAAGCATGAGCCATCCTCATGCTGAATCCTGTGAGACCTTGGACTGCCTTACAAAACCCCAGGACAGAGAAACCATTGATTACCAGTCCTCCCTCCCTTCAGCCCTCAGACACACAATATCTGTGCACCTAAATCAGACAACTCCAGTTCGCAACCTTCCCTCGTCACAAACCGTACACTCAGCCTCTGCCATCACGTGCATTCCTGAATGCACGTGGAGTCGCTGACCTTGCAACCCCCCCACAACCCCCACCCCCACCACCACCACATGCTGTGTGCACAAGCCCCCTTGTTCATGTCCTAACCCTAGTCCCAATGAGATGGCATGCACCACTGTTTGACTCCCATCTGATGACCTTCTGGTCCTATCCTCAGCAGACAAGAGCTCTCATAAAGTAGGAATTGATCCACACACTCTTAGAGGCAGCAACGTAGATGTGTGTGTGTGTGTGTGTGTGTGTGTGTGTGTGTGTGTGTGTGTGTGTGTTTGCGTGTGTCTGCAGTGCCATGAACCTCAATCAGGGCTTACCCAACTGGCGTGCCATCCCAACCCCGGTTAGCTCCCTCCGGATGTGTGGGAACAAGGAGTCAGGCTATTTCCCTTGGGCTCCGATGAGACGGCTTGTCCTTTGCTTGGTGAAAGGGTAAATCAAGTGGTCAGGTTGTATTTAAGTTCATATTTCCCTTGTGTATGAGAGGAGAACGAGGACATGGGACATTGATCGTCCTGAGTAAATGTTGTCCAGTTGGAAAACAGCTTTTAGATGAGAAAAGTATTGGTCTATTTCCAGCCCCCGTGCTTCCTTCCTCCGGAGTTAGAACTTACAGTTGTACTTTAGTGTAACTCAGTGAATCGTTGCTCCCTTGCATATACAATGGGACACCTGAATGATCAGGATCCCTGTTTGGCTGTTTAAGATGGTTGCTTCTCCAAAATGAGGCTCGAAGAATAGGGGGTGTAGTTTGATTTACAGATTGTATGAAGCTCTCAAAGGTAAATTTGGGATATTGGGCCATGAAAATAAACCGGACTTGACATGTTAGAAGAATATAACTTAACATAATGAGAAAAATACCAAGTTACAATAAGTGTGATATGTATATGGCTTCAGAAATAAAAAAAACTCTAGTAGTAGCAATAGTAGTAGTCAAAAAGAAACACACATTTTTCTCCTGATTTGTGAAGACGACTTTAAGAGTATGATGATCCAGTCCTTTGAAAAGTCTCTACGGTTCTTAGGGATGGTTTAACCAACCTTTCTAGACCTCTATATGCTTTAGTAGTGACTGGAACTTAATGAACAGGAGGACCTCTGTGGATTTGATGGATCCGTGAGTGTGACGTACACGCTGCCGATGGTCCTCCCAGGAGAGGGAACACTTCAGTAGCAAGTTCAATAGCTCATTATCAGCGGTCCCGCTGGATAATTAGTGAACAGCGGGATACTGTCACAGGGACAAATAAACATGTGCGCTCTTTCTCTATCAAGCTGCCTTTACTGCTTACTTGTACAGTACACGTTTAAAGGGTCTCAATGCGATATTCAGAGCTTTAATATAGCAGCAAACAATACGTTCTCCCTGTGTGTGTGTGTGTGTGTGTGTGTGTGTGTGTGTGTGTGTGTGTGTGTGTGTTGTAATCTTATTCTGGATTGTTTTGGTGTGAGTTGACTATTTCTGGAGATATGGTTCATGGAGATGTCTGTCTGCTCTATGGCTCTCTCCTTGCTGTGCTCAAAGCGCCAACAATTATACATAAAAAAAACCCCAGCAAAGTCCCTTTCCAGAAATTATAACATGGTTGTACAAGATAATCCATATACCTTGAAAGAACTGTTAAAAGAACTGTTGAAATTCTTGTTTATGCTTTGTTTGTTTATTTCTTGAATGGTATGGGCCAAGATATGTACTGTTTGTGACATTTTACAGTTAGATAACCCACATGCCAGTGCTCTCTGGTTGAGGAATTATGTGATGGAGGACATGTTTCTAACTCTGTGTCCACACAGGCTATGTAGTGAAAGCAGAGCATCCCAATCGCTATGGCTGTGTGCCTAAAACAGTGGACTCAGCAACAAGATGAACAATTCATAAAGCAGCTAAAACATATCCTGAGTTAACGATGTACCTCAACTTGAATTTTTCAATTGCAATTTCTTTTTACTTATTTATTGGCTGACTTAAACACTGACACGGATACTTTGTGGAAGGGCACTCGGAGAGGGTAGACCTCCCCGCCAAGGCCGTTTCCATGAGTGAAGAAGGTATGTATTTGCCACGTGATCGGATGTGTTTAAAAATTAAAAACCTTTCATGGTTTCAAAGGTTTCAGAATAATCGGGTCAGGAGTGTTTCTGTAATCCAAACAAATATAATATATAATATCACCCAATTATTGTCTCTATACATAGGGCCATGCGCCATTTAGGATATATTTTTGAATCAGTGATTTGTTTGAATGGACATTTGTTAAATTAACCAATACTATAGTTACAGTATATTTTTTCTGTGCGCGCCATAATCCCACAACCAGTATGTCTATGTGACTGACATCTAAAGCAATATGCCTGTCAGCATGCTCCACCTTCACAGATGGAGCTGTACAGGGTTGAATGGGTCACTGCAGGCATGCTCTCTGTCCTGGGTGTGGTTAGCGTTGTTGGTTAAGATCATGGTTTTGGTTATATGTTAACAAAATAAATATGTTTCCCTACATGTATTTATTGTTTCAAACTACTGACAATATTATTTATAAGAGTTGAGGCGTGACCAGTTTAGATCTAAACCATAATTTCTAAATGAATATTTTGTTTCAATAACAATAACCTGTGGGGATGATTAACCTGCTCATGCAGCCCACCCAGCAATGCAGAAGCACACTTCTTCCAACAATTATGAACTAAATAAATAGCTGGAAGCTGAAAATACAGTATCGCGACACACCCACTATCATAACTATACGTTATCGCACATCTTGTGTGGAGAGATTTTTCTGATCCCATGGTTCGGCAACTGCAAAGAGAATACGGGTCGTGTTTTGCTTTGATGTGCAGTTAATGTCACATTACTCATCCACAGCCCCCGGTGTCTTTATGGTTAATCAACACTGCTGAATGAAAAAAAAAACACTTCCTGAGTCAAATTCCAGCAGCATCAAAGCATTTGAAGTCGACGCAAAATGATTCAAACAACCCTTTAAAGGCCCTTTGTTTCGTTGCTCACATAAGTATGTAATATCTCCTTTAATTAGTGATACAAGCCATGACAAACTGGCATATGGTCCTCGCTCTCCCACGGCCTTGGCCAAGGAATGAATATGCATATCCTGGGACCACAGCTTGTTACCCTGGAATGAATTCTACACAAGCCTAATCCCTGATCTATTATTTACCCCTTGACCAAACATGCAAGTGGGGCTTCCAGACGCTTGACTGGGATTCTGCTGCCTCTCACCCCAGTGGAGGAGCCAGGCTGAGTAGGACTGCATGTCTCTCTTTCTCCTCCACTCTTATCCTCAAACGCACTCGCACACACGCGTCCCCTCACTCCTTCAACTCTTCACTCTTGAGACGTCTCAGTCAAATGTTGCGCAAATGCTCCTTAAAACAAGCCCCACAATGAAACTTTAATGCGCGCGCTCACGTCTGAGGCACGCGAGGGACACAACTTAGTGTCACATCCCTGCAAGTACACAGAGAAACACCCCAAAAACTATGTCCGACCGCTTAAAACACGTGGGCGCGCGTGCGTGTGCGCGCACGATTTGTGCGTGTATACTTTACCCCGCGAGGGCAGAGAAAGTGAAAGAAGAAAAAAGAAGGAAAAAGTGAAAGTTTTCGTTGATGGAATGCAGCTTGTACCCGCACGAAAGTTAACGCGGCGTTTCACAAACGGCAGGAAATACAAAACACGTGTATTTATGTTGTAGCGTGTAATGCTATTTACTGTCAAGCTGCATTTGACAGATTATTTTATAGGTGGTGTTGTGTAAAATACAGATTATTTTGACCACAATATTCCAAACTAAACAGCAGGGAATCCTCGCTGCGAATGCGCGCCTGTGTGCCGCGATGCCTCATCTCGGGGCTGAGGGGTTTCTGCCACATTCTGTCGCACAAAGATGTTACTCTTCCTCCTGACACAACATCGTAAATCAGCTCAACTCCGTAGACCCACAGTCACTGGGGGTTAGAGTCACACACGGCGTGTAAAGCCCTGGTCTGACCAGCTTCCCTCCAGCCCGGACCGCGCGCTGCTCTCCTCGGCGCACTGCGCTGACTCCGCAGAAGGAAACCATCGGGGGAGTGTGTATGTAGGAAGGCGTTTTTTCTTCTTCTTCCCTTTGGTGCGTTTTTCCTCAAAGGTAGGACAAGAAGTTACAACACAGCTTCTGGTTGTCAGCGATCCCCGTGTCTAGGTGACTTGTTGAGTTTACGGTTTGGGAAAACGACGAGTGGGACAGAGAGGGGTCGTGCGTTCGTCACCGCGAGAGACCGGCGCGTTTCCAAAGAACGTCTTGACGCGCGGTTTTCTTCTCCTCGGCGGTGAAGCTGGGACCACACGTGATTCTCGGGATGAAAAAAGAGTGAGCGTTTTTTCCACCGTGTTGCATACACACACAAACATCTCACAACTGTCATAAACGTCAATGATACGTTTGTGAGAGGAACACCGACGTTGGTTCACCTCAGCGCGCGCCCTGTTGAAGAGGAGAAGGTTTCCCCACTTGAGGGCGAAATCAGACTTTTTTGAGGACGCCAAGTTGTGAAAAGTGCCAGGAGTCCCGGGGTCTGTCAGTTACAGCATGCAGCAATGGTAAATATGATTCTCTGCTCGTGCTAACTTAAGTTATTAATGTGAAACATGTCACTTTTTTCTCTTTTTCTTTTTCTTTTACAACTTCTGTGCTGGTCTGTCATCTGCACTCATGGCAGCAGCAACAACGTCTTTATGAGTACTTTATTTCCCACACGTGTTTCTTGTCATATCTACACATAGCTGGATGTTTTTATTTGCCTGCATTTCAGAGGACTTTGATTTATACTGCTTGTTGTGATCTTTTCCCCCCTTTCTATTTGTCTTACATAATCAGCATATTAAAGTCATAATCAGAAATGAGACCTATATAATATGTAACAGTAGAAGTAAGTTAACACAATCTGACTTAAATTAATAGTTTAATAGTTTTCATCACACCTTTCACAGTGCTCTCTTCTCCCCATAGACACAACAAAAGAAGTTTACTTGACATTAGGGGATACGTCAATTACCCCAGAAAGTATACAACATTATTAGATTGTTTACAGATATTTATGTCATAAGTCACTTGATGCTACCTGTAGATTTGGGCCTTCACATTTACAAACACAAACAAACCACTGAATGCAATTAAATGCAACTTAGTGCAATGTCTTCAGATAGCGAGCACACATAAACAGGGCTGATAGAAATGCGTACTGTGTGTTTACTTAAATAACTGTGAGCAGACTTCATTTCATAGCTGGCAGCAACATTTCTCAAGTTATTTTTCAGGCCTAAAATCCCTCTGCTGAAAATTCTACTTCACCTTTCTGCAGAATTCCTTCTTGTACTGCACACTGTTTTTCTGCAACAATTTATTGATTTCCTGAAATATTCACTGGCTTTTCTTTTTCAGTGATATTTATGTTTGTGTGTATGCGTTTTTAGCTTACACCAAAACCGACACGTTTGACCACGTGAGATGTCAATGCAAACAAAAGCTTTCGCTCATTTAAATTGCTGCCTTTTCACACAACTTTTGAAATATTTGTTAAATACACTTGTTTCAGCGTCCTGTGCTTCGGTTCCTCTCAGGCAGCTCTTGTCCAACGGTGGCAGTGAGACACAAGCAGAAGAGGCATTTCTTGTCTGTGAAAGACATTTCAGTGTGGACATGTCTGAATGCTTCGGGAGACAGGGAAGACAGAGGGAGACGAGTAGAACAAGAGAAACAGCGAGAGAGAGAGAGAGAGAGAGATTGAGATGAATGGCACCACTTAAAAGCACCACAAAAGTACCTTCACACTTATGTCAGCGAGATGTGTTTGAGATTAATGTTGAGCACAGTATTTTGGCCTGGTCTGAGTGTGTCAGGGATGTTTCATGAGCCTGCGCCGGTGCTGCGACTACACTGAAGAATGCCAATTTACATTCCTGGAGTGTCATTTCATTACTTTTATCTCCAGGCTGCTCTCTCCCTGCCAGACCAGTCAGGGGTCTGTCCAATTCAAATGCCCATTGCCACACAAATCACACACACACTAAAATGCCAGTATTTGTTTTTACGTGCGTATGTTTCTGTCTCTCTCGATAAGTACACACTTATTACATTCTCAGAGTCATTGGCGACAGAGAAAAAAGGTTGGACAACAAAACTCCACATCAAATAATGGAGAAGATGTCCGAGGTAAATGTCCTCATTATGCACTGAATAGACTCTGCTTATAGCACTGTTACGTGAGGTTAATAGAAAAAGTTAAAGTTGTCAGTGAGGCTGCAGCTAGGTCGTGATTCCTCTGGGTCTGTGGGAATCAGAGAGGGGAGAGAGTGTGTGAGAGCGTGTGTGTGTGTGTGTGTGTGTGTGTGTGGGGGGTGGGAGCCACTGGTTAGTCGGTTCAATAATCTGCTGGACAGGTAGGCCTGTGACGCCCCCCTTAGAGAGGCTGCTAATGAAGAGAAAGGCTGCTTAGTGGTGCTCCGCTCTGACCCCAGCACCCCTCCCTGTCCCCCCTGCTGGCTTCCTCTGATTACTGCTCACATCGAGAACTCTTTCTTCCTCTTCTCCCTCTCTTCCATCCTCTTCATTTCCTGTGGTTTTCTTACTTTCTCGCTCCCTGCCTCTTTATTTGAAAAATAATGGCCGCTAAGTGTATAAGGGAACTATTGATAACCCTTTTGGCATATTTATACATTTTATTCTCTCTTTTTTCCATTTGTGTACTTGCTTATTCCCATATTATTATTATTATTATTATTATTATTATTATTATTATTATTATTATTATTATTATTATTATTATTATTATTATTATAACACTTCACCTTTATGCTCAGACTCACTTTCTGTGCAATTTTAGTCACGACGAGGCTGCACTCTAATGTTGGGAGCTTTACCTCGGTGGCGCACGGGTGAAAGGATATATGTGTAAGCGCAGAGCAGGAGAAAAAAACAAACAAACAAAATGTATTTTAGATTAAGGGAAAAATGTACTTTCGCTCATGCTAACAGGCATACAGTATATATATTCAGCCTCAAGGACATCAAAGCAACATTCTTGCGTTATTTATCCAGGACTGGGTCATTGCGGCACCTATATGGCTCTGCTCCTCTCCATCTGTCCTCAGCCCCAATAATCTCTCGAGTGACTGATAGTGTGTGTTGGCAGTGACAGAAAGGTAATATTTTGAAAGAGGGAGTGGGGTCATATACCTAGTGGTGGCTTGAGATGGAAATCTTGGAGCAAGACCCTGAAACCAAAGCTTCAGGCTGTAGCAACTAAACAGAGGCACTGTGAAGTGTTCAAACAAATTGGATGGCAATTTAATAAAGAGAACAGTGTGAACACACACTTGATTTAAAACAATATACATAAAATGGACATAATTAAAACATTTTGTATCACAGCAAACAAAGAAACTGAATCTTCACACACTCATGAAAACTCTCTGGTTCCCTCTGAATACATTATGAAATTTGGTCTGTGTTCCTGTAACTCTTGAGTATGAAAAAAGACATGCATCGCAGAATGGAGAAGAGGTAATGAATAAGGTTGACAGCTGTTATGACAAGAACATTTAAGATGTTTTGTCTTGCCCTATCGTACAGATGGATATCTCTAAGTGTTTTTTATCTGCTAAACTATAGCATTTCCTCTGGAGTGTGACCATAGATCACTCGTGGAAAAGGCAAGTTAATGAGATTAAAATCGGGCCCGGTGCTACGAGCTGTGTATGAACTTTAAGCTGATACTCGTACTTACATGCGTTACACTTTTTGCGTCATTTTCCTTTTCCTTCGGGCTTCATTTCACATGCTAATCCAAACACTATCATACTTCTGGGGGAAGGCATCAGGAACACTTTGGTCTGCGTTCATGAACACACCCAGTGTGTGCAGAAGCCACACACTCCCTCAGTCTTTATTTGTTTAAAGTGAGAAATGATAGAACAGATTTTGCACGACTCAGCTTTCAGAAAATACACCCAGTGCTGCATTTTTCTGTCTACCCAGACACGGTCGTGATCCTTACTTTTTCGTCTGTAATTTGGGGTGGCCTTAATTGATTCTGTCCAGAACTAATTACCGGCAACCGTGTAAAATAAACACTTCAGTGTCACTGGGTGGCAACTGTCCGATCGGGAGGGAAATTACATTTTCACTTGTAATATGTTCTTCAGCAGGGCTGGAATATAACTCATGTCGACGCTATAGAAATACCAGAGACGCTGGACTTGTGTAACGAACAGGAGTGTAGTTGTAACCAAATGGCTCAGTTGGGAGGTATAGGGTTATGTGGTATAACTTATATTTTATAGCTCCCTCCTGCATCGACTGCACACAAGTTGTTCGATTTTGTTCCATGAACAGTGAGTGAGAAAATCTGGGGTTTCACTTGTGATGGAAACTCCAGACACCGCTTTGTTCCTTGCTTTCTTCTAGAATTTCTTATTCTCCTGTTGAGTCTCATTTCTTGCTTTCGGATAAAACGACATTTAATTGCTGCTGTTTCAATACATGCCACATATGTGGATGTTTGTTTAGAGGCTTCTTTTATTTTCTGGGTGTGTGCATTAGCGGCCCATGCCTCAGTGACTCAAACAGCATGGAAAGATATCCTCAGGCCATACAGAGTGATTTGATTAAAAGAGAATAATTTGCCCTAAAGGTGTCTTTTCGCTTCCCTCTAAAGAAGCTGGTGGAAGAAATCTGATATGACAAGATAAGTGGTGGCTCATGAAAAATTCCTGAGGACTGAGACGTAGCATGTTGACTTTGGAATTATTGCCCTGAGTGTCTAGTTCTCTGCTGGTAACTGTGTCTGACAATGTTATTTTTACACGAGTAGCCATTGAAATGATTCCTAAGGTTATCTATCCCGATTTCGCTAATTTAAAACCTGTTAAGAAGGACTGTAACAGTTGTTCTAAAACATCATACCTCATCATACTGTAACAGTTGTTTTAAACATCATACCTTTAACCAGGTCTGTAGGCTTGTCCACTTACTCTGACAGGACGGGTTGCTGAGTTTTCATGGACCGGTTGAGCCAATCAGGATAAGCCAAATAACCTTTCTAACCCCAGTTGAAGATATGTCTGTCGTACCGTGGCCCAGTTTCCAAACATTTCACCGTATTCCAGCAACTTAAAAAGTAATGCAACACGTGAGATGATTAACTGTGATCAAGTGTTTCCTGATGCAGTGCTTCCTCTTCCTGTCCTAGTCTTACCCTGGCGTCAGGTGACATGTAACATGTAGACGTTGGTGGCAACGGTGTTAGCATTGGAATCGGCGGGCTGGATTTGGGCCTACACATCTGGGCTTACACCGTTTACACCGTTTACACCGCTGTCCATAGCCCTCAAGCCAACGCTGACATTGGTAAGAAGAAGACACGTTCTTGTCCTTTCCCTGTGACCGCTAAGTATCAGAGGTCCTCCTTTCACCCTAGCTATCTTATATTTCACAAGGTTTAATAATGTTATGATTATTGCACAGGGATGCTCAACACACTTTTATTACTGATGCATTTCAATTGGAAGTTTCTTTTGTTCCTGCGCCATGTTTTCTTTCTGTCAATCAGGATGACGCAACAAAGAGACACAAAGTCTCGAACACCAGTCTCGTAGTTGAAAGTATTGTGTTTTTTACCTCCCATCCACACCCCCACATCACTAACTATGACTGTTGCATAGTCACATGGATGTATTTCATTTGTGTTGACCATTTCAAAAAATGTCGTGGTTTCATTTCCCTTGGCCTTGTTTTCTTGCTGAGCGACACAAAAAGTAGGAGGGACAATTTGTGTTCATGTTCATAAATGACTCGATTTAATTTTTAACTATCAGGAAAAGCAGCCATTGGGTGTGTGTGTGTGTGGGGGGGGTAAGGCCTTGCCTTGGCTTCTTCCTCCTACTGCAGTCGGGTCCTGTCGGTGTCACAGCAAAGAGTGAAGCGTCTGTGTTTTATTCATACACTCCACTACAGAGCTACTCCTGTTTGAAAGGCTGACACAAACAAACACGTTACGAGTTGGAACCCAGTTCACGGTACACAGGCGGAACCCTCAACCCGGGCCATCATGTGTCTCCTGGATTTGCTGAAAACTGAATAGCATTGCAATTTAAACAGTCAGTACCGGGAAGCATTGGTAAGTCTGTCCCGAATGGCAAAAGCATTACATGAAAATTTCATTATGCTTCTTCACAGGAGTGATTGGGCAGGCTTATAGAGCCCATTAGTGGACTCTCGGTGCACTCATATAACAGGGGGTGGGACAGTGCGTTACACTTATTTTATCACAAACAAATTGCCTTGACATTGACGCATACTATTTCCTAAAGTACACGGTACATTATCCAGTCCATCCAGTGTTCCATCAATAGTCATTCCAGAATCATTCAAGAGGCTTTGTTGGGGCTCTGATATGAGTTCATACATGTGTCAAACATAAAATAAACAGACAAGACAAGAGGTTATTAGTCCCGCTGTGGTTGACCAACGTGAGCAATGCAAAGCTAGGCTCAATATTTTAAACATAAAACGGTGTTGTGTCCCATTTGACTTCCACAAAGACACATTTTTCTCAAATGTTTGGATTTGTAAAAATATACAGAAACTGTAGAAATTCAACACAAATGGCCAAAGGGAGATTCCAGCCACTGCAAAATCTTAATGGAGGACTATGGAAATTCCTGGTATGTACTGAAAGTTTGATGTTGTTACTGCTTCATATTGTTATTACGTAATATAGTGGGAATCGATATGTCTAATTCCAATAAAAAACAACTGTGTAATCAATCCCCAGCTATTGTAAAACTTAATATATAAAATGTTGTAAAAAGAAAATTGTAAAATGTATTACATTTTATAATATTTTATTCATGAAGTATAAATCTAACAAATATTGTGTGTGTCCTTATCCGAGCTAAACAAGGTTACAGCTAGAAAGGCAGAGGACAGAGGCTGTTACGTCCCCTTTTTGGTCTAGCAAAGGAGAATATTTCTATCACTCAAGATGTATTCAAGTGCTCCGTAAATAGTGTTGTTTCTGGTTATCCACTGCATTCATCCTGCTGTGCTGTACTACTTAGCTATTTGCGACACTGTTCCAGCAACGATTTCCAGTCGTCCATCTGACGAACAGATACGCTCCTATTTTAATCAACACTGCCGTCCTCTCAGGCAGAGGAACGACTAGCATTTCTTCTTGTGTTATTTGTGTGTTGATGAGTTGTAACCAATGTATGAATCCCATCTATGCTGGATCAAGAGGGACACATGGTTACCGTGTTTTTTTAAGAATTGACTTTGCGTGTCATGAATATTCTGAGTATGATTCAGCCACAGTTGACAAAGCCCTCTAGTGGCCATACGAGTGATTCAATTTGTCTGTTGAAAGTAAAGGAGGACGTTGTTGTACATCGTCATGAGAGATTGATGCACCCTGTTCCTAGCACACAGTTAATATTGGTTTCATTCTACCAAGAGCTTCATAGAGGTTCATAGAACTCCATAGTGGCATTTATATCGCCCCTCTGGCAGTAAGAGTAATTACATTACCAATGTTGACATACTTATGACGTATGCCTTCAAGTTAGCTTGTACATCTCCCCAAGTAGTACTATCTTCAAGTCTTTTCATTCACATATTGAAGGAGCTCTGCACTACTATTACCAATGCATGTCCAAGGGCAGTAACGTGATATCCGTGTCCCCCTTTTGTTTTGCGCTCTCCAACAATTAAAAGCTAAACCAATAGAGAGATACATTTTACTTTTAAACTTTTAAATCTAAATCCTCCAATACAGAGACATTTCTTGGACGTTTATGATTTTCCGCCGTACTCCTAGCTGCTGCTGCGGTCTCACTCCCCTTACTGACCCCTACAGCTCTGGCTAGCTAACGTAAAACACACCACCAGTGGGCCGAAGCGGGTAAATCGCCACCGACACCACAACGCCTGTATACTGCCAAATACGTAGAGAGCTTTCCCTGGGCAGCGATAGGCCTGAACAGCCTCGGGTGAACTTGTTTGACTTGAATGTAACACCTGTTTATTTATATGTGAAACACCCAAACTCCAGCTTTAACTTAAGTACTCATTTTAAACCAAACGATTGGCTTTCCCAAACCCTAATCATCCCCCATAAAACTATTTTTTCCAACTGTGATTTTTTACAGTTTTGGAAGTCAATGATGAATGATGCCGTCATGCTGAACGCTGATAGCCGTTACACACCTGCTAAGCACTCAATGCAGTGAGCATCTACATTCATTTTGTTTGTAGTGAGCCTTGATCTCAGTTTGGTGGGAACACATGGATTTATTCTACAAACTGATTTGATCAAATCTCAAAAACGTCCTACTTCAGTCTGATACCTAAGATCAAACCTCACCATAACTCAGGGTTCGTACAGTCATGGAAAACCTGGAAAAGTCAAGGAATTTTAAAATGGTCATTTCCAGGCCTGGAAAAGTCTTGGAAAAAACTTAAATCATAAAAGTTTTAGAAAAGTCATGGACATTTGTTATAATCACGTGTTCATTTACGCCGTGTTTGAAATAATGAATGTGACTTTTAAAGAAAGACGCTCAAAATATAAGCTGGCGTACACACATTTTCTAACTGTATCATGATTATACCGAGATTTCAGTTTGTTCATGGAAATATGGTGAAATTTATGGAAGAGTCATGGAAAAGTCATGGAAATCCATTGGTCAAAATGTGTAAAAACCCTGCTATCTGTGTCTCAATCAACGTCCCACTCTCCACGGTATATGCACGTTTAATTAATCATGCTACATCTATTGAACTGCTCTGTAGCATGCAATACATCACGATGAACCTGGATGACCTGTTAGAACTTCTATCCTGTGATTGTTGGTGACAAAGTTGCTATTAACGGTGATAATCATAGTAATCAAGCAGTCTAAGTATGATGGGCTTAAGTGTTTTTGTTTGGTCCTTAGTTCACTTTTCCTGTTCAAGGGAAACCAAACCGTGTGAAGGGCACATCTGTATATGTGTTCCGATGCCCGTGTGTGTCTGTGATTGCGTCCGTGCGTTTTCACATGCGGTTGTGGCCGCGTGTGCTTTTGAAGCTAAGAGGAAATCTGTTGACAGGTAGTGTGTCAGCAGGGGGACAGTGGCGCTTTTGAGACGGACACAAGAGACGAGTCTCAGGGAGAAGGAGAGAGAAAGAGGGCCTCTTTCATGTGACTATGCATTCCACCAAGGCACAGGCAGAGAGAGGCACAAGACGAGACATGCGTCCCCCCCGTCCCGTCCCCCCTCGTCACTCCCTCTGCCTCCTCCCCCATCTAGCCTCCACCCTTACTCTCTGCCAGTGACCTTAACATTTCCCCCCCCCCCCCCCCTCAAAAAACATGTTGGAATTCCTCTTGAGCATCTGTGTCCTGGCGGGAGAGTCAGACGCGCACACACATACATGACATACATGAATGTGCGCACACACACCGTCGCAGACCAATCTGTTTTGAATATTGTGGCGCTGTGGAGGGGCTGTCCTTGTTGTTCCCCGGAGCTGAAGGAGGCCGGCCTCGAGACACTCGCACACAAAGACATGGACACATGCTCGCACACACATTCTCTCCTCCTTCTTGTTTCTTTATTGTACCTCCTGTCACTTAGTCCTATTCATTTAACCTTTCATTAGAGCCAGCAGACAGCCCTGTGTGTGTCTGCACAGCTTCAGGAACAATGCCAAAAAAAGCCCCACTGTCACAGTTATTAGATTCCTCTGGCCCCCCTTTACCCCGGCAACTCAATATTAAGAGAGGGAAAGTGAAAGAGGCAGGAGGCAGAAAGGGGTAAAAGAGAGAGAAAGGGGGTAGCATGGTTGACGCTGCATAGCGTACGATGGCGAAGGATCCTCTTCACCTGTCAAGGACATGTGCCACATGTTGATAGTAGACAGGTCTCAGGCAGAACAAGGACGGGAATGTCGACCATCACGGAAAAGAGACACAGAGAGGAGAGGACAAGTGTGGTGTGACTGTCTTGTGCCGTGCAGGCAGCACCCAGGAGGAGACTGAAAGCACACACATTGAATTGGACTCGGGATCTGTACAGAATCCTAACTAGTGGCACCGATGACGAGCATTAGGAAGGTCTAATACCTCATATTTTCGCTGATGGTCCCGTTACTTATGACCAGTGGTAGGAAAACGTTATGTGGCCCTCTCAGGAAAAAGTTTGGGGACCCCTGCTTATGACGGTCCTTTAGAAGCATCTATATTAAGTTGAGACTTTTTCATAACCAATTAAAAGTCCCTTACAGTAACTTTAAACATATAGTGAAAACGGTGCCAATAGGAAGTGATTTCATACTGAACCTTCTTTTTTTAATCATTATACTCACGAGGTACTAATAACTATTTTAACCAAGCAATTGGAAACTTTTAAAATTGTGTGTTGTGTAATGTCATGAGGTGATTGTGCCAGGACTTTCTTTTTAAATAATCAGTAATAATAATCTTTCCCCATAACTGAAAACAAGTGCTGCAAGTTTCTAACCAGCGAAAAAGTTGAATAATGGTGTAGTCACTAAAATTATACCTTGTACTTCTAGATTGGAATACTTGTTCTGATACTTTAAGTATTTTATGTAAAAGCATTTCCTCCTTATGTTAATAGAAAATGCAAACTGGGCCGCACCGTTTCCTTCTAAATGAATTTGCTGTACATAAATGTAATTTGTTGGTGACAGGGTTGGAATAACAGAAATCATGTGGACTACAAATATCTGCACAAATATCTGCACACACAGGTTTGGATGATTACTAATTCGTCCACCAAACCTAAACTTAAAAATCAGCCGTTTCTGTTTTCAATGTGCATGTGTACTCTGAACGCGGTGATTAAACGCCTTTGGATCTGCTATGATGAAGAGCTGCCTCTCTGGTAACTCTTAGGAAAGCCTCATGCAGCCCAGTGCAGCCCAGTGCAGCCCAGTGAAGCCCAGTGCAGCCCAGTGCAGCCCAGTGAAGCCCAGTGAAGCCCAGTGAAGCTGTGCTTCGGTCAGTCCAGCCCAGTCAGCAGCCAGCGGACAGTGAAGCTTCCTCCAGTAATACATTAGCAGAAAATGGATCAAGGCCTAGAGTGGAAAGGCATTGGTCACTCTGGTGGGGGGCAATGAATCGCTCACCAGTCATTGTAGATTGAGCTAGTGCACACACACACACACCGAGGAACACACACACTTTCCCCGCCCTGAAGACAGCGGGCCAGAAACACAGCAACAGTCTGAACCCTGACCATCAGGCAGTAGTCTTGATGAAGTCCATCTCTCACTTCTGTCACCCCTCTGCTCCAAACCCTCCCTCTCGCCCCCCTCTGAGGCCACCGCTCGCTCCGTGAGACTGACTCTTTATTATCCTCTTCCCGTCACTTAGTTAGAGCTGTGACCAGCAGTCTGTCTCTTGTCTGTCCTCTCTGTCATCCTCTTTTCCACCCTCTCCCTCTGCCTCGAGGCTGTCGATCCACCTGTCTGCCCCACATCTCTCTAATTCTCTGATTGAAGTCTCCTTCCTCTCTCAGGGGCTGGAATTGATGGTGGTGTTATTGTGTCCAGTTCTCTGGCCCTAAAGCCGTTCCTTCAGGTCAGCACTACTACACCATTTAAGACACGCTGGGAATGGGGTAGACAGTGAAAACCTTCTTCTTTTTTGTTGTTTTGTGTGTGCATGTTCTTATATGCGTGCATACTTGTGTGTGTTTGGACCAGGGTTATCCATTTGCCTTGTCAGTTTGAGTAATCAGTGCGCTTGATTGGTTTTGAAAATATTTCAAAATTCACAAATATCTTGACCTTCAAGCTGAACTATTTTGTCATTTTGAATAAGTGACAATATATTTTCCATGTTCCGGCTCTAGTGTAATGTTTGCCCTTGGTCACTTTAGACATGCACAATTGATTTGATTGTATTCTTTGTTCAGTGGGGCTTTCTTGTAGCATATTTCAATGAATTTCAAACTTAATTTCAAATGTTACAGTCATTTCGAGTTTGGTGGTAAGTTGGTTTTAATGTTTCCTGATGAAAACAAATCTACCTGTTTATAATTCTGTTCTTTTTAAAAATGATTATGTTCTTGTTTCTCCTAACACTCCTAATGCTCAACATGCATGTATTTCAATTTCAAGGTCAAGTTGGCCTTCAGCCTGAATGATTTGTTACCTGCATTATGTATTCACATTTACCCACTTTAGTTTTTTCCATAGCTTGCTTTCGCTATAAGGATGCTCTTTGAATATATTGTAAATCTTACCTTGTACCAGTATTCAGCTATAAAGTCGTTGGTAAAAAGAACAGATATATAGTTTAATTTCCCTGAGCTTTTTCTCTTTCTTTTTCTGTCTCTCGTTGTCCCCGTCTCTTTTTTTTCTCTCTCTCTTTTTCTTACTCTAGCCCCCAGTCCCTCCCCAGCATGGACCTTGTATTTATTACCCTCTAAGTAATCACTTTGCTTTCTCTTTTGATAGACTGTTATTGCTCTAACTAGCCGAGGTCCCTATAGGTATTTGGAGGCTTTCCAGTTTTATTAGACAAAGGCCTCATTATTCAAGGCCAGCATTAAGACCACCATTAGATCCATTTGCCCCCTAGTCACATGTATCCAGTTGCAGCCAATTCATATTATAGCACACTTAGTATTTACAACACAAACATGCTCATTCCCTCTTGTCAAGGTTAAATATAGACGATATTGAGTAAGCTTTGCCACTTTGCGAGAGGTAGCTGTGAAGATGTCTCTGCTCTTCTCAACATTAAAATAACAGTCTTTGCACACATTACATAGATAATGTCAACATGAATATCTGGTGCTTTGATAGTTCTTTTTTTTAAGTTGAGGGGACATTTTATAAAAACTATGATGATACAGGTATTGTGCATGTTTCTGTCATTTTATAAAAGGGAACACAAGTTTTCTGGGAGATCATATCCAGTGGAATTCAGACCTGCATCGTGAAAGCTGCGCTAAGAGGGAACCAGTATAATAAGAGGGAACCAGTATAATCGCATATGGTTTCCTTATTCTCAAGACATTACTTTGTGTAATTAGGGATGGGTAGCAAAACCTGGTATTAAACAGGCACAGGAGCTTAACTATTAAAGACAAGAGTATCGATCAGCTCCAACGTTATTGGTTCTTTTATTGGTTCTTTTGTAACGTTTTAGTTAAATTCATTATCAGGCTGCAGGAGGATCTCCTCTGCTCTTTGTGTAAGTGCTCTCTCCAACGACACACACTCATAAACACACACAAGGAGACAACATGGAGCGAAGTCAGTGAACATTAGAGCGGACAGGCCGCGGTGGTGGCAGGGGAATGAACCAGGTGAAGATAACTCAAAGATTATTCAAGTTTATTACAGCTAAATCTTTTACTGTACAATTACTGGTCGTATTCCAATTGGAAAGTACTTGCCATGCTAACTAGCCTAGCTTGCTAACTAGCTTTATCTTGCTAATGTGGGCAATGATTTCAACTAGACTAGCCTTTTGGTTTTGGTAATGTTATGTCTATATATGCTGAGTCACTGGTAGCGGCTAGCAAATGCTAATCGGCTCTCTTACTCATCCACGAGATACTCCAGTAGATCAAACATCCCAGATATCAAAACCGTATTATAAGACATACATATATACGGTAGAATTATCTCAAAAGACACATCACAACTGTAATATATAGAAGTAGAAAGGACCATGATCCGAAAGATCAGTCATTAGCACGAAATAACCACCAACTTCGGTCCAGAGCATCACATCGTGCGTTCGGTCTTTCGTGGTCCTAACAAGGTGTGTATTGTGACTTCCTCTTCAGGCCTGGGGGATTCAAAAGATAAACAGACACTCAACCTGTGGAGAGATTTAAGGTGCCCCAGTTTTGATTTCTTCCATTTATTTGTTGCAGCTTTTTAATTTCTTTGCAGCCACCGGTGTGTCCAATATGGTGCTCAGTCCTCCTAATCGATGGCCCCTTATTGGGTTTCTGCGTTTGGTCAAATATCTCATCGCTTTCGGGCCCCTCAGGCAACAACATCCAAACTAATAAGAAATCTCCTCTGTCTCTCGGGTTGGGTCTACAGATGAAAAAAATGATTAGTGCAGACATAGTATGTATCTGTGACTGAAAACAGATTTTCAACAAGTTTGCCAAGTTAAAACTAAAACCTCCAACAGAGCAGTTGACATGCTGACTGATGAGGAGGATGCTGATATGTCTCCAAACTGAGCTTGTTTAATTTACAAGTTTATTTTCCTGTGTTCGTCTCTCTCTTGAAACAAAGTTTTACACACCCAAAAACTGAACTTTTCAAAAATGTTCTCCTGAGTGGATCCATCTCAAAATGCATGTTTGGATGAGGAAAAACAAGCTTCTCCCAAACACTGATGTACAGTACACCTATGAAGCCAACTTTCTCTTCCTTCTAGGTGCTTTTTTTGGATGCCAATAGCTGATTAAATTTGGCAGGTGCTCTGCATTAATGTTGATGCTATCAGACAAGTTTACACAAGTTAAATAAAATAATTGTATTCATAGTCTAAGTAAAGGAGTGCATTTACAAGCTGCAATCGCATCCATATTTGTTCCTTTTTCACTTGTTTGTCAACAACGGTAACAGAAAATGAGCATGGGTCACCGGTCCGTGAATCAATCTTTGTAAGATGTATTGTTTGCAGACAAGAGAGTTGGCAAGAAGAGTGTTTGGCATTTTCTTGTCATTCTTTTATTCCAGCATGGATATTACATATGACTGGTGTTTTCTGATTCTTTGGCTTTGACGTGGGCTTGGTTTCAGACGCCTGTGTTTGCTGCTTTACTGTTGCAATGTCGCAAATTGGTTAGAGCTATTGCTTCATGGGTAGTTCCTCTGAATGTAGCCGGTTGTACCTGAACGGGTTGAGTGCTTGATATTTAGTATGTTAACGCTGGTATAAAGTACACACCTCAGACATGGAAGCAGCTAAATACAACCATCATGGTACTTAATTTATGTTAAAGAGATATGAGACACATGCACATCGTTATGTTCACGCAGTTGTGTTAAATGTTATGGCCCTCACTGAATTAGTATATTTTAACCCTAAATATACTTAGGAAAAAAGACTGGACCAACTCCCAGCCTTAACCTTGATGTTATCTTCTTTCTAACGCTCAACAACCTTAATGATAAAAAAAAATATAACGGATGAGGTCTGGCAAAAATATCCATTGTCTTAAAGTTGAAAAATTTTTTTTTTTTTCTCACACATATACAGTAAAGTAGCACACACATTTATGCACACGCAAAAACACAGAGCATGAAATAAAGGTTCTCTTCAAAAGTTGCTAAACATGCAAATAGGGTCAGGATAAGAGAGGGAGAGAATAATGCATTAATGTACTACAGTATCGGAATCTATATTCACCTCATTGATATATCTCCTGTCGACACATAGATAAACAGAGTGTGTGTGTGTGTGTGTGTGTGTGTGTGTGTGTGTGTGCACAAAGAGAAAGAGAGGGGAAGAGAGAGAGTGCCACTTTGGAGTAAAGCTGTCATTACTCCGGCTGGAGCACTCCCTCATAAATACTGATAATGAGATGTTTTCAGCAGGCCAATCATTTGCCATTGTAGAAGAAGGTAATGTGACAGGAACACTCTTTCCTCTTCTTCTTTCTGGAGATGACACTCCAGATTTTATTTTGCTAGATTCTATTTGGTTTGTTTGACAGCACAATAGAAAATAATAGACTTCTTGTTCTGTGGCTATTGAAGAAAAAGAGAAACATTTTGTAATTTACTACATGTCTACATTTAATAAATCCCTATGTTGTTTTTTCAAGATATACTTATTTCTCATCGTCTGCATTTTTTTGGAATAAAAACATTTAAAACAACACATTTTATTTAACTCAATTTATTAAGGGGATGTTTTGCTGTGAAACAATTTGACCACAGTACAGTCTGTTTCACACAAAATAAGTTGTGACGTCATTTTGACCAACCGCGTAAGTTAAGCAATTTGCAAGCGACTATTACTCTTGAAACTGGAAGGTGCAGCTTTTTGGGGTCTACGGTAAGCTTGCAAATTACTTTCGAAAATCGAAATTGGGCCACTGATTGGATGGAAAAGCCACTATATGAGCAGTTGTGTATTAATGGCCGTGGTTACCACCACCCCTAATGAGTTTGAAACAGTCCGCATCCAGCCTTCTACAGGCAGTCAGCGTCGGTCCTTTAGAGACCATGACAGCCATCATCTTACCCAACAGCGTGGAGTGCCATGGATTGACCTGACCTGATGATGGGATCAGACCGTGCTCATGGGTGTCACCGTCAGGGCGTTTAAGTCACATGGGTTGTTTTTGAGAGCACTGACAGACGGTCGGGTCTTGAGGGTAAACCCTCACAAGGTGGATGCCTAACCTCAACCATCTTAAGTTGCTAAGGCAACTTGTAGATAACAATCGTGACAAAACCTTGTCATACAACCTGTTTTCCTGTTCAGCTTGTAGGATGCGTGGAGTCCACCTGTTAATGTCGACATGTTTTACGTACTGAGGCCTTTGAAGACAACCGGCACATTTGTCATAGAGGAAATGTGTTTTTGTGACAAACCGTGGATATCCATGTCTTCATAAATCACAGGTAACACTGCATATGGTGTTTGTATTTGTGTGAGGGTCTAGGCATTCAGAGCTTCTATCTCATCCCTTTTACCAACAGATTCACTGTGTGACGTCCTAATCGTGTTTGGGAGCTTCCCTCAGCAGGTCGGCCACATGAAGGGCCCTCTGCTCTCGACCCCCCTGGCTCAGAATGAACTGAGATCTCTAGAGGCATTCCCAGGTTAAAATAAACAAGATCATGCCTTTGAAAAGCGGCCATTGACACACCACTATATATATATATCTTTCCTATGGGCCATCACTCTAATGGGTGTTCCCTCGGCAGCTCTATGAAAGCACTGTGCAGCATGTCATTTTCCGACGGCCATTAACCAGCATCCTTGATCATTTTAATAGTCCCTCCATACTGCATCTCTCCGACTCCGCGGTGATTGGACAAACACGGGTGTCCCTAGTGATATGAGAAGAATACATTGAGGAGCTACTGTGGTTTTCCATGGCCTCGCTGTGTATTGTTTACTGGGTCTGCTTGATTGCCCTCTGTCCAAATCAGAGGGTACAGGCAGGCAGTGCAGGGGTCTACAGGGACGCACTGTGTTGTGGACTGTCCCAACGTGCTAAGAATATTCACTCAACCCATGACTCAGAGGGGCTACCCATCCATAGCTCAGTAAACACACACAGAAACACACACACGCACATATAGTAAGAGCCATACATTTGTGCAACGGGGACTATATGGCCATGCATAAATGGTGGGGTGGGCGTTTGAGAGTGTGTGTGTGTGCGTGTGTGGTAGGAAGCCATGTCTGCCTCCACGTCACAGATAATTACCCCCCTGTGTGACTTTGCTCCTCACAGTGGGAAAACACAGCAGACCCCCCTCATTGATAGTAGCACTGCAGCTGCAACATAACAGCAACCATGTGCTATCTGAGATGAAACACTAGTTAGATACAGTTTGATATATACAAACATATTTTCCTCTAGTCTTGCCTGTTCTTTGCTTTCTTTTTAAAATATGTTCTCTCTCTCTGACCATATAGCTCGAGGTCATACAGCTCATTGCCAGTGTCAGCCACTTCCATAAAAGTGTAAAAAAAAGAGCAGCTTTTCTCCGTCGTAATCTTCACCCGTCTCTGATTTCTATCTGTTAATCCCTTGTTTTAAACTCATAATTAAGCTAATTAGACACTCTATCTCAGTACAATTGGCCATAGAGTGAAAATATTCGAAGAGCAAGGTTACATCTCTGAGTTAGAATTTGATAAATGCTAAAGGCCAACGCAGTCATTCAAGCTTTAAATACTTTTGGTAGCTGGAATGTTTTTTGCTTAATCTGCTGTGCAGATATTTTCAGAGGCATGTTTTGTTTTAAAAACCTCGTGGAATTCATATTTCACAGTCTTGATTTCAGAGCAGGTCTGGTCCTCAAGGTCACCTCTGGTAACCTTGCAAACCAGGAGGGTAGCTTATCAAAGCAAAGCACACTACGTCAAATGCGTCTTTTTTCTCTCTTGCAGAATGATGCAGAGGTAGAATTAAAGCACGCTAGGATAAAGTCGTCTTTTAGAACATTCTGGTGTGTCGGGTTTTCTGTGGACAGAGAGAGAGATCAGAAATGGTTCTGTCTATCACACAGAGAGATTAGATTAGATATTCCTTTATTAGTCCCACAGTGGGGAAATGTCAGGATCACAGCAGCGGGCGCACATTAGAGCATTAAATACAACGTAGAGGGATAGAGACTTTCTTTTTTAAGTAAATGTTTGTGAAATTCATTCCTTGGTGACAGCCGATGCAAGTTACGGGACAGATGTCTTTGAAAAACACAAGCGGCCAATGCCTCAACATGATTGAGCGATTAACGTCTCTCTTATTCTGCTTGTTTTGTGATATACATGCCTAAAAAGGGGGATAACTTTCGTGTATCTGGCAACACTGAGATCAGTCGACCAATGACTGTTCAGGTGGAACGTAAGGGAGATACCATTTACAAAACTTGTAAGGGGTAAAAACTAGTTTGTGAAAGACCCAGAGAAACGCAAATATCAAACGAAGCAAAATCCCGGACGTAAGTTTGGAAACCCTGCCGGACCAATTTTTTTTTCTCTGAAAAAGAGGACACGTCCGGGGAAAACTGGACGTCTGGTCACCCTGACCACTAGCCCTCACATGTCGGTCAACCGCTGTTATATCCTCTTTTGAAAAATATGGTAAAGTTAGACACAATCTCGTTTTTTTCTATATTTAAATTATAATTTTGTTGCAAAAAGGCCTCTCAGCCATGATTCTGTCTTGTGGTCCTGAATTTGTGGAAGCTGAGTGAAATAATATTTGATTATCTCAGAAAGATGTTAGGGGAATTCAATCTTTGTGTTTGTTTGTGCGTGTAAAAGTTTTGACCCTGTCTCTGAGGGTTGCGGTGACTTGATGTTGTTTAGACTCATCTCCCTGCCTCCCCCCCCCCCTGGAGACCCGTCTTAGTAGCAATCCCAGCATCCTGTTCACTGCTCCGTTGCATCCATATCGCACTAATGATCATGGGAGTGGACAGCTGCTTAATGCAGTCGTGTCATCAGAGCGCCTTTCTGATAGCAGCTCCATTGCACTTGACGGGACTCGAATGCATCTGGTGCACACGAGCCCCCCACATTTAGCAGATCCACTAATGCGGTTCTGGAACCTCTCGGTAAAGGTGTATTAGATGTGTCCCGTATCGCAGTTGCAGTACATGATTACAAGACATATCATTTGGAGTGTGTGATTACAGACGGGGGTTCTCGTAATTTTTCGCTGCTCATAACGCTATCAAATTTCAAAGTGTTGCTCTCAATTACATTACCAATGTGTGTCAGAAATGATTATTAGATTAGAGGGGACCTTTCTGTTTAACTTTACAGAATCAGAGAAACATGTGCTGCAGTTACTCCCCCCCCCCCCCCACCCATGCTTGACAGACTCACGGTTTGGTGACTGCTTGGCGACCCATCCTGCACTGGAGGGGTGCCCCCCCTCGGCCAGTACTGGTCACCTGACCGCAGTATATGCATTTATCCAATCATGCGCTCTCTCTCTCTCTCTCTCTCTCTCTCTCTCTCACACTCCGCTGGAGCGCTCCTGTCCGGTGCAGCTAAAATAACAGCAGAGCAGTTGGAATAATACAAGTTTCATAAGAGTGTGAGAGGAAAGGTACACCCGCTCAAGGTGAACATGTGGGATCTCAACATGTGGCTTGTTTTCTCCACTCGCATGTGTGTCTGTGTGTGTGTGTGTGTGTGTGTGTGTGTGTGTGTGTGTGTTTGGTTCTTAAACGTACCTGAAAGGACACTTCAAATCACAAATTCAATTCCAATATACCTCCTTTGTCATCTAGTTATGCATTACGCATATAGCGTCAAACTATTCTGAAGGAATTGTTTTGTTTTGTGTATCCTCAATTAAGAGGTTGTTAGGTTGAAAAAGAAAAATAGCTAAATGTATCACAATTGCACTATCTCTTTGTGTATTTGCCTTAAAATAAAATTGAATATATATATAAAAAAGGCAGGCATTAAAGCCAATGAATCAATAACACTCCGATACAACAGGAGAGCCTTGCACACCTTATTACAAACACCATCAGTTTTGAGATGTAACAGAGACAGAGTGGTACAGCTAACTGGAAGCAGGGTCCCATTAAACTATAGAGGGAGAACATCAGGGACACTGTTTCTGGAAAGATGTTTTACTTCAATGTCATTTCTCTGTGGCCTGAGACCACAGAACAGTTCCATCCAGCTCTATTGTTTTGGGCTAGTGGCAAAAATCACAAACCTTAAAACCTGAGCAAATAAAACCACAAATATCTGCATAGCTGCCTATGCTAAGAGGTACATGAGAACATGTGAATATGTTTTTTTTGCAATTTAAGTGAACCCAGCCTTTAAATCTGTCAGAGACTAAAGGCTGGAGACGATGTGTACTCATGACCACCGCCGCTCCTCACTCATCTCGGAGCCCTGTCCGTCCCTCGTTTTTTGGTGCCTCTGCCTTCTCCCTCTCCTTCCTTTCCTCTCTCTCTCCTTCTCTCCTCCTCCCATCCTCCCTTCTTGCAGTTCATATTTCAGTTTGCTCCCAGGAGCTCGCAGGTCTGTGCCAGACGGAAATTCGCTGAGGCTGCAGGAGCCCCCTCGGAGGCCACATGGAGGAGGGACAGGAGGGGAACAATCAGGCCCAGTCCTTTCCTTGCTATCCCTCTCTCTCCATGTACTTTTCTCTCCCTTTCACCCCTTCTTATTTTCTCTTTCTCCCTTACTCTTGTCCCCCCCCCCCCTCCGTCTCTCTCCGTCTCCTCTGCATCTCCAGCCTGCCAGGCTACACAGGTCCTCAGGGTGACTTGCTCTTGGCCCTTAGCACAGAGCTCTCCCCTTTCCTCCTTCATCCACTGCCCCCCCCTCCCTCTCAACTCCTCCTCCTCCTCCTTTTACTCCTGTCCTCCTCTCCCTCCACTCTCCTCCTTCCCTTCGCCAGCGCTCTTCTCCCCGGGGGGAAGACGGTGAGGCCATCCAGTCCCGAGCTGTCCATCAGCGCGGGTGTTTACTTGCAGCGTGACAGGCCGACACATCTGGAGCGCATATTCACCAGTGTTCACACTCTTTTCTCCCGTTCACTCTCTGCTGCCCCTCTAGATGTCCCGATGCTGCCAGGAGCAACATTTTTTCCGCTCATTTTGGGGCCCTTTGTCGTCGTTATGTCGAGCCCACCTCTAACTTTTGTACACACACGAGGACACGCACATGCAGAGATTTGTTTTAGTCCGTTTTCCCCTCATTCTTTCATCCCTCCAGTGGTTTCTCTGTTGCATGACAGAAATTGGAGTTAACCGCCAGCAGGGGTGGGCTGAGCGGGTAGTCAGGGCAGTGATAGGGATGGGGGTAAAAGTCATCCTTCTCTCATTCATTTCTCCCTCTTCCTCTTCTTCTATCGGTATCCCGATCTCTTTGCCTGTTCTCTCTTTTCAGTGAGCGCAAACTAATTACAGCAGCTCCTTCGATGCTTTTTGGAAACCCATGACTACTGGTCTAATGAAGTGACACTCTTTCTTCATCAAGTGTCTCCCACCCCCATCTCCCACCCAGTCACCCACCCACCCACCCAGTCTGTTTTCCCAACATTCCTGTGCTGCTGTGTGACTGTGATGGCTTGTCATCTCGCAGGAATGTCCTGCTCTCCCACCTCGTCCCCCCGATTTGGCGTGAAGCATTTGCTCCTGGTTTCCGACTCTGCACATGTGTACACACACACACACACGCACACACACACTTGAAAAAAAAATGTTCATGCAGATGGTGTCCATTGGGCTGCATACCTACTACCCTTGGCGTGCGGCCACAACAAGCACAGCCATTCTCAGATAGTCCCCAGCTTGTTTTTCAACTTTAGAAAGTGTGCATTAAGTTATTTTATCTTATGTTGCCGGTGGTAAAAAAGAGCCATTTACTCTTTATTCTAAACCCGAGGAATTCTTTTGATTGCAGTCATGACCAAATATAATCTACCGGGCCGTTTTTTTTAAAGGAAAAACACAGTTTCATATTTGTGATATAGAGTGAGTCCCCATAGACTCAGGTTGCACCGCATTATGCAAAAATAAATTGTGATCACAATTATTAGCAAAATGTAACATATAATGACATAAAAAAATTGTTTTAATTCAACATCGTAAACATTTTCTAGACGCATATATTCTTCATATCCACATATATTCTTCATCCAAGAAATTTGAATAGATTCTGTTATATGAAGCACGGGTGACATCTAGACAAGGAACATGCTACACTTGAGGACCCGAGGGAAAACTTACAAAGAAAGGCAATAAGAGAGAATATTTCCGGTGCGTTTGCATTCATATGTGTGTGTGTGTGTGTGTGTGTGTGTGTTTGTGTGTGTGTGTGTGTGTACAAGCGACATAGTCTACTGACTGGCATCATCCTCTGGAACAAGTCTGGCTCCTTCTAGATCTGGTGGACGTGTGTGTGCTTGTGTGGTATTATTTGCGTGTGTGCGTGTGTGAATGTGTAGGAGATATCACCGGGCGCTCATGTTTATTCAGCTCAACGCCTGGATGACCAGGACTTATCCGCCGTCCTGATTACCTGGCCTGGCCTGCCGCCATTAATCCTTCAGAGACCTCAGGCCCCTTAAACAGCCCAATCTCTACACGCACAAGCAAAAAACACACACACACACACACACACAGACAGAAAGCCACACATGCATGTTCGTCGTGTATATACCGTGTATATACTGTATATATATATATATATATACATATATATATATATATATATATATAATATCTAATGTGTGTATGTATGTGTGTTTATTTGTGCATGCACTACGTCATTTGGGCCTCTAGGAACCTTCCAGGCATCTCTCTTGGCCCCTAGTCCCTTTAATTCCCAGTGAATTGTGTGTGTGTGTGTGTGTGTGTGTGTGTGTGTGTGTGTGTGTGTGTGTGTGTGAGAAGAAGACTCACATAATTATGTTTTATGTTGAGTAACAATTACCGTATTGTAGCTCTTTTCCCATAACAACCATATTTTTCTTCTTCATTTTTGGTGAGGGGCCTGTTGGAGCAAACTGAGTGTGCGAGCATATTGCGCGTGAGTGTGTGTGTGAGAGTGTGTGTTCATGTGTATTCAGGACACCAGGGTTCTTTTTAGTAATAGTCACAGGGCCAAGACAAAATATTGACCGTGGCTGTGTTCCCTATTCTGGTTTTGCCCATAATAAATGATGCAGATTGGAAAAGTAGAAACACATTTGGGCTGATAAGTAGCCTTTGGAGCTGGCTCGCTATGCCATTGAGGGGGGGGGGGGGGGGGGGGGTTCTCTTTTCTCACTTCGCCTCAATTTTAAAGTATTGCAGTGACTCAAGGGCAGAGATGTGTCTCTGTGTGTGTGTGTGTGTGTGAGTGTGAGAGAGAGGTTTTAACTGAGGCCTGTGTACGTTTAGAGCGAGCGGGTGGTGAGGGTGTTTGGACTCTGAAGGAATGACGACAGCGTGTGATGCCAAGACCCATTTGAATATATACACAGTAGGGAACCCTCTCATTATAAACAGGAGCTCGTTCTCGTGGGTGTGCGTGTGTGCACATAAAAACACGCTCAGGGGATGGTGACAAAGCACTGGAACTTGTACAACCGGAATAAGAACATTGTTAAGTTCATATCTTGAGGCTAAGGATAACAACGGATAACAAAGCTAAAGTTGAAAACTGTGTGTGTGTGTTGGGAGGATATCTGTTTAAATGTGCACACACACACTTCCATTTTAAATGATCTCCATGAGATGAAACGCCTGTTGACGCACACAGTTGTCCTTTTCGCTCATTGTTTGTCTCCCTCTACCTTTCCACCTCATTCCCGTCTCTTTATCTCTTTGATTTATATTGGGTGGGACCACTTGACCACCTGAGCAGAAACACACGCACACACACACACACACACACACACACACACACACACACACACACACACACAGAATCGTCTTCTCTGACATCGCTCCGTCTCTCCCTCCTGTCCCTGTCTTCTCCTCTTTTTTTCCCATAACAAATAACGGCGTAGAATTCCCCTCGCTTCTCTCCTGGGGAATTTTCATTACCGCCCCGTCCCCCTGCCCAGAAGGACTCCCCGCCTTGAACTGTTCAACAGCTGCGGTGTGGACACTCTCTTCCAAAACAGGCCCACTGTTCACAAACAGCCGCCGGACCGAGGGTGGGGACTCTGTGTCAACCTCCCCGGCTCTTCTCTCGCATGTAGCCCGCCTCGGGGCCCACTCACCTGGGGAGAGGGAGGCCTCACCTCTTCTTGCATTAGATTAACAACAGCTTTCAGTGGGCTTGTGCGCAGGTCTCAATCCCAACTGGTCAAACATTTGGTCAGTGCTCCGTCATTTAGCGTCTACACGAGACACATTGGGCTTTCATGAAACTACCATTTCAATACATCTGTGTCATTGTTAGACATCAGAGTCGCTCATGTTGTATAAAGAGCATAAAGAACATATTTAAGGCCAGATGGATGTGTCATACAAACCAGTGAAACCAAGTCATTGTGGATTTATTTGACCTTAGTGTTGTTGCTTAACTTACAAACTTTACACCGAACCAAGTACTCTTTTGTACTTAAAAACTGAATAAACATACGTTGGAAGATTATTTTGAAAAGAGACAGTATGCATGTAACAATCCCAAATTGACACAACCGAGTAAACAGATAACAACTCAAGGAGCTTATGTTAGTTAACTCGTGTGAGGGTGGTTCAGCAATAGTAACTAAGGGGGGCGGGGCTTAGCAAAGGGTTAGTTTCTGAGATCTGGGAACATGGAAACGTCGATGAGATGAAGTCCAATGGGGCAAAAACGTAATGATGGCTATTAGGAGACTCACAATTAATGGATGGACAGACAGATAGATAGGAAGTCTGTGCCCTTCGCAGGAGAAAGACAAAGTGCTGCAAGCGAAGGCGATTAGTCATCACATGCTGTGACGCCCAACAGTCAAATGCAAAGCAGCTTAAATTAAAACATACTTAATTTCAATAGATTAAACACATCTACATGGGAGATGAGTAGCCGTGTATCCAGGCCAAGTGACATATATTTCTGTCGGATCAGCAGAATGTGATTTGTTGGCTGAAACTCAACACATTGTGTGTGTGTGTGTGTGTGCGTGCGTGTGTGTGTGTGTGTATCCTATCCTATCCTATCGTAAGTCTTCTTTGGAAGACCTTAGGAACATTTGGCAGCAATGACGATGGAAGTCCCCAGCACTTGTCCACAGGCCTGTGTGTGTGTGTGTATTTGCATGTGTATGAGTGTGTCTGTGCATGTAGGAAACGGCCCATTTGAATGTACCAGAGCTGGGACGGGATCAGTGTGTGGGAGGTATTTTGTTCATGCACCAACTATGAGATTATTAAGAAGCAGACAATGTCTGACCACAGGAACACAGCCTGTTCCCATCTTACACGAGTGTCACAGTTCATGTGTGTCCTTAAAGGGACAGTTCACTGCTAAATGAAAATGTAGTCATGGCTTCAAGCGTTACTTCTCGTCTCAGTTCAAACTCACTGAAGTGTGATGTTACCTCCCATTCTTTAATCTTCAACTTTTTTACAACATTACTAAAGGCACTTTTGTACCGTTCAAAAGTATTCAACATAACACAAAGAACAACACAAGTCAACAGGGGAGAATAAAGACAATCTTAAACACTGGATTGCATTATAAGTTGTGACAGGGTGCTCCCCTTATCTGAGAGGGTTTGACAAGATACAGTATATTGTTTTTTATCCAAATGTAGTGGGATATGTAAGCACATTTTCAGAACGTATACAAGGAAAATGTTACCTCATGCACATTATTTACATTCTCTACTGTTGTAATAAGAATATTAGGAGCTGAGATAAAGAGCTGTGAAAATGTGCATATTCAATCATTAGGTGCTAGTGTGTAGGAGCATGAGGCATATACAAAAATGACCAGTTTGGACTTAAGTAGTGTGGCTTGCTGGATGTTTGGAAGTAAATAATTCAACTTTTTTCCTCAAGATGTCATCATATAAGTGTTTTCCACTTTTACACATACTATAATCCTGCTACTTTGAGATAAATTATTGTTTTAGAGAATACGGTTGGTTGAAGTGTCATAGGAGGCCCAGCGATGTCGTGAAATGGTTCCCTTGGTTGGGCGACACCTGGCCTGAGTGGAGGCGCTCTATACTATAAGGCTACTGCTCCTGACCTCTGCCCCCTCTTCTCCCTCTCTCCCTCTCTCTCTCTCTCTCCCTCTGTGCTCTTCTCTCCACTGTTTTGCCGCTGTCCCCCTCCAGCCCCCGTCTGTCCACATTCCATTCACCAGGATACCTCTCCATCCTGTCTCAGAGGAGTGTGTGTCCATCTGTGTGTGTGTGTGTGTGTGTGTGTGTGTGTGTGTGTGTGTGTGTTGAAGGAGGAGGCCTACAGGTCTTGCCTCTGGTCACTTTATTAAAGTGTGTTTTAATTTACTCCTGTGCTCCTCCGAGCCCCTGCGTCCTGAAACTCACAAACACACACACACACATGCTCACACACAGAAGCCCCTCCTGAGACATGGCTTATTAACTCCCCTCCTGTCTGTCATAGAGGGGGGCGGGGGGAGGGGGGATGGGGGGGGGGGGTCAATACTTTCGTACCACATTCCTGGGTGTGTTTTGGTCACGTTGACGTAAGAAATAATTTTTAATGCAGTCACGTAGACGAGAGACGAAAGATGAACAATACACAACTTCCTGTAAACATGCCACATAAACCATAAACATACTGACATGTACAGTTATACGGCCCTCCAGGGAGCCTTTGTTGGGTCGGACCCTGAACTCAGCCAAAAAAACACCAGGGCTGCTTTTGTTTACCGAACAATTACCATGGTGATAATTGGCTAAATACACCTTAGCAATAATCACTATGTTTGGCAATGCCATTACTGCAAAATGAGAATTACGTGGCTTCAGAGCGTTCAGCCTCAAAGGATTCCAAGAAAACCATCAAAAACATAATTTTCTTTCTCATAATTGACAAAGTTTCACCACCTTCATACATCTATACACTACTTTATATAGTTATCTCGCGTATCTTCCATAATGTATGTCTCACAGGGCCCTGTATCTCTCTCCTCTGTCTCCGTATTAAATATGGAGGGAGCTGGCGTCTGTCTCAAAGGGAGGGAGAGGAGTCATGTTGGGCTATCCTAAGGTCCTGGCGTGTGATGCTGGGGCCTCGGGCCCTCAACCTCGTCTCACAGCCGAGGCTTCAGGGCACAGCCAGAGGGGATTTTATGTGTGCGTTTGCAGCTGTGTGTGTGTGTGTGTGTGTGTGTGTGTGTGTGTGTGTGTGTGTGTGTGTGTGTGTGTGACACTGAGTTTCTACCGGGGACTCTCGCAGGCCTAAGCAGCATAAAAAAAGGCTTTGTGCGGTGCATGGTTTCATCTGTATATATTTGTGTACGCACACACGAGTGTGTGTGTCACCATGGCGATGTGTGTGTCCTTCGCTGAATGCAGAGTGACTGAACTGGCCTGCTTTACATGTGTCACTTGTGAGTAGCTTGTGAAAAATGTATTAAGAGGGCCAGCTGGGGTAAGAAAGGTCCGGGGGAGTGAGATGGAGGAGGAGGAGGAGGGGGGGGGGGGGAGTCAGGGAGTCAGGGAGTATGGGGCACAGCTGTAGGGGATTAATGCCCAGAGTGGAAGAGCTGGAGCCCAGGAATGTTCCCCAGCACCCCCTCAAGAGGGAGGTGAAGAGGGAGGGAGCGCACGGAAAGACTCGGGCACCGGCCTGGGATGTGTCCTGTGCCGCTCAATCTTTAGGTATGTTTATGAACGCAGGACGGCTCCGGTCAGGAGCGAGCAGAGCGACGTCCATCAGGCGTCCCGTGGCCGTCGCTGAGATGTCGATACATGTTTTCCTCTCGCGATCCCTTCGCTGTGTTCGCCACACCCTGAACGGTGGCCTGAAGCTACGACTGTATTAAACATGAACATAAATTAAATGAAACAGGCTATGTCTTTGAGCTAGAAAGTCTTCGTGGGGTTTTGGGTTTGCTCAGCCCGTTTGACTTTTCGCTCTCGGAGGAGTTTTCTGGGTGGTGTTGCGGTAGATTATCTCACCCCTCCGGAGCGATGCCCTCCACCACCTCTAATTCACAGCGGTCCCCTCTTTGTTTCTTGGCGGACTCCTGTCACTCCATCCAAACTCCCGGTGTTGACAGTCGTTTAGAGCCCACCCGCTCATTTCCCTGTGACGTGTTCAGCGGGGCTGCACTGATCCCCACTGACGACTCTGAGGAGGCGACCACAGCAACGGAATGGAGCGCCTGTCGTCGTGACGGCAAACCTGTCCATCCATCCTCCTGCCCGCTCACCCGTGTCTCTCGCCCTCCCATTTGGAAACCACTCTACCTGGTTCGGACAATTACCTCACGTCCACTCGTCTCCCCGTCGCTGCCTTAACTCCTTTTCCAGCCACTTAAGTTGTGATGGACTAAAAGGGATGCTTCAGCCACCGCACGGCCCCCGGCACTGTTATTAGATGCTCCGATTTTTGTTGACAGCCCATAAAAAAAAGCTGTACCCTCTCATTGTGCGTCTGTGTGTGGAAAAGCTCGCTAAAAACCATAGTGCGCCTCAGTGGAATTTACCACAACTGCTGGGAGTCCGTCCATTAATGTCTTTGCATGTGTTTAAGCCCTTTGTCCTTTCTAAAAACTGCTTCCTGTTGAACTTGAAGGAGAAGGGGAAGCCTCTTAAAGCCACCAGCCCGCCCTAAATGGTGTACCTCCAGCAAGTACAAGCTCAAACACTCTTCCCAGTCGGGTGGGGTGAGACAGCAGGCCAGCCAAGCCAGGAAGGTACACGGCCTAACAGGGATACAGGTCTCAACACATCACTTCTCAGTTAAACTAACACTAACTCACTCCAACACTCAATCCCCTCTGCCGAACAAGACCTGCTGCACTTCAGGTTCAGAGCACACTTTCAATTTACACGCATACATCGAATCTAAAAACAAAATTCAATGTACACACACACACATGAACAAAAAGTTATGCTTCCTCTCGCTGTCATTAGCCATGTGAAGGACTTCAAACACCAGGTGATATCATACCAGGCTGGGAACAAACAGCGCCGTTTCCTTAATCTTCACATGACTTCTTAGCACTTAGCCCATGCTTAATTGCCAGGGAAAGTTTTAACATCTGCTTTTATTCAATACCCTTTATTGGCATGAGTCAGCCTCTATGCTACTGCCAGCCGCTTTCTTCACCCAGCATTGTGTATTAAAAAACAAAACAGGAAAGGAAAAACAGAATTCAACCCAAATCCCTACACACAGAATGACTGATAAATAATTAAGCCAGGCTTTCATGGCTACTTATAATTCAGGGTTTTATAATTCCAAAGCCATGAAGAAAATCAGAGGGTAACAAGGGGAGTAAAAGGCAATGCTTGTATATTTATTGGTCTAATCATTACGGACAAATGGTTTGCATGGTTGCTCCTGCAGGGGCAATGCGTTGTCTTCTCATATAACCTATTTCTACTTGAGTCAATAACCATTTTATAATACTTTTTCAGGGCATTTTACCTTTATTACTGTAAATGGTAATAAATAAATACAAATAGAGAGTATACAGATGGCAGTAAATAAAGGCTGGGAATGGCATGCATTCAAGGTCTAGGAATCAGGGAAAAGGAGATTAATTTTGTCTACTCCATACTTTGATAACGCTGCTAAAAACATTTTTCTTTTATCAAACTAAAAGATAACAATCCTTTTTTTCGTTTCATAATTTACATGAATTGATGAAGTGTCCTCCATTATTTTACATAATCCAGCGCCACTATATATAATTTCCCAAAACGCCTGAGTTTCAAACTGTGCCGAGGGTTGTAGCCTGCGTGGCCTGATAAACTGTTATAGCAATTGTGTGAATGAGGATCAGTAATTATTGTTCCCTGTGAAGCTTAGGTTTGAAATTGGTCAGATTCTTTTCTTTAGACAGTTGAGAGGTCTCTGTGGACACTTTTTCCACCACTGATCGGACATCTCCTCTGACTCACTGAACCACTCCAACCTGTGGTTATTGTTATTTAGAGTGATGTTTTTTCTTTTGTTTTCTTGTGTGTGTGTGTGTGTGTGTGTTTATGTGATGTGAGTGTGTTTTTTAGTGAATTTGTTGCAGTAGTGGCCAGAGCAGAGCCAGGATGTCACCATGACCTGGACACTATGTGGGATCATGACCGAGGAAGGGAGGGAACACGGGAGACAGAACAACTGATTAAATCAGAGAGGTGGGAGGGGGAGGGTCGGGAGGCTGGGGGTGGGGGGGGGGGTGTTTTGAGTGACAGGTGGCTGCTGTCCCAGGTCACTGTCAGCTGTTGAGATTCAGGTGTAGCGACGGTAAGCAATATAGGGCTTAGTGAAGTTATACAAATAAGTTTGTAAGTATACAAATGCAAACATTATTAGGCTCTGTTAAAGTGGAAACACACAGTTATCAAGTGCAAAGTAATCTTAAAGATAATCTACATTCCGCCATTATTACATTAACTTACATTCAAATCCATCATGCCTGGATATATCTCTGGATATATCTTATACATCTGGCAAGCCTGTGATCTGACATGGAGCCTAGGAATTTGAACATTGAATACAAAATATGGAGAGTTGATAAAAAGGGAAATGATCTAAAAGAGAAACACGGAGTAAAAGTAGAAAGAGAGAGAAGAAGGTTTAAATAAAAAGAGAAATAGGGTAAAACTGAGAAGGGAAAAAAGAAAAAATCCGCCAGAAGGGCTGGGTGGAGTGTTTTTAGGTGTCTGGCTGTAACAGCATGGGTATCTCCCCTGACACCTCCACAACTTATCATCCCCGCATTCCTGCACAGGGACACTCCCCTGCCCACTGACACTAAACTCTATGTGCATGTGTGTGTGTGTGTGTGTGTGTGTGTGTGTGTGTGTGTGTGTGTGTGTGTGTGTGTGTGCGTGCGTGCTGTTTTAAGTGAAAGGGCACGTTGGCCTCCCTCTCCCAGGACATCTGGCTGCAGAAAGAGGGTTTGTGTAAGACATGTTTATGTATGTTTGTGTGTGTTTGTGTGTGTGTGTGTGTGTGAGAGAGAGAGAGAGAGCAAAGTGAAAGAGAGGCACAAGAGAAAAGTGAAAGAGAGGCACATGAGAAAAGCAACTAAGTAGGAAAGAAGTGTTTTTGTGACAAACAGAGTTTCCCTTCACCACCTTAGCAGGGCCTTACGTTGTGGCGCAGAGTACAGAAAACATCTCAGGGATTTCCTGCCATTCAAAAGCGCCCCTGAATCCCCTCTCCACTCCAACCCCACATTCATAACCTCCTTGAAGCTTTTGAAATGAGGGGCGTGGCTGCAGACAGCCCCTCGTTAATTCATTAAGGCATCCAGTATGTGTGTGTGTGTGTGTGTGTGTGTGTGTGTGTGTGTGTGTGTGTGTGTGTGTCAGGCAAGAGGAAGCTCTCTGTGAACTTTACTGATTACAGCAGAAGTCATGTGTGTTGTTACAGCAGCTGAGAAGACAATGCAGTGTTGTGCACAGACAGAGGTGGGACCTTTAACTTGGCTTTTTAGTCACAAGTGGAGTTTCAAGTCTAAATACAATTAACTGGTTATCACAACTGTCAATCTAAAATGACCCACCCTTTGGGTTACTTTCATGTTTTACCTACTGACCATATAGAACATTGCAGATTAAGTATTTCCTCAGACATACTTCCATGTTGGGAGCTAGAGAGCTGAAGGGCCTTAAGGGGGTCTTAAGACCACATGCAAATGCAAAATACTCTCATACAATTATTTTTCGTCACAACTAATCATACCGACAACGGTGCAAACAAAAGGTTTGCAATCCAAATAGAATTCCCTTAAAATCATCTATCCCAATCTTTACTTTAACATAATCCATAAAATATAATGCCTTTCAGATTTGCATATATGTTGTGTATATATATATATATACATATAGATTTTATTTTGTATTTTATATTTCACTTTGTATACTTTATGCACAGTCACTTTTTCTTTCTTTCTTATATTTATATTTTATTCTCATTTGTTTAGTTTATAGGGGCTACTGTGTTGACAAATTTCCCCTTGGATACATTATATATTATATTAATTGATGTTATTATATATATTAATACAGTATATATATATATATATATATATATATATATATATATATATATATATATATCAATTAACTCCCTAAACTAGTCAGGATTGACAAAGGGGACTATAAAGGATGATTTACATGGATGAAAATATAGGTATAAAACTTGAAAGGGGATATTATTCGTAGGTCTTTGTGACCCAGACAGCTCCACCGTTGTACCTCCTCTCGTAGGAACAGCCTCCTAGTCGCTCTTGAGTGTGGACCGCTGTGTTCCTTTGAGTCTCTGGCCGGCTGCTGTCGACATGAGGCTCGTACAGTCACCGGCGCCGCAGGGCACACGAGCTCTGATGGAACCGCTGTTGGCACAACAGAGGGCCACGGGAGCGGGTGGCTCTGCAAAGTTATCTCTTTGAAAGGAAAGTGTGTGTGTGAGAGTGTGTGTGTGCGTGAGCGTGAGGTTGTAGCTACAGGGAGTGTGTGTTGTTTTACGAGGGCTCCTTTCTCATCCCAGCCGCCTATAGCTTTCCTTTTAGACTGTGATTAATAGGAGCTGGAGAACGCCATCACAGAAATGCAACTTGGCTCAGCTATTAAATGTTTGCTGCGCTCTGCACGAGGGAGAGCAGAACCTCTTCTAATGTGATCAGTTTGCATAAAAACACCGCACAGTGTTTGACTTCGATGAATATATTTGAATTTGTTTCTGGGTACAAGAGCTCCACAGGAATGCAGATTTACATAAGAACGTTAACATGTAGTCTCGTGTCTCGAGGTTGAGAGCTGCTGGCACTTGGACTACATCCTGGACATTGTCTTTTCTCACTCCCATGGTCTATCCTGTGTCTCTGTGCATTAATGTATTTGCAAATGTGAATATGTTTGTGTATATGAGTGTAAGTGTATGTGTGTGTGTGTGTGCCAAGCCCCTGTGCCCTCCCCTGTCTCCACGCCTGGATGCTAACCGCTAGTGAAGGCTAGCCAATTATCCCCAATCAAGCTACCCTCTCTGGAACTGGCGCGAGAGGAAGCTCCCACTAGAGCTTATACTAGTCATTATGGGGCACATCCTGACATTAACTTTCTTCGTTTTCCTCCTTGACTACATCTCTCCTTTTTTTTCTATCTTTCTTTCTCTTTCTTGTTTTCTTTCTTCTCTCATCCCCTCCTGCTTTGTCCCTCACTTCCTCCAGCCCCTAAACTGAAGGCCCGATGCGGCCATGGCTGAAGCGAAGCAGCAATCAAACACACAAACTGGAAGCACATGGGTGCTAATTCATGCACTCCTAATAATGCATTAAGGAAATTTGAGGGTTGATGATGGAGGGAAGGAGGGTAGGCCATGCGTGACGTAAGAGGCAAAAGAAGAATGTGTGTTTTTAGTGTTTCAATTGGAGATGCAGAATTCCTGCTATTGCTTTAGAGAATCTGAATGTGTGTGTGTGTGTGTATGTGTGTGTACGTACAGGAAATAGGCCAGGGAGTCAGTGAATTCTGGGAAATGTCACCCCCACACACATTCTCCTCCCTTCTAGAGACTAAGAGACAGATTGGACTCAGGTAATCCCCCCGCATGGAGTCAGTGATTACATCTTTCCTTCTCTCTGTTCATATATATATATTTTAAAACACTTTCAGGTCCTTTAAACTTTCATAAAACCTTTGCTCTGGGACCTAATGTGTAGTCCTCAGTGCTGTTCAGTGAGAGACCTCCACATGTTTAATGTGGACTGTAGGGGGACATTGAGAGAGAGAAAGATAGAGAGAGAGAGAGAGAGAGAGAGAGAGAGAGAGAGAGAGATGGGTGTGGTGCCTCTAGGTGATCCACTTCATTCTGCTCCTGTCTTGTCGTGACAGGACCGGCATTAAGTGGAAGGAGTCAGTGACGGAGCAGTGACAGACCCAACCCTCCACCCTCCTCTGGGTGTATGTATGTGTGTGTGTGTGTGTGTGTGAGTGTGTAAGTGAGTGTGTGTGTGTACAAGCCAGCATACAAGTCTCCATATGCATTTCTCTGTCCCTCATCGAGGACCTGTCAACTGAGACGCACGTGAATGGCACTTTTTACCCAGCGCACATCAAGTGGCGGCCATGTTGAGTTAATGACAGTTCTATCTACCATAGCAGTAGCATCAACTTTCATTTAATTTCCATATATAGTACTTGTGTGTCAAAGAGCAGGAGGCCGTGTGCAAAGCTACGCACTTCAGATCCGCTTATCAATCATCACATCGTTTTCTGAATTCCCCCCCCCCACGTGTAAATGTCATGGAGGGTTACATTTCACACGTGAGATCGATGGAAAGGTGAGAGCCATCGAAGCAGACGAGAGCTTCAGAAAACACCTCCGCTTCTATGCAATAAGCAGCCCCTCTTTTCCTCCCAGTGATTGTATATGTGTATTTGTAGTTGGTATGCAGCATGTCTGACGATAGACTCTTCCTTCTTTGCTCCCTCCTCTTGCTCTCCGTCTCTATTTCAAGCCAATTAGGTGTGTCTTTTATCAGAGAGTCGGTGTATAAGTTGAACATCAGCTCTCTTCATCGTTGAAACGCACATCTCAAATTAGGGAGCACCACAACCCACCCCCCTCCACCTCCCCACTCCCTTCTGCCTAGCCTATCACCATCCTTTTTCCCCTCCTCTGCTCCTGTGAAGACACAGAGGCCCCCGGGGCCCTGAAATGTCTCCACACGCTGGAAATTGAATCAAACGGCATCAATCAGGACACTCTTTTTTTCTTCCCCTCCCCCCCCCTCTTCCACTCCTTACTCTCCCTTATCTTTTTTTTTTTTTGGTCTGTGTTTTGTGTCTCCTATCAGTCGGCGAGGGTGGAGGATAAACAGCACCGCTAGGAAGCGCGATTGCATATGAACTGAAACAGGAAAGCAGAACCATAAAGGATATTTTTTGAGCCGATGCTTTAAATTAGTGTTCCTTCGTGTTACAGACGGCACTTTTTTATTTTTTGTCGACCCAATGTCTTATAAACACCATCCTGCATGCACGCACACACACACACACACACACACACACACACACACACACACACACACACACACGCAGTGATATTATTATCCACCTCTTCTGAGGCTCTGTGCTGTAAAATGAGTTTGCCCCAACTCCATTAAAACCCGCGCCAGCCGCTCCCCTGGCGCTGCCGCCCTATTTGCATGTGCTAGTGAGCCACTCCACGGAACAAAGGATCTCCTCTCTTCCTCCTCTCTTCCTCCTCTCCTCCTTCTCTCCGTCCCACTGGAATGCGTGATAAGTGGGCAGATGACATTCACGCAGAAAGACTGCAATAAAGTGACTCTCCATCCCTTTTCCCCCTTTTTCTCCCCCTTCTATCACTCCCTCCTCTCTGCGCCACCCCATCAGAGGCGGGAAGGGGATATTGCAAATGACACGGGCAAATCAGCAGTAAATGGGCTCTAATTTGATTGACATCTGGGCTGCTGTCACCGAGGCGGGCGAGGACGGGGCCCCAGCCAGCAGCCGGCGAGCGGCGTTCACCCGGCGCGCAGAAAGCCAGCTTTCAACTAAATCACTTCTTGTCCGGTGGGCCCTGCCATCTCGCTCCTCTTTTCTTCGCTTCTCCTGTATCTCCCCTCCCTCCTCCTCCCGCCACCCACCACCAGATTCTAATTGCGTGTGTCCTTCCTCTCAGTGCAATTTTCCCATTACCGCCACAAGAGCAGCCGCACAGCTCATCTGAAGCGAGGTTGTCTCCGAAAATATGTACCTCCGAGTTAACCCTTCGCGAGCACGACAGCCTCCTGCAGGCGCCGGCGGCTCGGCGGAGGGGACGGCGTGCGACGGTGTGTTTATGGTTTAGGCTTTCATGACGAGTTCTGTCACTATTGTTGGTTTGTTTTGTTATCAAGTCGGTTAAAATAAAAGTCTAACCTTCTCTGTTTTCTTTCTTCCATGTGCCACTGCCGCTGCCTCTCCTTTACAAAGGTACGTGTCTTTTATCTGTTTTTGTTCTCTCAACACACGCGGCCTCACCGCTGTTAGCTGTCATGCGACATTCAGCATGGCTCAAAGGTGCATGTTGACTTACACACAACCATCTCCAATCACTATCAAAGCATGTTTAATTCAGACCCTCATGTCACTCTCTCTCTAATTCCTCATCCCCTACTTCTTCCTTTATTTCTGTGATGTTGAATTGTGCCACCAGCAATGCCCAGGGCAAACAGCACAGGCACTGAAATGACAAAATGTCGTGCCATTTCACAAAATTTACAACAGTGTTTTGTGTGTGTACACGCACAGGCATGTGTATATGTGTGTGTGTGTGCACAGGGTTGTGTATTAGATACATGTCATTATGTAAGTATGATCAAATATCTTCTTTTAAATTCGCCACAAATGTCAACTTGGACAGGAATGATCTGATTAGATTTCGGTGTTCAAAGGGCAAGGTCACTGTGACCTCACAAAACATGTACATGGCCTCAATGCGTTCATCATCATATTACACACATGTCTAATAGGATGAAATGATAACATGGTTCTTAAATCATAAAGGTTTTTGAAAAGTTATGGAAATTTGTTAAAATCACATGTTCATCTACGCCGAGTTTGAGATAACTAATGTGTTTTACTTTTTTTAAAGAAAGATGCTCAAAATTTAAGCTGGTGTATGCTCTCAATACGCAACATTTTCTAAATTCTTCATGTTTATACCGAGATTTCAGTTTGGTCATGGACATTTGGTTGTCCTGGAAAAGTCCCGGAAATCCATTGGTCAAAATGTGTAAGCACCCTGTGATAAAGGAAGGGAAATAGATTTAATTAGACTTATTAGCAAAGGTGTGCAACCCGGCGCAGTCATTCTAGACGCCCTCCTCATCTGTGCATCCCTTCCCAGATGGAAGGGAACAGAAAGGCACAGTTTCCCACACTGTCATGTATCGGAGGGCTGGAGACATTTTAGTACCGCTTTGAACACACACTTTTTTCTCAGAGCCATAAAAATGCGAAAGACAATTAAAACTTGTCTCAGTTCTACATCAGTGGACTTCCTCAGGACCACCTATCCCCACATATCCTCTGCCCATATCTTCATCATCCCAAAACAGCAAGTTAGTGGAGTGAGAAGAAGCTTCACGCTCCGCCAGCCTCTTTTCAACATATCTGGCAAAAGTTGAACGTAAAGCGTCATTTTTCTATTACAATAGTAGAAGTGGAGTTGTAATAGTAGACCCAACGTATTAGTATGGCTAATTAAAACGTTATAAATGTCATACAGCCTTCACCAGAAACTAAATTAATTGATCTTAAACTCATAAACTTAATGTTTGTGCACGATAATAATAATTGTCCCTTTATGCACAGGGTTTTGTGGGATTTAGATGCATCAAAATGCAATTTAATGCAACCTCAGAGCCAGGATGTTCAGGTTAAGATTACAAGCATCAGCACCAGCCTTATTTATTAACTCAAGAACCTCAAAATAATAATATGTGCAGTGAACTGTGGCCTAACTAATCATTGGATTAACTTTTAGAGTACCTGCACTCAGTAAATAGAGTCCTTTGTCTCCTGTGACATGTTGATTTATGGAACAAACAATTTCTTCCCGCCTGGAACACATACACACGTCTCCCGGCTGCAGAAACATTTTGTGGTGTATTTTCGGCGTAAGAGGATGAATCACTCTCTCTAAACAGTATCCGTATTTTTGCAGTCCCTGATTTTTTATTTTTGTCGGACCTATCCATACAGAGTCTTATCCAATATTACTTATGTGCTCACCGTCAGGCAGTGTTGTCCACGGAGACCAAACTCTGTCACGTGTGGCGTGCGCTCTGGAAGGTCGACCTTCTTCATTAGTGGACCATCACACTTTTTGCAATCCATAAAGTACACATCTTGTGTGTTCTGGGGAAGTGCTGCAGGGGAGGAGAAGAAGGGAGGCGGCATTGGGGACGCATTGCCCTGTGGCCAAACCTGCAGTAGATGGAGGAAACAACTGTACACACATATATACACACACTCTCTCTCTCTCTCACACACACACACACACACACACACACACATGCCATTAAAGAAGAAGAAAAAAACGGTTTTGCTTTGTAAAAACTCTGCTCAGTATATTGAATACTTGAGAGCCGGTAGACATAAATTCAGGATGTGAGCGAGCGAGGAAACAAGGTTGTCCATTAGTCAGCGGCTGTGATCGTCTAAAGAAGCCACCCCTGGCCCTTAATGGCTTCTCAGCAATAATTGCTACACTATCTCCTCTGTTCCTTTTCACCACTCCGTGACATGCTTTCGCTGGAGCCACTGCCGAACACGTCCGCATGCCAGTTCTCGTCAAAGCATCTCCGAGGAGCATTGTGCTTTGCGAGTATTGCTCTTACAGAGAGGGTCCAGGTAAAGATGCGACTCTGAAAAGAGAGGGCTTTTTCTTTTTCGAAGCCTCAGTCTCTTTCCTGCCCTCTACTGCATTTACTTAGCTCTCTCCTCTACTCTCTTGGCTGCAGGCTGTATTGATGAAGAAAGTTAGAGGCTCTCATCGTGTGAAGGGCCACGTTTCCCATGTCTACGCTTTACATCACATGGAGGTGAACCCAATGGTTCGGGTATGCTAACTGTCTTTGGGTTCCTGATAAAGTTCTGACCCTTTTGCCCATCGTCACACAATGAAATAGTCTACTTCTCTCGCAGCTTGTGTCACTACGAGGTACTTATGCGATGTGTGTGTGTGTGTGTGAGAGAGAGAGGGCGAGAGACAGGGCTGAATGGAGAGTCTCACAGGTCCTCCAACTCAGCCCAGGTTAATGGAAACCATTATCACACACAGCCACTCTGTCTGTACAATCAGAGCCTCTCTCTCTGAGGGAGGCACTTTGTCACGCACTCAGACACACACAAACACACACAAACACACAGCTTATATGTGTGCCATATTCTTTAGCCTTCCTTACTTGTTTAGCTTCCTCCTGGATAAGATGCTCACACGACTGTGCAGGAGAGGCTCGTTGTTGTAGCGTGTGGCTGCCACTCTTATTTTGAGCACTAAGGAACACTCGGGGTCATTTTCACTGAGATGAGTCAGAAACTGTTCCACTAGCAGGCCTGACTCAAATCTCCCCGCTTTCTCTTTTGTTCTGTTCAGCAGCCTTTTCTTTCTCCAGCTTCCTGAACTGGAAAAAAAAGCTTTCATATGAAGCAGCAAATGTGGCCCAAGACAAGTTTTTCTTAAAAGAAAATAGATAAATGCTGCTGTGACATAGATGTACTTGTTACATTTGCTGCGAGGCACTAGGCAGCATCAAACATTTAGCCTGGTTGAGGCACACTTAAAAGAGCCTAACTTTGCTGTTTGGAGTTGGACATTTTTGTTTTTCTATATTCGTGCCAATGAGCAAAAGGTGTATAAAAAAAGATAAAGAAAGGTTGATTCTTTTGAAAAAGAAAGCTATCCTCCCACAGAGGCTTGATTGCTGAAGGCACAGAGAGGTGGAATGTCAAATCCAGCCCGTCTTTGAATTTGCCACATGGTTATTTAAGAATATCTGCATGACATTGAATCATTGATTCACTGTATAAAAAGCTACGATGTAACGCCAAAAGGTTCTGCAAACAAATTTTTACAAACATTACAAATCGTAGGAATATTTTTTTTTGGGGGGGGGGGGCAGAGGAGCATTATCTACCACCCTTATTTGAGGGCAGCATTAGAGAGGTGACAGGGAATGAGGTGAGAGAGAGGAAAGTGAAACATTTTAATTGCGTGGTCAGTGTTGTCGACCTTTAACAGGCCGAGTTCACTCCGGTCCAGGGAGGTATGGTAAATCAAATATCACATCGTCATTGTTTGCTTAGTGTTTATGCTTTGAGCACCCTATAATGAACCTCATTTGCCACAAGCTCTAGAACGTTGTGGGTTAACTGTCACCGTCTTGACAGTCTGATCCCAGTTGAGTGACGAGCTATGAGCCGGATTACCAACCCCAGCAAATTGTGCACCTGCCAAGAACCCTCGGGTCCCGGTCAGGAAAAGAAAACCCTATGTCTGCTGGATTGTGTGAATTGATTATTGGGAAAATATTGAGATTATGCGCCACAAAAGCACAATATCAGTTGATATGAAGAGGGCCCTTACGGTTGGGTCTTGCTTTTTTATCTTGAGACCCTATCTTGTCCTTGTCTTCCTGTTGTGTTTAATCAAATTACCACACAGGGGCCAGGTAGTATTGCCGTATGAGGACAGAGTGGGCGGTGGGTGGAATGGGGGATTAACGCAGCCCAGCAGCTAATTATTGCCTTGAGGCCCAAACAGGCCATGAAAGGGTAGTGCATGTGTTATTAGCCAGCCGAGATTTAAAAAAAAAAAAAAACAATAAATAGGAAAGATGACATTAAATGAAGTTGTTTGAGGATAACTTCGCTAAGTGTGACAGTTATGATCATGTTATTACACACTTACAAATTGATATGCTATTCATACAGGGTTACACTGAAACCACTAAGTTCTGAGTGTATTCTTCATCTTAGAATAGACAGTACATTTCCCTTTTTATAACGGATAAAAGAAAGCCTCAGTGAGAGGTCACATGACACACGCGTTACACAAGCTCTCTGTAGGCGTGCGTGCTGAATACGGTTGTGTGCGCTTCAGTGTCCGGCTCCCTAACTGTAAGCAGCATGTATATTTGTGTATGGACACATGCCACTGTCTCTTTGTTGATCCTGTCTCAATCAGAGAGGAGTCGACTCCTCATAAAAAGCCACATCATTGTGTTGTAAACACACACACACATATGGAGCAGTAACCCTGCGTTCCCCTGTAAACAGTTTACAGTGCCTTCTCTCCCCCTTATGCAGACACAGGCCAAAGCGTCAGTGTTTTGTTCAGCTAATCCCACTGTTTAGGCTTTGTTGGCGGCCTCGAGCTAGGACTACGCATGACCTGGGGGGGAGAAGTGCTTCATCTGTGTGTGTTTGGTTATGTCACATACATGAAGGACCCCCTCTTTTCACCAACCCCTCCTCCCTTTCCATCCTGCACTTATCTCCATCTATATCAATCTTATAGTTTGTTTGGGTTCTGTCACTCCTCTGTGAATCTCTCTTCCTCACCCCGACCCCATTTGTTTAGCTGAGCTTGTGCTTGTTTTCTTGTCGTTCTCCCCTTGATTGAGGTTGACCCAGGCATCTTCACAACCTCACAGTATATATACATATACACATACACACACAGACACACACAAACGCACACACAGTGTGGTTTTGGCTTGCTTTGTGTAGCATGAGCCCAAGGTAGGAAATGCTGTTTGGATTAGTAAGTGTGTTCTGATGTCCTCTCCATCCTCGTTCCTGCTGGATCACGACCCGCTTGCACCACAAACCTCTCTAACACTACATACGGAAACACCGGTGGTTTTCGGGTTAGGCATAGGACAGTGGAGGTTTCTGTTATAGGATTTTACCAACCTCTCCACCACATCCTCTGTGTGACTCTGGGACTTTGAGCAAAGGAAAATGATCTGACCTTTGCTGGAGAATGCATTATTCAGAGACAAATAATGCTTGTTTGTTTATGTCGATTAACTGTTTATCACTTGTTGTAGATGTTTCTACTCCCATACATTTAATTTCTCCTCAATTATTACTTTGTTTTTTATGTTGCACCATAAACAGATCAAATACAATCTTGTCTTATATACTATATGTGCAGGTTTTGAACCAGATTCTTCGCTTGATTCCTTGGAGGTGCTAACGACTGCCAAACACTGAAGTCCAGCCAACTAGGGCACCTAAATAGCAGTTATCAGAAATAAAGAGCCGACATCTGATGCCTGCTCTTTGTTTTAATAGTGGAGAAAGGAAGGAAGAAAATCCTATCCTTAGAGTCAGTGTGGTCTCTTTATTTACTCTCACCAGGCAATCCCTAGCTGTGAATCTTTCCACTTCATCATCTCTGTTTCTGGAAAATTATATGAACTAATAAATGTTGTATTCATATTCATATTCATATTAATAATATAATTAGTAGCAGAAGAAGTAGTGATGAATAACTTTTTGAACTTCTAGTGGTAGTTTTACCCTGAATTAAAATTCATTTTGAAAGTTACCACATTTACATCTTATTTTAGAAAATCGAAATAAATCTTCTCAAACCTCAAATTTGCATTAGATTGTTTAATTTATTTCAAGAAAATGTTATTAAATCTATTTTTCAGACATGAACAATAAGAGAAACCAAGATGTTTTTTGTTATTTGAAGAAAAATCGGACCAATCTTAAAGGATCACTGCAGAGATTTAGTTCTGCACTTAAATGAATTTGAGGGACTCAGAAAAGAGAGATTTAAAAAAGCATAATACGCTGATAGATCCTATTAATTACTCCCTATAGGTCAAAGTGGTATCCTTCACTTCCTATAATGCAACAGGCATTCTGTTTTCTTTCTCAAATCCAAGCTGAGATAAGGATGATGACATCATGGGTTTTTTTTTCTCTTGAAAAACAAAGCTCCTCCGGCACCACAAGTTAAACCGTTATCGTATTTTCTTTTATATTGACAAATTGTGGCCTGAACTGAACAGTAATTTTAAGAATTAATGTCCTACACTTTTTCTTATTTGATTCTAGCAAATTACAGAATATTTAGCTAGTTTGTAGAAGCGGATTTTCTGCAGTGACAGTGAAAAAAAGCACCAGAGCCTCAAAAGAGATGACAGGAGCAGAAAAAAGGCAACGCATTAGAGCCATTTAAAAGTTACCCCTTTTGTCGGCACACACACCTGTGTGTGTGAGGAAGTTGTTGTTTAGTGAGAAAAGTGTGTGATGTGATGAGATCAGCAAGAAGCATCAGAGACGCCTCCCGTACACTTGTCTCAGTGGTCCCAGCATCATTATAAGCACCACCGCGGTACGCTGCCTTATCTACTGTGGCAACTGATACAGTGGCAGCCACTCCTCCAGGACACACACACACACACACACACACACACACCAATCTACCGCAGTTCTCCCTATGGGTCCTCTTCATCGGGGCTGCAGTCTACAATGTGTCTGGTGGCAGAGGGAGGGATATTTATGATATCAAATCTGCTGTAATGTTTAATGTTTGAATTCAGATAATGAAACATCATGCCACCTTTGAGCTTCCATAAAGATGCAAAGTCATGAGAGAGCAGTCAGGCTTTAACTTTTGTAATTTACCCACACGCATACTGTGCTCACGCACACACACACACTTGCACTGCATACATATATGCAGACTTATGTTCTGCCACTTCATTGGAAATCTTCAACTAACCCCACATGCCTTTGATATGTGAGCTCAGCCAAGTCACACGGACATTTAAATTGTCTGGATGTCTGTGTGTGTGTGTGTGTGTGTGTGTGTGTGTGTGTGTAAGGCATGTTGGTGACTTCATTCATCTCAGAGGCTTAAAACTGAGCACACACCTGTTCACCTTCCCATGCTAACACTCCCAAGTGGTCTTTGTCACATTAACACTGTGAACCTCAAACGCACACACACACACACACACACACACACACACACACACACACACACACACACACACACACACACACACACACACACACACACACACACACACACACACACACACACACACACACACACACACACACACACACACACACACAGTCCATCTGCTATTTAAACTCCAGTAGGACCCAGTAAAGTTAAGATTCATTTTTATATAGTTGGCTCCTTTGTTTAGCTTTTCGAAGCCTCTACGCTGCGCTGTGGTTAAGTGGCTGTAACTGGTTTAAATGGCAAAACGGATTTCCGCTCCTCAAATTGAAAATATATCCATCCTTGTTTACCTGCTTCTCCCATCTCGACCGTCCTATTGAACTGTTATTGTATTTTATTTCCGTCTTCTTTCTCTTCCTGACTTCCTGCCTGTCTCCTCTCTCTGTTTGTATTTGGAGTCATGTGAGTCGACTCATGATACGTATGGAGAAATGGGAAAAAGATCTTTCTTTCTTTGTTGTTGACATGAGAGGTAGTGCATGACAGCCTAATGTAGCCACAACCACATGTGGTTACATGTGCCTTATATATGCTTTCTTTTGGCAGCGGAGCAGTGGATGACTATTGTTGCCCCTCTCAGACCCACTCCTATTAATCATGAGTGTGCGTGTCTGTGGGTGTGTTACTGAGAAAGAGTGTGCGTAATACTCACTGTAAATACATCAAACTAGAGCCTACACTGTCTCTGTACTGAATATACACATTCACAGTGATACAAGAGGACAGGGAATAAGAAAACAAATCTGTAACTGAGCTACTGCTCTGCTCTCTGCCAGTGAAACATATTTGAAATGTCTGTGTTCAATGGCTGAGCATCTCTTGAAGAGTCCTCCATAAATACATGGATTTGAAGCATTATTGAAATGTTGCTTTCATTATTTAATATCCTATTATTTAGCCATTTCATATCTTACATAAATACATTAATCTACACCTGCTGAGGTTAATCGTTACCATAGCAACAACTGCCGTAAGCAACGAGAGACAGGAAAGCTCTGTAGAGAGAGACGTTGACTGGCGGAGGAGATTTATTTTTGCGAGGTGAGAGGGAAAAGTTGAGCTTCTGTCTTCGGTTTGAGTTTACATCCCATAAAGACAAGAACGGCACTGCAGGTCATGTTTTGTTCAGTGTTTGATGTTGATCCACTGGTACTTTTGTTTTAGACTTAGAATGAAATAGAAAGTAATATATACAGAATGTTGTTATGGTTTTGAGAGAGGACTACGACACTCTTTAGATTCATTATTTTCATTATTTTTAAACTCAAATTTGGTTTACAGCTATAAGCACTAGACAAAACAGACCTCAGGAAAACACAGGTGACCATAAACAGCAACTATATAGCCAAGGACACCAAGCAAGATTAAATATTCTTTATACACAATGTAAAATGTATATGTATGAATAATCTTGTTTGTTTACCAGATTCCCTTAATGTTTGTGCTCTATTGTCCCGTCTCATACTGCTAATCTGTTCCGGTGCCTCAGCACCTCCTGCAGCAGCTCTGTGGCCTCCACTTCATTCATTTTATGACTCATTTTATAAAAGCCGGATCCAGTGGTTAGATAAACGCAAACCGTTAGTGCAATTTCACATACTGAAAATTACAGTTTTATAATTTTTTTCCGATCGCTGTATATTTAAGGATGAGTATCTGCTTGTACATGTAGGACTGTGTATGCGTGCATGTGTGTGACCATGCCTGGGTCCTATATGGAAGCAATTACTTGCAGCGAGGGCCTTCAGACACCCACAGCGCCTCTCACTCTCGGCCAAACGGAATGCATCTCCCTCCCCCTTCTCCCCCTTTCCCTTTCTGTCTCTCCATGTCTCTTTTCCTCCATCTCTCTTTTTTACTACCTCTTTTTTTGGCTAAATTACTTTTGTGTGAGCCCCAACAAAGGGGCAAGGTGAAACCCCATTCCATTTTAATTTTTTTGGGAACAAAAACCCCTGCAATATTTGAATTCACATCACACAATTCCAATTTGCGCAAACAAGCCCTGAAAATACCAGCGCTAATTAGACTAAACCTCATGTGTGTGTGTGTGTGTGTGTGTGTGTGTGTGTGTGTGTGTGTGTGTGTGTGCTTACATGTGTGCATGCTCTCATGAAAAAAGAGGCCATCTCCAGTTGCATTACTGTACCCCTTTGGGTGCTGCGCTGGCTAGTTAGTATGCGCAGCCAGAGCCGTGTAGGATATGGCTTTTTGGGGGGTCCTCGCATCATGTGGTTTGTGGGGAGGCAAGCTGCTACGGTGGCCGCTGTCCTCCACTTACGCTGTGTGTGTGTGTGTGTGTGTGTGTGTGTGTGTGTGTGTGTGTGTGTGTGTGTGTAAGTGTGTACATGTGACTTTGTTTGATAAGGTAAGCTTGCTTTTTCAGGACATCCTGATTTAAAATGTAATGCTTGAAACACCAGAAGAAATTTAATTAGTGGTAAAGCATCCAGTGAAAAAGAAAGAAGAAAAAAAAGCCCGCAGAAAAAACTGGCAGCGAGCAGTGACAGGATTGCAGTTGTCAGGATTTGGCAAACCGTTGTCACCCCTTCTCTTGTTACAGTAAAGAAAAGCTCAATGGAGGAATATCGCCGGCCCTGCCAGCGGTCTCTCCTCCGCCGTCTGTGGGAACTAAGAAGTCGGCGTTTGCCATGTGCATAACCCTCCAAACGGACTCTAAATGAGATAAATAAGTTCAGACTAAATTGGCAGCTTGCGTCCGAAATGATTACTCTTCCCTTAATGTCTCCTCGTTGGAACGGGAGAAGACTTGGCCCGCGCGGGGTGTGGCAAGGCGGTCGTTTCCAACACAAAGAAGTGACGAGTGACGGCAGCCAGAGTTTACTCGTCAAGGTTTCTTACCCACGCACACACGCAGCGCTCTCGTGTGCTGAAACCCCGTCCTCTTCAAACAGTTTGTCTCTCACTCCACACTCCTCCAAACTTGGCCCGGGACAGGGTCTTGCATTCCCTTCCCATGAGTCCTAGCGTGGCTAGTCAGCAGAAGGACCCCAGATTGGGCCGGCTGCGTCGCCGCCTGCCTCGTTTGGGAGCGTGCCTGGACCCTCTGTCTCGGTAACCTTGGTTTGCCCCCTCTGTGAATTCCTGCCGCTCCAGCAGGACCACGATGTCCCCAGCAAAAGGCTCTCTGGCAGATTGGCCGGTGGGAACGTGAAGGGAACGCCACGATTGTCTTGGATGCGAATGAATAAAGCAAGGTTGTCGTGTTTAACCTCAGTTATTTAGTCAGATTGCTGGACAAAAAAACGGAGAGCTGGAGTGTATCTGCTATGTTTAACGCACATGAGAGTCACGAGCATGTGGCGTTTGATGATAAATAATCTGTCAAAGCGTGAGGTATATATCACAGGTCAAGCTTATCTCATCAGATCAGCACTTATCTCCTTAATGTATGATGCTGCTTGGGATTGGTGCTTTTAGCTGAGCCGAGGCTCGTGATTGGTCATTCAAGTCCTGCCCAGGGTTGCGATTGGTGCGTTTTGAAGCTTCAGATTTCCCGATGTGGCGGTGTTTTGTGTCTGCCAACACTCAGACTCCAGAGTGTTTAGCCTTCACTGCTCGTTCGGCCGTCTGAGGAATTTCACATGCTTGAGGAATTCTCCGTTTTTGTCTCTTCATGTATAATTTTTTTCTCTCTTTCACTCGATTCTGACTAAAATCCTAGCTATTTGTGGTGCGGTGCTGGATAGTTTGTGGTTTTCAGAGCGGCTGTATTATTCCAGTATTAGGCAGCTAGTGTTTCACCATAATGTCTTAAGAGGCTTCCTTGGATTACAATATCAGATAACCTGAAATAGTATACATATTAGTATCCTCCCAGTATTTCATAAAATCATTTCAATAGAGTTACACTTTGGAGCTCTCAATGGTAAAACGTTCATTTAAAGGGGAATTGCGCTGATTTAACACATCGAAGTCTGTTTTCCGGTCATGGGGAGTAAAACTGCATAAGTGAATATAATTAGTATAAAGCTTTCTGTGGCTCCAGGGGAAGCGGAGCAATGTAAATCCTGTCTGATAAACATCGACTGGGTCTCAAGACGACAAGTTTGAAAGTGAAAAACAACAATCTGGGGTGGTGGAGTTCAGTTCCAGTTAACCTCATCTCTAAACTAATGCTGATTTGCATTGTGGGTAATGTAGTGAAGAAGGAATAAGATGAGAATAGTTTGGGTTTTGTTTCAGTTGCTGTTCATCTGAGCAGACGGGGACCTTCTGAAATGTGCAGGCGGCACATCAGACATCAGGCCGCGTGATCACTGGAGCACTCTGGAGGCCGCAGTCAGTGCCCCCACACTGCCCCCGGTGGAATGGAGGGGCTATTTCACCCCGTAGAAAGCTCTTTTGCGGCGTACAGTCCCGGGTGATTATGCACTATAGCCTCAGAAATGGTAAATACATTGATAATTTAATATTAGCCTATATATATATATATATATATATATATATATATATATATATATATATATATATATTTACATATTTACAGTACTCCCTCCCAGAAAATAGTTCCAACGTCCCTGGTTACAAGAATCACATGTATCTGAATATATGCAACATCTCTAACTCAGCTTTGTAACCTGTTAATCTGCAATCAACTAGTGGAAACTCAGAAAATGTATCGTCATTAGTATTGATAATCAATTCATCAAATTTATTAAAAAAAAGAAGAAAGCTTAACACTTCTTAGACTTAATGAGGAATCGATCGTTACTCAAAAAATATAATGAATAAAAGCAATGGCTAGTAGTGTGACCCGGTTCATCTGCTCTCCAGCCTGCACGTCGGCCCACCTCCTCTCCGGTTCCTCCGCCTGTCTATCTCTGCTTGACGGTCCACTGTGTCACAGCGCTACTAATGGCCATTGCTGAGCCAGCCACTTTCCAAATGACACCCTCCTCCGCTCAATACAGCTGCACTCACTCTTTCTTCCACCACTTCCTCTCATGCACAGCACGGTGGCTTTCCTCCCCGTGTGAAAGAAAAGCAGTTTCTTGTCAATTTTCCCTCAATATTTTCCACTCAACGTGCCTCTTGATGAAAGAAACCGTGTCTTGTATGACACACACACCCTTCCATACATCACATTTTACCAGCCAAATGACTGACTGACAGTGTATGACTGGAGCATCTTCTCCCCGCTGTTTGCAGCGGCCTTCACCATCAGGATGATTTGTTCATTCATCATTCATCCCGCTCCCCCTTCTCTCTCTCTACCTGTCTTTTAATCTTTTTCTCCCCTCTTCACACCACCGCCCTTACTCACCTTTTAATCATCTTTATCTTGTTGTGTGCGTCCGTGTGCCCGTGTGAGTGTTAGCACCAGAGGGTGGCGTATCGTAAGACAGCTGTAGGAAAAGCACAAGGAAGCCAAATTAAGTTTGGCCTTAGTTTGATACCGCCAGCATGCCAGACTAAATCCTGGATGAACAACACTCTCCTGATCACTCTCATCCTCCACTCGCATCCGCTCTCCAACCTCTGCAGACACGAGGTGCCACTTGCGCTTAAAGTAGTGCACCTGACTTGATTTATTCTCAGAGGGAACACACTTTACACTCGTCATGACCGGACGTCGGTCTCGTCTTTCCTCTGCACTTTTGTCCTTGGACCACACTCACTCACAAACTTCCCCCTCAAAGTTCATTGGTTGATCAGCCAGGGGGGTCCAGCATCCTAAAAGATGGCGGTGGCAACATTTTGGCAGTGGCAGCTCATAACTGGATTGCTGTAATTATTCATTGAGAGAGTGATGCCTTCCAGGGGCTGAAGATTGATTAGGTTTGATATGCGACTTAGTGTAATCTGTCTTTGACCAGGGCGCCTGTCCAAATTGGCAGGAATAATAAAAAGAGAGGAAGTTCTTTTTAAAGAGAGCGGAGAAGCGAGTGAGCAAATGGAGACGAAGGTGGGTGGACAAAGGGAAGAGAGAAAGATTGAGGCGTATCCTGTGTCATATCTCCTGTGGCATCCATTGCCATCCACAAACCATCCGTCTGCAAACAACAACAGGAGGGCAACCATCTTGTTTACCGTTGAGCAGGGCCATTACGACCTTAAAACACAGCACTTCTTATTGTGTACTTAGTTCAAAGTGTTAGTTTTATAAGCACATTTGAGGTTGTTGTTTTTTTATGCCTTGCTTGTTTTGTCAGCCAGACCAACGCGATCCTCGCTTGTCTCATTTTCCACGACTAAAGTGTGTCTTCAGTTAATCCTCCAGTGTAAGCATGGCAGAACTTAAAAGGCTCTGATTAGGCTGTTGTGTCCCACAGGTTGGCTCGATATAAACTCGTGACACACTCGCGGTGCCCGTACGTACCCCCGAGACCTCTCTTTGTGTTAATTAAAGGAGTCTCAACTGCAATTAGCCGACTTTACAATGAGCGTACCCGCAGATAGACACACGCACACACACACACGTACACAGACACACACTGAAACGGATACATTCAGACTGTGAGCACATTTATAGGCCCACCAACTCTCTTTACAGTTGCTTAAGTATCACTGTGCCGGTGCATTTAGATGTTAGTTCAGACTGCCTGTGTTTGCTGTTGGATGATGATGGCATGAAGATTGAATGCTACAAAGAAAAATCTTAATTTGTTGTTTTACTATCCAAAAAAACAGACAGTAAATCACATTTGTTTTTAAGGATGTTCTCGCTTCAAGTACAACATGTTTGTGTACTTATGGGTCTGCCTCCTTGTGTTGTTTTAGAAGTGCTGCTGGGAAGAAGTACACTCACCTCACTCCTTAAAGGATAGGTTTACCCAAATAACAAGGATAACATACCCTAAAACAATTCTTTGTGTACATTGTACAATGTAGAACGTTTTGGTTTTATTTGTCCAGGGGTTTAAATATCCTTCACACTTCAAATACAATGGAGGCTATTCATTTGTTTGAGTTATTTTATTCCGTACAAAATAGTTGCTTTGAACTTTTGACAGGGCTCAATACTGTGAGACTAAATGCTATTTAATTCTATCATGACATTGTTTTGACATTGTACGTTTCTGAAAACCGCAGATACATTAAATGCCAACATTTCTGAACCAAACATAAGGTTCACGTTAGCCTCTTATCACGCTTGCAGAAATGCACGATGCACAATGCCGCTTGGTTCGGTTTAGGCAACACAACTACTTTGTTAAGGTAAGACGACAAGGTCAGTGAGTGTGTTTAAATAATAACGGAATGATTCAATTCAATTCAGTTTATTTGATATAGGCCAATATTACAAATGACGAATTTGCCTCAGCAGGAAAAACTCAAGAAATATAAATTTAAAAAAATTACGGGGAGAAAAAGGAAGAAACCTTCAGGAGAGCAACAGAGGAGGATCCCTCTCCAGGATGGGCAGAATAGATGTAATGTGTACAGAAGGAATAATTGTAACGTAACAATTGCAACGTAACAATTGTAACGTAAAAATTGCAACGTAAAAATTGTAACGTAACCATTGCAACGTAACAATTGTAACGTAAAAATTGCAACATAACAATTGTAACGTAAAAATTGCAACGTAAAAATTGTAACGTAACCATTGCAACGTAACAATTGTAACGTAACAATTGTAACGTGAATAAATAACAATACCCGTAGTATACTTTCTTCACAATAGCATTATAACATAAAATCATTATGTACAAGTCTAGATTAACCGTTTACTGGTGTTTGTTACTCGGGGCTTGAAGAGTGTCTAGCGACCTCCTACCTGCCCTGAGTGCTCTGTCTCGCTTTCTAAACTTGTCTTCATATCACATAACTTTCAACATAACTCTGACCAAATATAAAAACGTCGACATTCAACGCATCCTTGATTTACAGCGACGTACAAAGACATATTTCTTTTCTGACGACTGGAATGCAGTTTTCTTTTTTTAAATGTTGCAACAAAATAAAGTTTAATACCCCGTGTCTTGTATCCGATGTATGTATAATGGGCCAATTAAACTTGGAGCGTGAACCTGGTTCAACTAGAAAGAGGAACTCAGCTGCGTAATTCTGCTGAACCCCCCCAAACAAAGAACCGAGTGGCCCCTCTCCCCGGTACACCTCCACATCGAGCCGGGGTCCACGGTGGCCAAATGGCCCATCATCCTGTCTTCTTACGTGCCAAATTAGACCAAACTGTCCCAGTGTGCTCCAGGCTTGTCTACAGGAAATCAAGGCCAGTTGGAACTTAAGTGAATGAAGCCCCACTTTGGCACATTCTAGCTGGGGAGATGGTGGCGAGAACGAGCCCCCCCCTGGAGCTGGTCAGAGGGTTGGAAAAGGACATGCACAGGTGCGAATACCTCCTCGCCGGTGTTCACGCAGGGGCACAAACTCACAGTGAATGGGTGCTGTCAACTCTGCGGCGTCGCTACTTAGCCACTCCACTCCCATATTTACTTATTTATTGGGAGCGATGGCTGCGATGACAGGGCCACTCACTCTCAGAAAAGCCTCCCAGGCTTCGCTCCACGACGTCCCTTCAAGCGATAGCGTAAAAATGTTAAGAGCCCCGGGCCCGGTTTGATGATTTTGACGTGAATTAGCGTGTAGTCGAGTTGTCGGGTGCATTCAGGTGGCTAACTGTTCTAATGCGTTCACCCGCTTGCCTTTTCGAGTGTGTTTCTGTGTGTCTCAAAGCGAGGCGAAATGTCACTTAATAATTTAGTCGTTGGTTTGGTCCCTCCTCGCCCGTCCATCCATCCATTCACAGCCCTTTATGTCTCGCCTCTGGGAATGCGGTGGCCATCGCTCTGCCTCTCAGGGAGCGAGAGAACGAGCAGAGACGGGTGACAGAACCCAGTGTGGCGGTTAGTGAGGACAAAGTGAGAGCGACTGACTACGAGAGGACGGCGGTGTGAACGTAAACGCTCAGAAACGGACAACAACTATAAGAGCTTTTTTTTGAGTGACTGAAAGATAATGAAAAAGCAGCAATTTTTTTTAAATATACATTTTTACAATGCCGGTTCCTTACGCAGAACCTCACATCCGTTGTGTCATGAAATCTGTCTTCTGTATTGAAGCAATACCACGCAGACACGCGAGATGGAATATACACACACCACACACACACAAACACACACACACACACACACACACACACAGCTGGGTTTCTGGCCCCTGTGCTTGCCAGATGTAGACTTTTCTTTTTTCTCTCTCATCACAGTTTTCAGACTAATAGGTTCTTGTTCTCTGTGGAAGTGGTTCTATGGCAAGAGGGGGAACTCAGAGCCTGCACGCCAAACCTGTGGCTACGGTTGTAATAATCAAATAATGTAACTTGGCCACGTGTAAGAATGTGTGTTAATACACGAGAGCTTTCAACAAAGTCTCCCGATGCCAGTGGCCTCCTATATACTTTAATATGACTTGATGTTCACTTAGCCCCCACCCCCCCTCTTCTTTGTAATTGATACCCGATGGTGGAATAATAATCATTTCTTCATTTTTTTTCTCCTGCTTTCTGCATTCACTAAGCAGATTTTTGCCTGTGCTGTTGGATAGTATTCAATTACAAGAAGTGTGGAGGAGGGCATCGCACTTACAACCTCTCCTTGGGCTCGTACAACCTCTCCTTGGGCTCACTGGAAAACAGGATACTATGACTTTTTAAAAAACTTTTTTTTAGATTTGATTTGATTTGAAGTTATAGAATAAAAAATGCATCACATTTAAAGCGGCACTTCCTACTTCCCTCCTCTTCATACCCACAGTTGAAATAAAGATGAATGATCTTTCCTTGCAAGTGGAAGTCCCAAACCCAAACTGTGTTGCGTGTTCGCTAAGTGGTTTTAATACCATGGGATGATTTGTGTTACATTTGTGAGTTTTGTTTGGCAGGGGAGAGTCACAAGTGTTTGTGTGTTTGTCGTGTTGTTAGCGGTTAGGCTTCTTGTCATGTGTGTGCCATAAATAAAAGACTCCCCTGGCTAATGTAACCCACATGTTTTGGGATTTATTGTGTGTGTGTTCCCACCTCCTTCTCAGCTCAGCATTTGTTTTTTCGATGGTACACACACACACACACGCCTCTCAAGTTTTTGTGAGATCACTCAACTTTTAATGTTTTTATCAAAAGCATTCGTGTACTTCCTTGTTACTCACAAAGGATTCCCATTACTCCACTACCTCACCACTGAGCAGAGGCACAGCTGGTCACTGATGGGGAACATTTAGACACACAGTCATACCCAGACACAAGCATCACACTGATACATCCCTGTTTGGTTGGATTTGGTCTCAATTATACATAAATTAGTCATTTCACAAACCGTATTGGACCGAATCTAATATGACCCCGTCCATAACACAACTCCCTTTTTTTCCAACATCTGTTTTTTGGAGAAAAAAAAACATCCTCTTGGGAATATTTTCCTGAGAGTGCTCGATCTCATTCTCTTTTTTTGTCTTGTAAAAAAATGTAATACTTAAAAAAAATGTCTAGCTGCTTAATTTATTTCAGACTGTCCTTGTGAGCTTAAATTGTGTGACACAAGTACTCCTTGGCTGCACGACAGGCGGTTTGGTCCCAAGCTTTGGAATTGATTTCCTACTTGGCGACTCAGCAAGTTACGTAAGCCAACTCAAGCCCGTCTCCAAGAAATTACAGCAATACAGCAACAGCAAATATCTTTTTAAGGAGACGAATTGCCGGCCAGTTTACATTTTTTTTTAATAGCACGGTGAGGAAATCTCCATGACAAAATGTTTTTTGCGGAAGTTATCAGGAAAATATTCACGGACACATTTTGTTTGAATATCTGGTCTTGCAATACCATATAAGCTTGTAGCGACTATTGCATGAATATTTAGTTTTATGTTTCAGCACTATAAGTACTTGAGTGAGGTTAGAGAACGATCATGCCATGGTTAAATACAGAAAAGTGTGCAGAAAGTTAACATTAAACCCACATCAAAGTATATTAAACCTAAGCCAGAGCCAGGATTCAGACTGCTCTTTTTGTAATATATAAATGTAATTTTTAAGCGAGAGGTTTGGCCATCAGAAACTGTAATTGTAGCTTAATGCAGGCCACATAAACACTTTAGGGTTGACTAACTCTAAAAGACACAGTAAGGATCAGAAGAAAACCTATTAACCCAGCAACATTGAAGCTACAAACAACCCATAATGCAGCACTCTCTGTCCTCGAATATAATACAACCCTCACATTATCAGATGTAATTTCCACAAAAAAAAGTCTGCTCTTTGAGCCACCACGTTCAATTTTCCTGGTGTTGTATTTCCTGTCAGTATTTTGCCCCACCACAACACAAAAAAACAGCAATCCTCAAGCCAACAGTTCTGGAGGTCACCATAACAACCACTGACGTTACACTCTTTCTTTCATGCGGGCCTGAGCAGGAGGAGAAAGTGTTTCAGTGAGTGTCAAAGAGAGCAGAAAGCTAAAAGAAGTAAAAAATATATTAGTGAGGTGGAAGGAGGGGGGGGGGGGGATCGGAGGGCCGTGAGACGCGGAGAGTAAAAAACAGAATAATGAGAGATGGAGGGATGGGAAGTTAGCAAAGAGAGGAGGAGGACTTTGTCGAACTCTCTGCGGCTGAGTTTGGTGGAGATGGGGTTGGTGGTGGTGGTGGTGGTGGGCGGGGGCGGGGGTGGGGGTGTGGTGGGGGGGGCATTACAACGGGGGCGCTGGCAGGGGTTGCCACAGCAGCGTTCCGGATGGGCAGGCGGTCTCCTCTCAGGGGGTGAGGGGGGGACGTGGGGCTGTCAGGGAGCCTGGCAGGTAGAGACACTACGCCCTGTGACTGGGGGGAGCACGGGTCAGTGAGAGAGGACAGGAGCGAGGGGATGGAGGCAGCGGAGGGGTGAGGTGGAGGCCTGTCTGATGAGGTGAGGCGAGAGAGAGCGTAGAAGGGGAGGGAGACATGAGGGGAGTAAATGAGGGTGGAAGAGCAGGAGAACTAGAGATGATTAGAAGTTAATTATTCAAGTGCGAGTATGGATGAATATGGAGTTAGAGGAGGAAATAAGAGGGAGGAAGAAGCAAAAGACGAGTGATGGAACTGAACCGCTTCTTTCACGTCTTCCTATTCTCACACAATATCCCTCCGGCTCCGGGCTCAAATGCTTTACAACCCTTTCTCTGATGCTCCACACCTTCACTGGGGTTTCACACGGTAACTTTGAACCAGGGAGAGCAGAAAATGAAGAGTAGCGAGCGAGGACTCTTCAGACTGAGGCAGAATGTAAACAATGCCAATATTAATTTCCTCTTCTCCGAAATGTTCTGTCATGTTTAGAATCCTCCTCTCGAGTCCTGGTGGGATCTGGAGTCAAGTTACAGAACTCCAGAAATTCCGAGATGCAGAAATGAACTTTAACTTCATTCTACTGTGCCGTAAGATTGTCTCCATCATGATGCCCACCTCCTGTTGATGTCAGAATTTGGGTCAAAGTTACATTTAGTCAAACTTTAGCTGTCAAATCAGGATTCCATAGTGGAGAGGTCTTAAAAGTTTGGATGAGTAAAGGTCAGTTTGTTGGATTGACTGGCAACACGCAAAAATAATGTCAAAAATATCTCCGGAGATGTCTATGTTTAGCTTCGTACTGTAAATTCTGCCAGATAATTAAATCACAAAGACCATTTTTTTACATAATATTTTTTAAGCAACTATTCAAAGTATTCATTATTTCCCGTTTCTGATTTTCTTTGCTGGCCAAATATTTTCCTACTAGTAAATTAGATGTCTATGGGCTTTAGCCTGGGGGCGGACACAACCTTGGGCTCTGGGTTCTTTTGTGATGTGATCTTTAATGATGGTCTGACGATTTATAAAAGAAACGATTGTACCACTAATTGAGAAAATATTCAGTTGCAGTCCGATTCATTTCTCTAGAAGATTCACGTGAAATTTGTTACAGTACGTTATTGTGGGAGTAACGGAGAGCCTGTGTGTGTGTGTGTGTGTGTGTGTGTGTGTGTGTGTGTGTGTGTTTCTAGTGTAGTGAGGTGAAAATGAAGGAACTAAAGGTAACGTAAGGGAGGCCGACAGGTTGCTGTAGGATTTGCTGTAATTTGGTGTGAAGAGCAATGCTCTGGTCAGCTCGGTGCCTGCAGGGTCAGAGGTGCTGATGTGTACTAGACAAGTGTGTGTGTGTGTGTGTGTGTGTGTGTGTGTGTGTGTGTGTGTGTGTGTGTGTGTGTGTGCATGGCTAGACTAGTCTGTGTTTAAAAGAAAAACCTGTACTTTTGTCTCCTAACCTCCATGAGAGGTGTCCTCACCTCTTGGCAGAAACAGACCCAGCATGCGGAGCGTTTCATACACCACATGTCATTAGGTCATGAATTGCAAAATATGCACAAGCAGATTGTGCTCTCACACATTAACCTTCGTGACTACAGAAACAGTACAACATGTGTAAATAACTCCCAAGACTTGAGGAAAAAGCCAATGCCGCCGTCTTTTTTTTGTTGCCCTTCTTGTTTTCTCACAAAGGTGCACTTATTAGTGGAGGCCAGATTGCAGTGATCAGTGACACAGACCATCATGTGGCTCTCTATCGTTTCCTCGGAGACCTTTCGGTGCCCTCCGACTGTCTCTCTGCGTCTCTCTCTGCTGTTCTCACAAGTGGAGGGCTGTTCGTGTCCGTGTCATATGATGTCTTGTGGCCCTTCAGTGGAGGCAGAACAGTGACAGTTCTATCCCAGTGCCATCTGATCGACACGCCATGCCGTGTCACATGCAGACTGTGAACTCTGGATGTTCCTTTTGGCGCAGCAACCCAAAGTGAACCAGTGTTCTCTCGCTGCGTCCGACGCATCCTCCCCAGCAGAGAAAAAAAACCTCACTCAACCTTTTTATACCGGCCGTAATCATTTGTTTTTCTGCTGCACATAATCACCATCACTGCACACATTATGTTCCACTCTCTTCTCTCTCATGCGGCTGTCCTTGATTTGCTATGTTTTAGGGTCTAAAAGGGCAATTTCACTTGGATCTAGCTCAGGTGTGATTTCATTCTGTGAAGAAAAATTACTTCCAGCTCCTGCAAAAAACATACTGTAAAAAACAGAAAGATACCACAGAAGTCAAGCATTTTAATTATGACTTGTTGATGATTTTTGCATCTGTTTTGTAATTGCTGCGGTTCGCTTGAATGGATTTTCTCACTTTACATAGAAAATGAAAAGTACAGTACTTTACCTCCTTATGAGAATTGGTTCTCTTGAGAACAGTCTAACAACTCGGAGCGGTCGCACCTCATTTCTGGGCTATTGGACCCATTAGATGTCAAAGTTTGGGAAATAAACAGGCAGTGCTAAGAGGTTTGATGGGTAGAATAATGTGGGCTAAGTGACGGATGGCGCCTTCTGAAACACACTTGTGCAACATCTTTTTCTTGTAGAACTTGTATGCATAAAGAAATACTTCAACCACAACATGAGCACTTGCTTATCATATACTCGCCTTGTATTCTTGAACAAAACCAATTTTTTTGCTGCCAAGGAAAACAATAACTGAGGAAGGATTTACTCATGAACTTCCATTTGTTTTATCTCCTCAAATGAGAGGTGAAACATCATTTTTACTCCATTCGTTCACAAACAAATATAGTGGTTGCCACTTCAGAGGATCTCTTGAGATTATTTTAGTAAAAATCTTTTTTTTATTTTTTAAACATTGACATTTCTTTTAAAAATGTGTGAAATCCCAAGTCGTCATTCAGTGCAGAATTGATTATTCAACATACTTTTGGAGTACCGTGCACCTGGATCATGCTGCATGTTTGCTGAGCAGTACACTGCACAGGTCTTATTTTAATGATTTCTTTTATGTCTTGTACATATTTGGCCGAATGTGTAGTGCGTATGTATTTAACAGAATCAAATCAAATGAGCGCACTCATATCTCTTTTCATATATCTGCTCTCTACAGAGCCATGGTGTCTCACACACATCAGCATTTTCCAGATGGGGGTCATTTATACATTTAGGTGACATATTCCTTTCAATTCTGACTCTGTGCATTCTGGCTTTGCTCTGCAACTCTTCAATCTCGACAATCCCCTTTCTGACGGCTTGGATTGTGCCCCAGACTGAAGGTGTGAGTCGCCGGGGAATAAGGATACAATGGCGGAGCTTTAACCTCGTGCACACACACTTGTATTGATTCACACAAGCCTCAGTGACTATTGCTACAGAGCGGACTGCCCTCTGTCATACAGGGCTCCCTCCTGTTCTGCTCACAGGCTGCTAAGAAGGACTGCAGCCCATCACACCATCACACACACACACACCCCCGTCTGCCTTTGGGGATAACAAACTGCCACCAACCCTGACCTCCCCTCTAACACCCCCCCCACACACACACACACATGCACACCTTTTTCCTTTCGCTCTTTCTCTACCTCACTTTTCCTCTAATGAGTTGCAACACTGATAACGAGCCTGATGATCTTCCATTGATTCGGCTATCACTTGCTTGTCTGGTAATTGATCCGTAGCTGAGCCTCTAGTTAATTATATGGGCTTCGACATGGACCCCTGCCCCGGGGGGAATTCTCAAGTCCTGCGCAATAATAGTTTTAATAAAGGAGGCTGCGAATCTCCTGCATCATTTTTTTTTCTTCTTCTACCCCCCATTCTTGCTTCCTAGAATTTCTTTGTATCTTTCTATTTCCTTCTTCCTCTCTGTTTTCCCGTTAAAATTTCTCCATCTCCGTTATTTTCACTTCTGTGTCTCTTTCTCGTTTCCTCTGTCATCACAGCCATTACCATCAGCAGAGGCGAGGGGAGGGGGGGGGGGGGGGAGAAAAAGAGGCAGCCTGAGCAATATTGGCAGAGTCCATTCCTCCCTCCCACAAATAACAGCCATTAACCAGCCGGGTCAGAAGCTGAGCCACCAGCTTGACTTGAAACACTGAGTGCCACTCGAAGAAACCCACAGACTCGCACATTTACAGGCGAGAGGGAGGGAGGTAGCGAGAGAGGGAGAGAGGGAGAGACAGAGAGAGAGGAGGAAGCAGGAGCTGGATAACAAAAAGGAAACTCAGCCGCTAAATTGTCCCTTAATATAATTAGTCTAAGCCTCACGCGTTACCTTTTCAATAAGGTGCTAAGCGCCGTGTGCATGGACGGGAGGTGACACATTACGCCTTTATGACACGGCTGCTTGTGTCTTCTGAGAAGGCGCAGGCCACTATGCCAAAGATGTATAGAAAGGGAGAGGGGGGGGTGGTAAATGAGAGACAGCAAGGTAAGGAGACCTAGAAGTGTAGAAAAAGGGCACAGGAGACTAAAGCAAAGGACTAAGATGTCGGCATGGGGGGAGATGTAAATTGAGCTTGAGACAAAGACCCAAAGTGGTCGGACACACAGTGTGTACTTTTCTCTCAGAAATCCCTTGAACATAATCTCAGCAAAGGTTAACAGTATACTGCCATTAGTACATCGTACAAAAGGCTTTTAACAGAAAAACCAAACACCTGTCTGCAGCAATTTACCACAAAATGTGAAGTGACTAAATTTATCAGAAGCCATTTAATGTAGAAGTTGTCTCTCTCTCTGTCGCTCTCTCTTTTGTTCCCCGGCAGCGGAGAGATCCCAGTGACATCTCTCGCTCGCTGAGGACTGGGGCACCTGGTCTGTCATTCCTCTAATGATGGTGCTGAAGAGACTGGTGGAGAGGAGGAGATGGGAGATTTCAAAGGAAGTGGTGGGTGGGTGGGTGTGGGGGGGGGACTGTCTTCATTGTTTCAGACATGTCCTATGCTGTGTCAAAGGGAGCATAGCTCTCCTTCCTCTTCTTTTTTCTTTTTTAGTTTTATCCTCCTGTGTGTCTTTTTCTCAATGTCTCCCTCCCTTTACTCCTCCATCCCTCATTTTATTCCCTTACCTTTGTGGCTGTGGGGACCAATTTGGCTAAAATGGAACCTCTTCCTCATTTTTTTCTTAATTAAAATCTGAGAGCCTCCGCAGGGGGGGGGGGGTTCCTGTGTGTGTGTGTGTGTGTGTGTGTGTGTGTGTGTGTGTGTGTGTGTGTTCGTATGCATGCTGGTGGCAGATTGCCTGCGTTCCATTAGTCTTTCATTAGAGTGGGAGAAAATCAAACAAAGGCACCAGATTATTCTTTTTGCGATAAAGCAAGTCTATTGATATTTTCTTGTTTATTTCTGTTTGTTTATTTTTTATTGCTGTCAAGCTATTTTCACCAGTTATTACAGAACCCTTCTGTTATGAATACAACACTGCTTTTTCTAATTATTTAACAAAGAAACAAATACTTGATAACGTGCTTGTAATGTTGATGCTTTTTGTTCAATATATATAAATATATATATTTATATTAAAGTAAAAAGCTATTTTGCTGCTAAGCGCCGTGTGTGCGTTTGTGTGTGTGTGTGTGTGTGTGTGTGTGTGTGTGTGTGTGTGTGTGTGTGTGTGTGTGTGTGTGTGTGTGTGTGTGTGTGTGTGTGTGTGGCGGGATGGTCCCTCAGGGGAAGTAAGTTGCTCTGAGACGTGCCGGCCGCTCGAAGCGCAAATGGTAATAAGGCGGGGGGACAAACGCTCCCCCCACCTTCTCCTGCTCTGCGATGGCGCTTGCCCCCACCTTCCTCCCCCGAGCAGAGGAGGGTGTGTGTGTGTGTGTGTGTGTGTGTGTGTGAGAGAGAGGAAGCGTGCAGCGCGATGTCACTGAGCATCTCAGAGTGGAGCGGCACAGTTGACTCAGTTGAGCCTGCACCGGCCCGACACACACACACGCTCGCTCGCTCGCTCCCACATGCTCTCCGCTCTCGCTCTCTCGCGCACACACACACAGGCGCTCAGTCCACTTCCTCAGCGGCTGCAGCGGAGTATAGAGAGAGAGAGGGAGAGAGAGAAAGAGAGAGAGGAAAAGAGGAAAAGAGAGAGGACAGGCGGCACGGACATCGAGAGAGGGACACGGTCTCCAAGAGGGAGAGAGAGAGAGAGAGAAAGAGAGAGAGAGAGAAACGCGAGCAGGGATAGCTGGTGGCTCACTCCCACACCTCATCTTCACTTTGCTGGGACAGGCACAGAATTGATGGTAAGAGACACTCGCGCGTGTTCTGCGCTCTTCTCTTAGCTGTGTGGCGCTTTTCACGGGACTTTTTTTTGTATTTAGACGATCTTTGTTTTTGTTTACTTTTGTTTATTATTTTACATTTTCTAACACCGATTTTGTGTGAAACTGCTTCACATTTAGTTTCTGATTTAATATAGTATACAATTGATATTCAAGCTTAATTTATGACATGAGAAAAATAATACATGAATTACACTTTTTTTTTAAATGTTTTGTATGTGTGCATGTGTTTAGTGCTGATGGCAGCTCCCAGGTTCTTTAACTTTTTTTCTCCCCTGTTCTTTAGAAATGTCTTTAATAGTAGAGGTATTACGTGCATGTATGGCTATGTGTTAGAGTGTGTGTTTGCATGTAGGTGTTTGTGTAGAGTTCATGTCCACGACCAGTGACTGACAGATGGATTAAAGCAAAAACTGAGGCCACGGGAAACATCAAATTCCCATACCCCCCATCTTTTTTTTTATTTTACTCCATTCATGCTTTCCCTCTCATCAGCCCCCTCCTCACCTCCATCCTTCTCCTCATCCCCATCCTTCCTCACCTCCAGTTCTCCGCTCATCTTGCCCTGTCCAAGACGAGGCCCCCGAGGAAATTCAGTGCGAGCCCTTTTTTCTTTCTCTCTCTTCTTGAGAATTAACTCCACACACACTCCTCTGCCATCGGAGCTGCCAAGAAACCTCACACACACATCTACTCCCTCAACTCTCCTCTCACTGTTATCCTTCTGGTGAAGCAGGACAGAGCGAGACCAGAAAAAAGAAAAAAAAAGAAGAAGAAAAACACAACCCCAAAGAACCCACCTTCACTGACTTTTTTTTCCTTCTTCTTCTCTCCTCCTTCACACACCCTTCCCTCCCTCTCTGTCTCTCCCTCTCTCGGTCTAAGTCCAAGGAGGCAGAGTTGGATGTGAGAGGCAGCGAGTGCGACGACACCGTCCCACAAGAGCCCTGCACACACCCGGAGCCGCCCGGGCCATCTCCAGCCAAGGCTAACGGACCCACCACCGCCGCCACCGCTGGCGTTTCCACGAGCATCCCCTCCAGTCGCCACGGTAGCAGCAGCAGCAGCAGCCGAAGAAGTGGTCTGGGTGGCATTAGCATCGTTAGCAGCAGCGCTGAGGGAGCAGGCGAAAGCTCCATGCAGTTCAGCACCAGACCGCCTAGTGCTGAGCAGCCGGGCTTCATGGGGACATGGCAGCAGCAGAGCACTGACAGCAACCTCCTCTACAGAATGTCCCAGCAGGTACGTCAGCTCCGCCTCAGCCCTTCATCCTCTCCCCTCTCGGCCTCCTCTCCTCCTCACTCGCTCCACATGTGCAGCCGAGGACTACACTTTTATGTTTCTCATCTGGGTTCATGTTCAGACGTCGGCTGTTGTGATTGTTACTTGGTCAAGAGAATGTTTGTTTGTTTGTTTGTGTCAGTGTGTGTGTGTGTGTGTGTGTGTGTGTGTGTGTGTGATCTGTAGATGGTAATGGAGGGGGGGGGGGGTTGTGGGCAATGTTTTGTTATTTAATATTTCAAAATAAGAATCCTTACATGTAATTGAAACTTGTTCACACTTTTGGAACACATCAGGTTTGATGTTGTGTGTCTTGTCTTTTGTTCCACACGCAGTGTTTTCATTCATCTAAGTTGGCTGTGTGTGTGTGTGTGTGTGTGTGTGTGTGTTGTTGGTCTAGTTTTTATTTTTATTAGTCATTTTCAGCCCCATGAAAAAAAATGAAAAAATCCATATTTTGTGGATTTGTAAAAACACACATTTTAATGCAAAATGTGCATAATATCAGATAGGCCAAATTCATTTATTTCAGCATTTGATGGATTATCGCATGTCCGGATTTGTTACATACATGCTTAAGTCTCCGTAATTGGTCTATGAGCGGTGTGGAGTTTTAAAGCAAGCAATAGACGTGTTTTGGTAACCCCAGTGCCGATAAAGACCCGGGAAGGGGCACCCCTCTGGGACCGGATAATTGACTTCATGTGGCCGAGGCAGGAAGCCCCTCGCGCGGCTACAGAACAGCAGAGGAGCCGCGAATGAAAACAGGCTCGTCTGGAAAAGTAATGATGATAACAGATCGCCTCCACCGGCCGAGGGAAAGTCCGCAATTCCTCCCGACATTTCTCGCCTGTTATCGTGGATGTTACTCTGAATCTCTCTCTTGTTTATTTTATTTTTGAAAAATATTTTTGAGCAGCTCTCGTAAGTTATTTTTAAGGGACGGGGAGGGGGGATTTTGTGGTTTCGTAGGATAAATGTCAGGTAAGGAGAGGGGAAGAGGAGTTTGCGCAAGCGTGTATGTTGTGTGCGTGTGTGTGTGCGTGCGCGTGAGTGTGTGTGTGTGTGTGTGCGTCTGTTCTTGCGCACGTGTGTGAGGGGGAGACATAGATAGAAGACGGTTGTTAGGTCGCAGTTAATCATAGCGGGACCTGCAGGCTCTCCGTACCATACACATGCTGTTACGCAGCCAGACCACAGCGGCTCTTGCGCAACAGCCGCGGCTCTCGGTTGTAAAATATAAGAAACTTATTCTGTCACTTTGACGATAAATATAGTTGTTGTTGTTGTTGTTTTTATTATCTCAGAGCTGTAATCATGAAGGTGAAACAGTTGTGTTGAAAGTTATCATGTTGTGTTGTTCTTATTGACGCTTTTCTGCCTTTCACTCATCTTAATATTTCAAACAAAACATGTATTTCAATGAGTAGCATCCCTGCTCTTTTCATTCAAATCGCAATGTCCTTCTTCATAAATCTCCCCGTCCTTACACTGCCCTGAAGAAACGACCCCACTACGTATTGCTAGGTGAAGTGAGAGAGGGCTCCTCCTCTCTCGCGCGTTCCCGGTGTGAAGCAGGTGGATGGGCCCCTGCGCTCATCATCTGCTGGGACCCCATGTTTGCATCCCATATCCTTTTTTTTTTTTTACAAATGCGCACCGTTGTCTCAATATAATCAGCCGAGGGACGCGCTGTTATTTATCCTTCCTCGCACCACTTAGAAGACATCTTCCCATGTTTAGTAGGCATGACATAAATTCTCCGAAGGAAGCCCGTTCCTTGACAGACTCGCCTTCTTGGAATCTAACCGATAATGACTTTGTGTTTGCCGAGGTTGGCGCACCCTGGGGTGTTGGAGGAGAGAAATGCGGTATATGGGCTTGCGTTTCTAAATCTCCACTCTCTCCCTTAAAGATCAACCAGGTGGCACGAGGGATGCGCTATTTTATCGTTGTTAGGCCAAATTATATTTCTACCGGATCGATGGAGACGCGAAACAGCTGCGCGCGGTGCGTTGAAGCCGCGGCACGTGGAGACAGGCAGGGCATCACCGAGCACACACGTTTGGCAATACTTCGGACGTTTATTGTAAAACACACACACACGCACACACACGCGAACGTGCGCACACACGCACGCCCCCCCCCCACATACACACACACACACACGCAAACACACACACACACCCACACACAATACCTTAGTTTAAAATTTAATGCAGGTATTTTCGTTCCACGATTGAAATCAGACCATGCTTTACAGCAGGTGTCTGAACTTATCGGTGCATAAAACATCAGTGACAGCAAAAGTCTATTCGTTGTGTTTTATAACTCAATCAATCAACAACAAAAACACAAAAAAGCACCACCTGTCTTCCCCAGCTTAAAGAAAAAATAAAACAAAAATAGATGTCAATTCGAGAACGAATTTCATCTCATAATTTATTGATTCATTTTTATGATTGATTCCTGAACTCAAGACAAGTACTTGTATTTTAAACGAAAGTCCTGATTTTGAATTATTTCAGATTTAATAAATTCACGTATTTACATATTCACGTTTTTAAGACTATGCCCCCCCTCGAATGTTTTACTTGAGGGGATATTTTTACAAATTTAAAATAAAGGTGCATAAAAATGCCTTTTATTATGTTTTATTTAGTTTGTATCTCCTATTGATAATCTATCTACATGCAATCGCATTTTATTATTGCGTTTTTTTCTAAACTAACGAAATGAAACAACCGTCGCGATTATGACACAACAGCAAGCCAATAATTTACACCTTTCACAAGAGGCCTTGGTAGGCTTTGAATCTTTTTTTTTCCTAAGACACATAGCAGCAGATTCTCAACCTTCATAATCCACGTGAGTGTCAACAGGAAACAACACGAACTGCATGCAATTTAAATGCAATCAATTAAATGGATTCGATAAATACTGCCTGTTTTCGCAGCTTCCTAATGCTCAGAAATCGGTGCACATTTTACAAAACAATGCAAGAGGGAACTTTCATAATTTTTTTTATAGAGGAAAAAAAAAGTCAAACATTAATTAGGAGTTGAATCATTTCCCAGGCATTACGGAGTGATAATATGTTGAGCCTTAATTGACCCGCTGCTGTACATGCGTGGCTATGAATATCGACCCTCGCAAGTTAAAAAGCCCGGAGTTAAGTGATGCTATACGAGCCTAATTGGTTCATCAGGGATAATTCCTCCACAATACAGCAGCCGCGTGCCGCGTCTCCTTTTACATTCATATTTTCTTTCTCCGCTTCGAGTCGCAGGAACGAAGGAGCAACACAAGGATTAAAAAAAAAAAAGCTCGTAAAAAGAAGTGCCTCAAACTCCACCTGAGGATCTGTTTTTTTTTTCCAACCCAGGCTCACAGATGAGAGGGGGGAGGGAGAGGGGGTGGAGTACACAAATAATGTACTCCAGCTAAAAAGCATCTCTAAAATAGCCTTTTCCTCTCCACTGTGCTGGAGCGACAGGTCGACGATGGGCCGAGGCCAGCGAGAGGTGCAGCGGCATTACAGCAATACCAGGGTTTACAACGTGGACATATTCTCTAGAAATAAAGGCAGAATTTCACATTATAATAATATTTAGAATATGAATTAAATAATAATAATACACGTTTTATTATATTTGTTTATTTTAAGTTTTTGCATTCTTTCATGTATTTGGCAGATAATAATAAAAAGTTATTTGAGCCTGAAAGACCTGCACACCTGCATGATTGTCCTTTCTCTCACATCATGCATTTTTAAATTTAAGATCCTGAAAAAGACAACTTTAATAATTCAATAATGGACTGTTACGCACATCCTATTTATATATTTCAGTCTGTGAAAAACTGCTGTGATTAGTTACAAATGTTTTGTTTTTATAATAAATAAAAAAATCATTGGCATTGTTCTTGTAAATATGCAGTTTTATACAAAAAACACCCCCACCCATATCTACTCTGAATTTCTAATATGTTCCATTTAGTTTTTTTCTTTAATATTTCCTGGTGTATTCACGTCGTGTGTGACATTTAAACTTTTAGTTTGGAGCAATTTTACAATTATACTATGTATTTATTATTTTGCATTGCAGCCTATGTACTCCTGTGTGTCGAACCTATGCATGCTGTTAGCTGTGAGGACACGATGACAGACGTATTAGTGGAATAACATTTGTCTGACTGAAGAAATGAGGTTGATATTATCCTCTTCAGTGCAGATCACAGAACTCGCTAATCTGCCTATTAACACAGTGATACACTTACAGTGGTGTGTGTGTGTGTGTGTGTGTGCGTGTGTGTGTGTGCGTGTGTGTGCGCGCACCGGAGGTTTTACACAGTGGGGTACAGGCATGTTGCATATGCGATGCACATGCATTGCTTCTTGCCATCGTGTGTGACTGGAAGGCAGTGATTTGATACATATGTGTAAAATTATCCACAGTCAGTGAACGTGTATGTGTGTCGTTACACTCGACTGTTATTATTTCCATGTCTTTGATGGGTCGTTGCACACAGAGCATATGGATGCCTATACGTCCATGTATCTGGTGTCAAACGTGCCTGTGTGTGAAGTTATGTATGTGCATGTGTGTGTTAGGCGTGCATGTCTGCGCTTTTGCCATTTATTTTTCTGAGTGGGTGGCTAAATACTCATATGCCAGTTGTGTGAGTGTGTGTGTGCGTGCGTGCGTGCGTGAGGAAGAGAGAGAGAGAGGGAGGGAGAGAGCGCATTTCTGTGTCTGTGTGTGTGTCTGTGTGTGTGTGTGTGTGTGTGTGTTGGCTCTGGCTCCATGTGTGTGTGGGTGCGAGGTGAAGTGTCTCTTGGCTGGCCTTGGCTGGAGAGCTGGAGGAGAGCAGAGGTGAAAGAGGAGATTTGCAGAATAGACATGCACCACTTCCCCCCATTACTACTTTTTCCCTTTTTCTTCTTCTTCTACGATGTCTTTGTGTCTCACGGCCTCTTCTTCTCTCACTTCGCTCTTCCTTACTCGTCTTCTTGCTCCCCACACCGCACCCCCTCTTTTCCTCGACTATCTTTCCTAAAACTCTGTCTCCACCAGCAGCCCCCCCCCCCATGCTAAATCAGAGTGTTTTATGAGAAGGGGATCTTGACGTTGAATGTGTGTAACAAAGGGCCACGTTGGGCGTCAGGATTACCGCTTTGAATAAGACACAAGGACAAGTGTCAGAAGGAGCACAATGTTTCTTCAAGAAGAGGAAGTGGATGGGTGTGCCTCTCAATCAGACTGATTTAAAGAGGTTGAAAGCTACGTCTTCTCCACAACAGATCCAACCTGCAGCCGTGGTCCCTCACTGTATAGTGGTGGCTGGCTCTTACATTGTTTAATGCATTTATTGCACTGTAACTGGCCTTTTTAGAGGGTCCAGATAACAGAAGCAGCATTAGGAAAGGCCATTGTAGCATTCATTCAGCGGCCATCTCTCTCTCTCTCTCTCTCTTTCTCTCTCTCTCTCTTTCTTTTTACATATGCAGCAATGATGGTGTGAGTGTTTTCTGAAGGCAGCATTATTTCTACAAGAGAGAGAGAGAGCACATAAATGGGAGAATAAGATTGAGTGGAAAGGTGACTGCAGCTACTTGTATATTTACTGTGTGTGTGTGTGTGTGTGTGTGTGTGTGTGTTTTCTATTAAGAAGCCATCTAGTTTGAAGGAGTAGGAGGATGTACAAGGTCCCATTCATGCTGTGGTCCCCACTATATTTACCTAGGCACCAACCAGGGAGATATGACGTCCATAATATTTTTCCTTTTAAGTTGTTTCAACAGACTTTTTAAATGTTCTTTTTTTGTAGTTCCATGGATTACTTAACATGTCCTTTCATTTCTATCAAAATATGAAGATAGATTTATATCATTTATTTTCTTGTTATGTCAATTGATAAACTCTTTTCTGTTGCTTCCACGGTGCACGTTAACAGTATATTTTTAAGTGGATAAAAATCAATATCCCAGATTTTATTTCCATATTCTTTTGTCAGACTGTTGAGGAAATCCGTCAATAAGACTCCTCATGCAGACACCCCCATTTTCCTTTTTTTTAAATGCTCACCATCTTTTACTATTATAGCCTGCAAAATAAAATAAAAAAATGTACTCTTTTATTTTTATAGTACATGCATTGTTCTTGCCAAAAAACAAATCTGTCTCGCACATGGCCGTGATCATGTGTGTCCCGGGTCATACAATAACCTCTGTAGCCGCGTAGTAATGCCCTGAAGGACCAGCGTGATGGGTAAGCACCGACCCTGACTCTGTGTGTGTGAGACTCGGGGCATCCAGCGATCAATAAGCATCATATGAGCATCACTCACGGGTTCCATGTCAGCTGTTTCCTGTTTTTTCCTGAGGAGACGGCCGCCTCACAACTATGTTGAATGCACGAATAATGGGGAGGATACAGAACGTAGAGAAGCTATCGTGGAAGTCAAAAGGCTTTTTTCGATACCATATGTCTGGCAGGGCAGTGTGTTGTGCGTTTTGTGTTTGTGTCACACACACACACACACACACACACACAAGTGTTGAGGAACTGTAGACATGCAAAGCCATCGCCTCTGCTCTTATCAGAGGGGCCGATTGGTGAAATCTACGATGTTTGAGTCTTTCCAAGGGACTTCTTTTAGCCACGTGTGGGAATGTGCACGAACAAGGAGAGAAATACAATATTGTTGCGATTTAATTAATGTTATTATGTGAGCTGCTTTTACAAGATAATCAATGAAGTAGCGGTAATGTGAATAGAAATCTCCACATGTAACATTAAGGAGATGCATGTGGTATTTAAGGCAGTAAACATAGTGTTGAATGTAGTATTCAGTGTGGCTGTGGCATATGGGGTTTAATAAACTCAGCTATGGCATGTGATTAGGAGCCTACTGTACTGCAATTCTCTTCTTTTTACAAATACAAGAAACAAATACTTATTGTATGCAAAATTATTTGAATATTTTGCAATAATTTTTGCATTTTATAGAATTGTTGAATATATTTTAGTTGAGCAAATATATACATATAAATATATATATACATATTTTTTCTATTTTACAACTATTTATGTCCCTTTGCCATGCTGTCTCTTCAGCAACTGAACTAAATTGTTTCACTGTCCCATTCCTTTCTTATTTTTCTACATTTCTTCTTTCACAAGTGGGCTGTTGGATATTTGTCTTTGGGTTTCCTGCAGCAGGGAGAAGTCGCCGGTGTGAAGAGGAAGTGTGTGTGTTTGAAGGGCCAGTCGCTCAGGATGTCACCACCCCGCCACTGACTAATGAGGGGGACAGAAGCACAGGGCCAGGGCAACACACACACACACACACACACACACACACACACATAGACAGTCACACTCTGACACGGCAAGAATGCAGCAGCTGTCACCAAGGTCCAGGCAGTTATGAAAAGGTTGAAGTATAATTGTGCCTTCTGTGTGTGTGTGTGTGTGTGTGTGTGTGTGTGTGTGTGTGTGTGTGAGTGCGTGCGTGTGTGTGGAGTGCAGTACAACGGGTCAGGAGGGTGTTGAGAGCTGGGAGAGGCTCATGTTGGAGATCTCCACTGGCAGCGCGGATCATCACACATATTGACTCAAGTGAAAGAAGAAGTAATATATATATATATATATATATATATATATATATATATATATATATTTATTTATTTAGTATTTTAAGACATGACCAGATGGCAGAGACATTGTTGTCAGAGGCTGTTCTTTCCCGTCCTGCAGCCAGAGGAAGGTGACATTAGGTGTGACCTGTGCTAAGTGACAGGAACTTGGGCATACTTTCACCGTGGCTTCTCCCTTTTCCTGTTATTCCTCAACTCCTGTTATTTTGTTTTCCTTGGAGCCGCGCCAGCACAACGGGCAAATCAAACAGCATACTATTTTTACATCTGTCTTAAGGACCCCTGTCTGCTCGCTCTGCCTGCCAATTTGCCCCATCAGCAGTGGCAGCGAAGACGAGCTCTGGAGGCACTGAGCCTTTCATTTTTCTGTTGGCAGTGTGGCTAATGCTGTCACTGTTATTTGAAAAAAACACTCAGGGTGAATTGCTATTATTATTGTGAAAACCATCATCATCATCATCAGGCTTATTTATGGCTATGGATAATTATGGTCATTTTGTTCGGGGCTCACAGTTGACTCCATCTCTTTCCGCTGCTAATCCGCACTGTTGCGTGTGTGTGTGTGTGTGTGTGTTTATTTGTACTTTACATTTTCGATGTGCTGGCAAATTATCAAAGTTGTTGTGCGGAGAAAATGGTTTTCCAACAGGTAACAGTGATGTTCATGTCTGCAGTTCATATGTGAGGTGAGGCCAACACAGGCACGAATAAATGTGTTACATCTCTTAATGCATATCGGTTGAACTCTGTGGCTTCTGTGTGTGTGTGTGTGTGTGTGTGTGTGTGTGTGTGTGTGTGTGTGTGTGTGTGTGTGTGAAGGCGAGAGAGGCTTTTCTCCCCACGATGTTCTGTTTCATTCCCTGAACTATTCCCCGTTCTGTTCTATCTCCAGCTTACCAAGGAGATTTGATTGCTAGAGGCCCAGGGAGGATTTTAGGGAGGTTCTGGAGAAGGGAGGCTAGTGGTACAGGCTGTGGTAGGCTTGTAGCCAACATACACATACACACACACACACACACACACACACACACACACACAATGTTCAGTCACGGACTTACATACATGCTTTCACACACTCCTCTTATGTCTTTTCTTTATACTTATTCAAGTGCAAATTGCTTCCTCTCTATGCTGTCATTTTAACCCCATAAAAAAAACTTGAGTCCAAACTCATTAGCTACTTTTTTTGTTGTGAGCAAAGTGTTGAAGCAACATGTGTAAGCGTTTGTTTGTGCTCTCTGCTGACTTTGTAAAGATGTTTGCGCTGTTGGATTAATAACATTTAATGGCCACTGTTAAATGCAGCTGCCTTGGCATCCCACAGCTCGTGTTTTTCTGGCAAACTGAGACTCTGGGTGGCTTCTTGTGTGTGTGTGTGTGTGTGTGTGTGTGTGTGTATATACGCAGTGCAATGAAATACCACAATGTGTGTGGCCTGGATGGGAGAGGCATTGTGTGTGTTGTCACTGGGCATACCTGTTAACACGGCTGAATCCAAACCCTGTGCATGTGAGCCGATCAGATATTGAGCCGCGTCCCGTTTCACTTTCTAACAATCTATAATATCAATTAAGTCACAAATGATCTAATTAGCCGCCTGTGATTCACATCAATTGGTCTGACCCTGTAGCCGTGGCAACCAGCCCAGGCGGGAGGTCCACCACGCGTGGCCTCTGGCCCCGCGCATTGTTGCCTGGCCACCTCTTGTGACATTCATTGTGCGATGGAAGTGACGGTTTCAGTCTCTCAGAAAGCGACAAAGTGAGAACTCTTGTAAAGAAAAAAGCTGTTTTTCTGTGTGTGTTAAAAGATGTATTTTGTGTTATCGGGACTGACACGCACACACACACACAAACACACACACACACACATATATACTTGCTTTCTATGTTGATGTTTACTTGTAAATGGCTTGGGCTGCTTCTTCCATTGTCGGGAAACGCACTCAGCGATAAGTGCTTTGTTGGAGCACTGTTCGCAGCATGATGCGTGTGACTCTGACTGCCATTTAATATTTCATGGCATTTAATCCATTTGATATGTTTCCTCCAAATACAAAAAAAAACCAAACATAAATCTGGAGCTTTTGTTTCCCTTATCCAGGCCATTACTTCCCAGCTTGTTGATCAGTTTCGATGTGTAAAGGGGGGCGACATGGGATTTATCACCCAGATTTACAGGCGTAAAGCTGATAAATTTAGCATCTTGATTGTGTCTAAAACGAGGCCTCATAAGGGCAAAGGTGATCCGTTGAGCCCAATCAATGAGTGACCAGATATAACTCAATAACCCAAATAGGACAAGTATCATAAACAATAGGCTGCGAGATGTATTGCAGTAAAACGGTGAAATGAGACCACTTAAAGTTTACAGGATGTAGGAGAAAGAAAGATAGCGCATTATGAAAAAGAGGAGCGAGAGGAGCAAAGAGGAGCCGGCAGCTTGTGCATCAGTCAGAAGGTGAGGAGGAGGAGGAGGAGGAGGAGGAGGAGGAGGCTCTCTTTGAGATCAATTGGTAATAGGCTGAAGTCACAGAGGCGATTAGAGGCGTCGACTTGCCTGTGTTGTAAATGCTGTCAGATCTGTTAAAGGAAGCCTAATACCTCTCAGGTTGAAAGCTGTAATAACATCAACTGTAACTGGATCTGCGGGGAAGTGCAAGTGAGTCTGCGTGAGTGGAAAAGGAACGGGAGGAAGACAAAAGTGTTTCACTGTGTGTGTGTAACGTCTAGGTGTGTTTGTGCGTTAATGCGCGGTGTCGAGCAGCAGCAGCAGCACGCACAAAGGCGAGAGCCGCGGGGTTGCTCCTGGCATTTTTTCGGCCACCAGATGCCTGTCACTGCTTTCGGGAAGAAAAAAAAAAAAAAAAAAAAGAGCAGGAGATGAGGACAAAGAGGAGGGAGGGGAGGCAAAAGGGAGGGAGGGGGGAGGGGGTATGGGGGGGAGGGGGGGTACCGCTGTTCAAATCATGTCACGTCGCGCTAATTCATCCAGCCTCATTAGAGAGAGGGAAGGGACCAGAGGGCCTCTCTTAGGACAGGGCCCGGGCTCACACACACACACACACACACACACACACACACGCACGCACAGATATATGCATATACTCATTGTCTCAGTTTTTCTCTGGCACATACTTACACACAGATGCAATTTTCCTCTTTCTCACACACACACACACACGCACACACACACACACACACATAGACATACATACACAGATGACACTGGCACATGGCGCAGTGCGGGGGCAGTTTGGGGAATAGAAAATTGCCTTCTCAGGAAGGCCCCGGCCAATTAAGGACCTGACCGTATTGAATGTCAAGTGTTAATTTAGGCTCCCCCCTCCACCTCCCACCTAACTCCCTCCGACCCCCACCCTCACCCTTCAATTTCCCAGCAGTGGTGGGGGGGATAGTGTGTGTGTGTCCCAGAGATGAGCAAATACATGTCAAGCCAAAGTTGATTGCCTGCTCCGTATTATATGTCGCAGGCAAGTGGCAAATGTGCTCACTCCTTTTAGCCTCCCGCGTACCCCCTGAGGGACGCCCCGATGGTAGGAGGAGGAGAGAGGGAGGATTAACTGTACCGCGGTGATAAGAATGGGGGGGTTTACACTGGGGAAGAAGGGAGAGAGGGGGAGAGCAAAGGGGACAGGCAGGGAGAGAAGTAGAAAGAGGGCACAGGGTTTGTTTGATCTCACAGGACTGGGCGGCGACTTTGATAGTCTTTTAATTGCCTTCATTTTCACAGAGGTGATGTCCCTGGCAGACACTCACAGGGTAAATAGTTTTAAATAGAGAACGAGTAAATCTACTGGAGAGTTCAGAGGGCCGTTTGTATAGAAAGAGAAAAGAAGCTTTATTAACTTTAAGAGAAACTTTAAAGGAAGTCAACGCGATGGCGCATTGCACTTCCAGCGGTTGGCACGGTCCAGGGGCAGACAAGGTTGTTTGCGAGTCGGACTGATGGTAAATGCCCACCTCCTTACCTCCGTGATCTAATAGACATCCACTTAGTCTTAATGGGCAGATTCCCTTTCTCCTCTCGTGATGACTGTTGCACTCTTTAAAGGTGGAATTGCCTGATTGTCTTTCCTATCACACCCCCACCCCTCCTGTAGCCTCTGTATCACATGTTCACTATACCTCTCTTCTAGGATAGAGGCGTGTATTTTTTTTTTAACAAAATACATATTAATGCGTTGCTCGCATTCACACCAAAGCCAATTCTCCAGCTTTAGCCAGCCCTCTGGTTACATCGGTTAGTCGAAGGCTCTTTGTTTTACATTCGCACGTTGTGTGTCGACATGTGCGCCCGAGTGCGTGTGCGTGTTTGCATGTGTCCGGTGATAGTAGTGATGTTGTGAAATTGAATAGAGAGGGTGAGTATTGATCATTTCCCCCTGTGTGTTATTAGTGCCTGCTGCTGCTGACAAAGAGAGCATGAGCCCCCCGCACAAACACAAACTGATAAACATATATGTGCAATCTCACACACACACACACACACACACACACACACGCAAGAGACATGTTTACTGAAGAAATACAGTGTGTCGTTTGCATGTTGTGACACGTGTAATGCATTGCTTCAACAGCAGAACAGTGTTCTTCACACCAACATATTATTTTATGGGAAATTATTGCCCAGAGGTGGCGGTGGGAAATCTTTAAAAAAAAAGATATCGTAGCTCCTGCAGTATTATGACAAATTATGTAACGAGTCACTGACTTATATGCGTCGAGGGTCTTTTCAAATAGAGATTGTATTCCTTCCAGCTCACACACAAAGTTACGTTCTTTATCATCACACTCGGTTTTGTCATTCTGCTGAAAAGTGATGACACTTCTTACGGTTTTTGCAAAGGTCACGGTGAAGTGTAATCCAATCTCTGATCACTGATATCAAAAGAGCCCCCCGTACAGACCTCCGGGGCCAGGGGTGGGTGGGGGAGGAGAGAGGGTGTTACAGCCCAGTATAAGTGCTTCGTCTCTGGGTAGATAGTGATGTATGCAGGGCCTCTGGAGCTCCAGTGGTCAGCCAGGACGGAGAAGTCTGTCAAGCCCTAATTGATCACCCTGACCTGGGGAGCTGAGGATAAAAGGAGCGGGGTGTGGAAGGATGCAATAGATAAGACTAAAGGGAAAAGAAGGAAGGGGAGAAAAAAAAGAAGAAATTGTGTGACCAGTGGCTTAATCTCTCTGGACCGGCCATTTCTCCCCTCTGGATGATAGATCTGGTAGGCCTAGCATGTGACACAGATGGATAATGCAGGCGTCTGGGGCGATAGAGTTATAAATTAACACATTACTGGACCTTAATGTGGACTACTGTGGATGACCCCACACCAACATCATCAACCCTCCAGGCACACACACACACACACACACATGCACACAATACACACAAACACGCCTACAGTCTCACTGATGCGTCTAGCTGAGCTCAGGGTGCGGATTGTACTCCTCAAGTGGCATTGATTTGTTAAAGTGCTGAATTAGCAGAAGTCCAGCTGCTCGCGCCTCTATACCTTTTTTTCTTTCTTTCCTTTTTTTTCTGTATTTCTCTCTCTTGGCTTCGCCTTTTTGCACTCTTTTACTCCCTCGTTGTTGCTTACTTCTACATGCCGAAGTGTTGATTTTTCCTCTCTTTCTACTTCATTTTGTTCTCTAGCACTTCTCCGTATGATTGACTCCTTCCTTTACCCAACGACACACCTTTCCTTCGGTCACACGTGCTACCTGAAGCACTTTTGCTCTCCTTGGTTTCTATTTCCCCTTCTTTAGTCTCCAGCTGGAAGGTTTTCCCGAAAAAGAACAGTTGTTTTTCCCCTCCTTCTTCTTGTGGCCCACACACTACGGCCAGCCAAAACTGTTATGTCCCTGACGTTGAGACTGGAAGGGAAGTGGTATGTGTGTGTATGTGGCTGGGATTAGTATTTAATAGCCAGACATACAGAATAACTAATATCCAGAGCAGCAGTAGCCTGCACATTGTAAGGCCACACACAGGGACAACTCGCTGTATTTAAAACCACCCGACTCCTGCAGTGCAAAGCTATGACTTATACATCTACAAGCTTAACCACAGTGCATTCCACTGGTGTAAATGTCATTTAAAAAGAAGCGAGTGCTTCTGGAGACGGCGGCGTACAGAAAGGGTCACTGGTGCCTCTGTCTGCGGAGCACGTAGTGGTGTGTTGTACTTGGGCTTGTGACTCGGACAGACTGTCTGGCTTTCTGAGTCCGAGTCAAGGCCCCAAGCCAAGAGGTGAAGAATTGTTAGTGTCTGCTCCATTATCACCCATCACTCTCGTGGCTTGTTGTATGTGTGTGTGTGAGCATGTGAGAAGGAGGGAGAGAGAAGGAGGAAAGTAAAGAGACTGTCCCCCTCTTTATCTAGCTCGCTGTGGTCCAGCCCAAACAGTTACCATCTGGTGACCAGTGACTGACCCTTTTTTTGTGACAGACACACACACACACACACACACACACAGAGTGCGGGACTTTGTCCAAGCGATGAGTGAGTGACCACCCGACTCCTCTGCCAGACCTCCCAGGTCCCTCCCTTCCCTGCACGTGATTGGTCGATGAAAGGTTGATGGGTGACTGAACTGTCCACAGCGCCAATAAAATGCTCAATAAAGCAGCGATCCCGGCCTTTACAGGGCTAATAGAAAAAACACCTAAGAGGAGAAAAGCACCGAAACACACATTCAGCACACACAAGTGCACAGATGCAAACATAATTGTGGCCGTAAATAAGCGAGTATCTCTTGGCTCGTTTAAACCACATTGCTGTTTTTCAGCTTTTTTGTGTTTATTTGAATTAGACCAGTCAGTGTGACATCTAGTGCTTTTATTTCATTATATTCAACAACAAAATGGCGAGTAAGAAATAAATTGGCAACTTTTTTAAAGACAGATTAATTGTTTAAGTCATTTCTTTATTGAAAAATCCCCCAAAGGTCTCTCTTTATACACAGTTCCACCGTATCTTTTGGTTTTGGATGGTTGGTATTTTATAGATCAAATGATTAATTCCTGAATTAAAAAAAAGTAGTTGCAAGATTATTCGATCGGGAAAGCCCTAATCCACATCTGTTTTTATAGTGGCCTTAAAAACACTAACATGGAATCAGAAGTATGTGTTTGAGATGAAAAGACCAGTTGTTTTCTTGTGTAGTGAGGCGCAAGAAGAGAAACAAGGGTGTGTGTGTCTACTCTGCCCGGGTGACAGAGACGTGAGCATCAAGGTCAGAGGCAGAGAAGAAGTGACACATGCATCACAGGGTTGTGACATGCCGGGGTCACCACAAAGGTCAGGCCGGCTGTCCAGAGGACACTCACTCGTCTCCTTTTGCTCCTCTCTTGATGCATGTGTGTAGCCGTCTGTAAACGCGTGTCAAGAAGTGACCGTCCCTTCAAAAGAAAACGGGAAGTAGAAACAAACTCAACCTCTGCTTCTCCTGGACGCCGCGGCCGGGGGGGAACACGGGTTGAGCGGAGAGCAGGCCGTGTGACATCGTGACTGCAGCTGTCCCCTCCCTTTAAATGCAGAAGGGACGGAGGTAAAGAGAGAGTGAAAGAAGGAGGAGGATGTTGGGACACGGAACGATGGGGGGGGGGGAATAGAGTGAGAGCACAAGTGGAGCATCTGAGCAAGAAAAACACTTAAAGTGAGGGATAGCGAGCGGAGAATGAGGGGACGCAGCCGGGGGACTGAACAGGGCAGGAGGAGGAGGAGGAGGAGGAGGAGGAGGAGGAGGAGGAGGAGGAGGAGGAGGAGGAGGAGGAAGAAGGGTGGGTGTGTGTGTCCCTTGCCTGAGGCTGATGCATTGTGACAGTCACTTAGAAGGATTTCACTTCCTTTAAACTGTGGCTTGCAGGAAGAAGCGCCATAAGTTTGGACAATTATGGACCGAAGGAGATATGACAGGACACATGCAGAGCGGGCCGCGGAGGGAGGGTGGGAGTAAAGGCAGAGGGGGGGAGGGGGGGAGGGAGGGGTGCAAAGGCTGGGTGTGTATACGTGCGTGTACACAATCATATCTGCTTGCATTTGGCAGATTGGTCTGTATATGCGCAGATCAAATACCGTGTTTGTGTGTGCGTGTGTGTGTGTGTGTGTGTGTGTGTGTTTTCTAACCCTGTGGAGGCCAGGCTCGTTGCACGCCATGTCAGGGAGGGCCGGCGTCTCGCTCCTCATGGTACCGTATGTTACCACTCTGCCTCCCTCATTCCTGCGCCTCATGTCTGTAACTTAACCTGGTGACGGAGGGTAGGAGGGAGAAGAAGATGGAAAAAAAATAAAAAAGTTGGATTTAGTTGCTGCCAAGAAACATGCCCTATTTCTTTTTCTAATCTTTGGTTGATTTCATTCCTTCCTGGGATTTTTCATTCCTGCATGTTAATAGTTTTTCTTTGGTGCCCTTGTAAGTGTCCGTCCTGCTCCACAGTACAGTGTGTGTGTGTGTGTGTGTGTGTGTGTGCTTCCCAAGAATGTCACTGCAATTTGAGTGTAAGGGGATTCCAAAAAGTCGACTTTTCCTGTTTAATGGAGTCGTTTTGCTCTCAGCGCTAATGTGTCCTTCGTGCGAGGGAGGTGCCGGTGAAATTGTCTGTCGGCTTCTCTCTGGTTTGTGTCTTTCCGCGTGGCACCTCCAGTTACAGTCCACCTACTGTTCTCTTAACTCTCTTCAGACTTGTGTCCGTCTGTATGTGTGTATGTGTGTGTTCACATTGCTATAAATAATGACAACAGCAAAAAGAGCTTTTATTTTGAAATATACACTACAATTGACCGCTCTGTGATACCGTCTATTCAAACGTAAGCAGACAGAATCCTTTCTCCCTCGTCGTTTTGTATGTCTCCAAAATGATTTTCATGTAAGTAAGGCTATTTTAAATCTACCAGCCACTGTGTTTTTTTACAGGCCTTATTACAGGAATGTTATGGATTTAAAATCACAGGCATAGATTTATCTGTGGGATCCGTCAGCTTTATTAGCAGGTACAAGGCCCGCACATTCTTAGAATTTGGAATACATTATAGCCTTCTTAAATGCAGGTTTTGATGGATAAACATGCACTTGGTATCAGGTAGTACGTTCATTTTGACATACGGATGAAGATAAGTTGAAGATAATGATAAACTGCAGCGAAAAACACACCGTTTTCCCCGAAGTGATGCGCACACTAAGATGTAGTCCTCTGTCCTCGCCATGTTCCCTCGCTGCTCCACTCCCTCCTCATCAGTATGGAAGCCGTGTTTGCTGAGCTGGCTTTTGATAGACTTTCGTTTGGTTCGGTCATCGGAGATTTGGTATTAGCTCTCTTCTTTTCTCTCTCTTTCCTTCCCTCTTTCACACCTCTCTCCTGTGGGCTTCATTCAGATGCACCTCCAGGCTGGCTGTGTGAGGGAGTGACGGACGGATGGATGGATGCAGGAAAGAAGTAGGGAGGGGCACACTGGGACAGCGGTTGAGGGGTATTAGACCCCGGAGCACAGCTGGGACCGCTACTATCAAAGAGATGGTAATGACCGTCTGCTAGCATTAGAGAAGCCGGGATAAAAGAATGGCCGAAGAGTCCACCGAGAGAGGAGAGCTTGGCTCTGAGAGCTTATAACCAACGCTGCCGGTCCTATCCAGGGGACTATTGAGTGGCGGTAAATGTTGACGGATTTCACTTTTTTAAAGTCCAGAGTCAAATGTAGGTAGATAAGAGTCCAAAACTATTGCTGAATGCTTTCATGGAGATCTTCTCTGAGCCCCGGAAAAAAGTGTATTGTTGTGTTTGGACCAAAGAAATGACTATGTAAAAAATACATCCCCTTCATTCATTTCAATGAGATCTCTGTATCGACGCAGTCGGGGTCCGAACCAAAAAGCGGGTGGATAATCCCAAAAGTTGTGCAAGTAGTTTGTCTTTAATGACTGTAGTTTGGACCCTCCCCTGTTCAACCACATCATGGTTGTAGGTAAAAAAAAAAAAAAGAAGAAGAAGGACTTGCGTCCAACTTCGTAGCGCCTATTACCCGTACCCGCTTGCAGCGGTCATTAACCGTGACAGGGGTCAAGAAGGTCGCGGGCTAAGCACTCCATTGGCTAGAGAGTCAATAAAAGGCTCATGTCTGTCCACAGCGAACCTTACAGCGATCTATTTAAGCAAGAAAGCAATGTGCATTTGTACGTTGGTGTGTGAGAGCGGATTACTCGTCAGCAGAACATGACCCATGTTGTGACTTGCTCAAGCTTCTCCCAAAGAGCTCTGAAGTGAAGTGAGATCTCTTTACAGGGAATCTATACACCGGGAAAAAACACACACACGTTTATTTAGAAAGGCGACATGGACTGAAGAGCACACCATCTTCTGGCCCTAAGTCAATTTTTACCACTGGTAGCTGCGGCTCTCCATACGGCCCATGCAGGTTTAAATAATTAATAAACTCTTGCTCGCTCTCGCTCGACGTTGCACACTCTCTCTCTCGCTCTCGCTCTCCATGTCGCCCGCTTTCGCTCCCTCCCTTTTTTTCCGCCCCCCGTTCCTCTTAGCACTTGCTTCATTTGTTTGCTTTGAGGAGCTAAATCTTGTTTGCGCGTATTAATAAGTCAAGGCGGATTATCTCCCCCCCCCCCCCTCTCTACCACAGCCCCCGTAGCTCCCTCGCCCGCTCTGCTTACACTGTGTTTGTGGCCAAGTGGCTCTGTTTGCAGAAACCCCCCCTCACTCCCCCCCCCCATACCAGAGAGGCATAGTGCGCTAGGCTAATTAGATTAATTCCGATGCCTGTAATGATTGCTCGCCATCTATTTTTAATGACTGGTGCATATCAAAGAGTAATAAAGCATGCTACCAGCAAAGCCTGCTCCCACTCCCCCAGTGTCGGGCCCTGTAGGGGGCACTGGCTTAGTGGTAGTGGTAGCATATTGCCATTGTGTGTGTGTGTGTTGTGTGTGTGTGTGTGTGTGTGTGTGTGTGTGTGTGTTCAATTGTGTCACTGCGGGCTACGAAGGAACATGTCTTCAGTTTGGCCTCTGTCTGGCCTCGTCAAAATAAAAATAAAAAATAGAACACAAATAAATAAATTAGCATTCACTCGATGAGATGACATTGTGATCTTTTTTGCGTTTGTGATATAAACGCTTCCAGCTGTTGTTGACTCCCCGTGATGCTCATGCACATTTTTGTAAATTTATTTACGAGGGACTGGAAAATAAAATAGAAGACCGAGGTTAGGATATGCAGTAAAAAAAAGTAATATCAAATCTAAATAAAGTATACGGTATTAGCTTTTTTTCCTCTCTATTACTCCCATCTGATATTTTTATTTCCTCTTTCGAAAGACCGTTTTCTCTGCTTCCGCTCTCTTGTAGTAAATCAAAAAGTGAACCTTCTTCATCGTGTGTCATTGAGCATTAAACCACGGCTTACACCTCGCCATCCCCGAGCAAGTGTTTTCATCACCCCTCTTTATGCATTTGAGATGCCGCTCATCTTTAATAGATAGATCTGAGTCTCTTCCCTCTTTCTTCACCCCTCTGTCTCTTGGCCGTGTAAAAGGGAGTATAAATATTTGAGATGCACGAGGTTTAAAAGTGGGGAAAAGAGCGGCGTTTAGCGAAGCCATTTGGAAACACAAATCTGAAATGAGAGACTGTAAAGAGTAAAGGAGGGAAGACAGGACGGGAGCAAGAAGCCAAAGTCCTTCAAACAAACCCTGCATATGCATCTCTCGTTTCTTCTTCTGTCCCTCTCTCGCGCTAAATAAATATGTGCAACTTACAACTCTCTCTCTCTCACACAAAGGGTAGATTTCCATAAAATATTAACGAAGGTGTTTCCTGTAATTATAGCACTGTTTGCCTCTGCCTCAAAGCCTGATTTGTAATTAAACAGGATTGCACACGCATATGCCAAAGTAAAGCACGCTCAAACACACCTCCACGCTCCCAGACACACACACACACAGACACACACAGACACACACACACACACACACACACACATATACAGAGCGAGGTGCAGGTTTGTGATTAAATCTCTGTAATTCATACTCTCTCATAACATATGGTCAAATTTGTATACACACATTCAATGGACTCATTCATGGACAAGTCCTCATACACATCAACACTTGGGTAAACATACATCCTCTACTTCCTCACTCTCTCTCTCTCTCTCACACACACACACACACACACATCCTCTACTTCCTCACTCACTCACTCTCGATCTCTCACAAAAAACACACACACACACACACACACACACTTTTTTACCCCATCCCCACAAGGAAAAAGAAAATCAAGAGTATATATGCTATCTCTCCCAGACACCCTATTGTGACGTTATCTCCATAACTATCCATATATTGATCCGCCTTCCTCTTTAATTCTCTCTCCATCTGCCCCCCTCCCTCCCGCCCTTCACCCACCCAGCCCTTATCTAATCTGGCTATGCCACTAATGGCGGCCATTCCCAGCCATGAACAAGTGCCATAATGTTCTCTGGTAAGCCGTTATGATGTGAAATGACCCTATTGATTGACTTGCATCCCCACTGACAAAAAAAAAGAAGTGGCGGCAGTCACTTATTACTGTTAATGAGCTGTGGGATGGGCCCTAAGTGGCACACACACACACACACACACACACATGCACAGACAAACACATGCACGTGCATACATATGCAGACTTGCGCCCTTTTCATAATTGTAGAGGCATTACTCCTACCTGTCTGCGTCCCGCCACATTGCAGCTCGTTAGCGATGGGAGGTCCCACCGTGTGGGCTAGTGACGAGCTTTTAATGGCTGCCACTTGGCATTGTCATGTCGCGTTTTTCGATGACTGTTTCTGTTTTTTTTGCGTTCCGTTGTACACACCTGGTGTGTCCGTAATGAGCAAAACAAAAGGCTGCCACTTAGTCTGAATGAAACAATGCTTTTGCTTTCTGAGCAAAGCGTGTTTTTCGCACAGAAGCCCAGATGCGAGTGGATGTCGGCAGTGTAATGGGAGCCGAAGCGGCGGTAAGTGTAATGATGGCCAAAACAAAACTGGGAGGTTTGGTTAGACAGCAGTGTGTCGAGGCCACAGGCGTAGATCTGACTCTGACACTGTGCTGTGTAGACAGAGGAAGGGTGTGCACGCCAAGCTGCTTTATGAGTGAGGGGAATCTTCTTCTTGTGTGTGTGTGTGTGTGTGTGTGTGTATGTAGAAGGGCGCCTGGTGTTTTCCAAGCTGGCAGCACCTCCTGGGAATAATCCATGGGACACATCCAATCAGCCGCATTGCATGTGCGACACATGTTTTTTTATTCAATCTTCTTGTCTTTTCATCTTCCGCCACCACGCTTCCTGCTATTTTCTTCCCAGCTCGGGACAAATGAATACCAGATGGGAGAGTTTGGAACGTTCCCTCCGCTCCACCTCTTCCCTCCCTCCTGTGCTGTGACTCGTCTGTGACAACCTTTGCACTCTCACTCTCTCCCGCTCTTTTTTTTTCTTCTTCCCAGAAGTCTGCCTATCCCTCGTCCGCTATGTGGGGACATAAAGCTGCACCCATCTATCTCCCTCCCGCTCCCACTGGATGACTCTCATTCTGAGACTGTTTGCCTCTTTTGTTACCGTGTGTGTGACTTGGATCCGTTTGGTGTACATGTGGAGACGGCTCTTGCTCCTCGGGGTCCCTCAGTCGACGCGGTGAATCAGAGATTTGTTTCATTTACGGGTATGACAAGTCAGCACAGATACCAAGAACAACTGTGTCATTCTGCTTTGATATTTAATTGAGACACATCATTCATTTCAGTGGAACTGAGAAGGGGAACATTTATAGGAAAAGTTGTGGGAAGGGAATAAAAAATGTGGAGTCACCTCGAGATTTTATGTTATTGTGTATTTTCACACCGAAAGTTTGGAAACGTTTTAAAATCAAGGTTTGTATTTTTGCCATCGAAGATTTTTTACGAATCTTGTAGCTCATAGTGGGATTTTCTGCTATTTGGCACATACAATGCTCACATTTTCCCATATAAATCAATCAAGAACTTTAATAACTAAACTCTAATCCAATACATTTGCTTATTTATTATCCCCTCAAACGAATAAATCAATGGCCTATCAATGTTGCATACTTGAAAAGATTTATTTATGCAAGGCTGCGGCTGGAACAGAGGATATAGTGGGGTGTCTGGGAAGAGTCAATATTTTCATATGTAAGCCTGTGAAATTAATGACCTAATATCTGCAATGAGAAAGCTCGTTTTAAAGGCATAATCCTCTCCCTGTTTCTTGGATAGACATGAGCAACTGAATCAATGAAGGTTTAGGCTCTGGGAAATTAATACCGCATACACACACGCACATGTATGGAGTCGCACACGCAAACACGCATTGTTATATCCAAGACAACACACACATACACTGTTTTACTATATCTGGTATGCTCGCCTCACTGCTAGATATAGTGCATTTTATTTGTTCACACAAAGTGACAATCTGTGGAAAACGCTATTAAATTAGTATTACTGTTTTTTTAATTTCAGGTGAATAGAACGTATTCAATAAACTTCTATGTGCAACAAAAATCAGTGCATTTTCACATTTGGCAGTTCTCAAAAGTAGCAATCAGTTACTGTATTAACTCCCAAGGCCAAATACGAGGGGAAACTGTACCTGCACTGTACATAGTGAAAACACATGTTAAAGGAGGGATTTCTAATTATACTGTAATATGCTCCAGTGCGCAAACTTTGAGAATTCACTCTCAGATTGTCTAGTTCTGAGGGATCATTTATTTGGGGTTGTGCAATTTGTTCACTTGTAACCCACACCAAGCTTTTTGGTTACAATGCCAGGAAAGACTAAAGTTATTTAGCATTCACCAAAGAGCAGCAGCTTCCTGTGCACACACTCACACATTTAGAATTAAAACGTCATTACTTAGTGGCAACGGAGGAGCTCAACAAGACAGAGGAGACGGGAAAAGGGAGAAAAAGAGAGACCAAAATGGTACTTAATTCTTTCATTATCCAAATGAATGAAAATCACATCCATGAATCAAGACAAGACCGCGCATCTGTCTCAAAATTAACTCACCAATTATGTGCGGAAGCTAATGAAGTCGGGGGCTCAGTGTGGCGATATAGTTTGCAGCCATCAAAAGGCCTTTGATTCCATTTGGAGGAAAGACCTCTGAGCGCAGTCTGGTCCGACGCCAGCTGACCTCCTTTATCTGACCTCTGACCTCCGTAGTAGCTCGGGAACTGGGCTGATAGCGGATTTGTTGACTCGCCTGATAGCCCAGAGAAAGATAGAGAGAATGTGTGTTTGTGTGTGTGTTCTTATACATGTTGTTTTTGCTTAACTTCTCTGTACTTGGTGTAGATATTCATGACAATTACTTGCTGGTTGGATGACATTGTAACATTGTTGTAGCCCTGCAGCACTCCCACCCAGCATTCATGCAATGCGAGTGCCAATACTGTGTCTCTACGCCATGTTTGAGTATCCAAAGGAGGCCACAGCGGCCAAGGAAAGTAGGAGGAATAGGATGGTAGGGGGCATGTAGAGGACAATCATTAGACTGCACAGAAGGAGGGATGAGGAGAGGCTGCTGGGTGTGAGAGGATGAGAGCGGGATGCTCGGCGGTCCCCGAGCATCTGGCAACGCGTCGCGGGGTGCCACGGTCCCTGTCATTAATTGTGATGAAATCATTTAAACCATCAGGACTAAACGAGCCAGTTAAGAGACACTCAACGCTACACTTCTGTCTCAAGACAGAGCGGCATCGCCCGCGTGCGCCGCTTGCATTGACACACGGAGAGAGGAAACAGATGTGTGTGTCAGTGTCAGAGTGTAGAAAGTACATCATCTATGTTTTTATTTTTATTTTTTGTGATGAACGCAACAGGGTGTCTAAATGAGGCTGGTTCCCCTGCTATTTACGGGATTAAAGTAGTGCCACTGTCAAAATTAATTTCAATTTCTGTAATGCTTTGAATTTAAATTTGAGCTTTAAGGAAACTATATTAAGTAAGTTGTCTGTATTTTGTATTTGAGAAATTTATGTTTTATAAAATGCAGTTTCCAGGAATCAATTATTTCATTAATTTATTGTCGTAGAAATTGAAATATCACACGAGCAATATTAACTTTTAATTCAACATTCAACATCTGGTCACCATGAAGGGCAATACCCATTAGGCAATAGCAGATGAGGAAGAGAAAAATATATGATAATTGTAATAATACATGTTAATAGTAATAGTGACACAGTTCACTCAACAACTCCTAAAGTTCAAATTCAGAACAAATAGTTTACGTTCATTTGGTCTACGCCACAACTCCTAAACCTTGTGGTGTTCTTTTGCTAAAAACTGTGTATGTTGGTTAAATGGAGACCCATTATGTTGACATGAGGACCAGAGGGCTGAAAAACATTATGAGCTCACCACTAAATGAGTAGAACATTAGATGTGGTCCTTTTTATATCAAGTCGCAGCCTCAGCAACAGCAGCTCTGCTCAAACTGTTTGGACAACAAACAGGTCAATTATCTCGTCCAAGCACTACCTTTACATTAACTCCACGCTCTCCACTGTGCAATATATCAGCCAATACCTCTTTTTCTTTTCATGGTGAGAGGAGCATAAACTGTGTACTCTACGTCTCTGGATGATCAAAGTTGGTGGACTCGAGCAACAAACTGTATTACTGGTGTGCCACCATTTACAAGGGATGTGCCATCATTAGAGCTGTAGCGAGAAGAGAACCAAACCACTGGCTAAATCTGCCATGAAATACTAGACTGCAGCAATAAAACCTGAGCATCTGCACCAAACTGGAACCAGATGAACCCTGTCAAGGATACATTGTGCTTTTTCCCCTCCTTGTTTCCTACGAGGCTGCGGGTCTTCTCTGGATGAGTGGTGAGAATAGCGATTTTGTGCATAATTACGTGTGTCGATGTGCGTGCACCGTGCGCGGAATTCGCCGATTGCGTGTGGTTGTGAGTGTGTGCACGCTGGTGTACTCTTGTCGGCCTTTGTGTGTATCATGTTATGGCCTACACAAGTACTGAGGCCACAAAGGAAATCCATTGCCAACAACAGCACAGCTACTGGCAAGGAGCCATACCACCCCAGAGGCTTATGGGATAGGGTTTACAACCAGAGACGAAGTGTAGGAGGGTGAAATCTGTATGGGTCACCCTTTCTTGTACTGTATACAGTGTCCAGTTATTCCTCAGGAAACTATCAGATGCCTTCCTAGAATTCCATATTTCTCCCGTTTCTCAATAATGATGTTGAACATGTGGAGATAAAAGGCAACGTTCGCTCTATAGGCTGCTCCGTGCTCGATGTACAAATCAGGATATTAATACCAGGTATTACATTGATGTAGAGCAGAGTACCAAAGATTTATAGCATACATTAAGAGTCAGATGAGAACATTACGGTGCTTATTGTGAATTAGGGCATGGGCTTTCTGCCTTGTTTGCTCCTGGGGAGGGGTCGTGATATCCCCTTACTTCCTCAAACTCCTCACTCAGAGGGGACAGTGTGCTTTTTCCATCTCAGTCCCACGCAAGCTTTTCGTTATATAATGATATTTAATCAGTAGAAGGCCATGCTCGGTGGCTGGTTATACTATACAGATGGACGATGGTGCTTGCTTTATTAACTCTAAAGGCATAAGGATGTGGTGTGTTACAAAAGTGTAACTACACGTTGGTCACGTTGGGCCTCCTTCTTGTTCTCTTGGTGGATCAGTTAGATGTTGTGTTATGTTTGTGGTAATTTATCTGAGTCGTTGTTAATAGAAAACATACTTTTTTGTCATGGCATAATGTAGAACAAACAGCCAGAAACCACCACGCTCACCACTAAGCTAGCCTCTCTGCCTCTCCTTTGTCTTGTCATCCGTTTCTTCGCCTTCTCTCCAGTGAGCATCACTTCTGCCTTCCGTCAGTGGCGGTGCAGTCTATTGACAAACCAGTACATTCTTGACATATCTAGGGGATTAAGTTGCAAATTTAAGCAATGGGAAAATCAATGGGTTCCTCTTTTAATTCATGAGAAAGGCTGTCACTGTGAAAAAAAACAGCAGGGAGATGTGGCTGTTTAGATCACATTCATCCAGGGACAAGCAGAGATGGAGGAGGAGAGAGTGAGGACAGCTTCCTCTAAATCTCTCCATCAAATGGAGGAAAGGCCGATGGTTGCTTGCCAGAGATAAGATAAAGAAACAAAAAAAAACACTGGAGAAAAAATAGATCCGTTGTTTCTACTTCATCAGCGGTCCATGAAGCCATTTGTCTTCCATAGGCTAACCGCTGAATAATTGAAAGTGATAGACCCTTTATTTGTCTTAATCAGAAAAAAATGCCTTCTGGTTTGAGAGCAAGAGTATGTTTCTTGTCTTTTAAATCCAAGTAGAAACAATAGTCAGTGGTGATGGGACAGGCTGCTGCAAACATCTTAATTTCTACCTGGCCTATCAGCCAATACAAACAGGTGTATGTATGCACAGATATGTCCTTTCACTCTTGCCAGGGGCCTTATTTTCACATAAAGCTGAGAAGTCACACGGCCCTTTTGTTTTCATCCAGAGATTCCAATCACAGCGCTTTATGTTTTTTTTATACAAAAATATTTTTTTTTAAACTCTTGCCACCAGAAAGTAGAACGTGTGATGGAAAAGAGAAGTGGAAGACGATCTACTTCGCCATGATTGCAGAAAAAAGCATTGTTGGGTATTTTCTTAAACACAAGTCATCTAATTCCTGAACATGAGTCGCTTCTGGCGAACATTTAGTCAAGTCATCAGATCCCTGTGTTTTATGACTCCTCTTAACAAGTCGCGTCTATCCCCAGGTTACACTCTGGTACCGTGTTTCCCCTGCTGACTTCAGGGAATTTGATCTTTTTTAATGAACAGCTCAATATCTAATTCATTAAAGTGGCTGTTGTATTTGATGCATTTTCCTTACACCAGCGGAATCAAGGGAGCAAGCTGGGGGGATGGGGGGAGGGATGAAGGGAGATGGCCCCCGTTGATGGACGTCCAGTTGCACACACAGAGTGTGCCGAGTGTGCGCCTGCTCGTGTCCCTCCGAGACTCGGGGACTTCGGTCGATGGTGGCTCCTCTCCACGGCGACGGGCGGTGGGAGTTTTCCTCCGTTTGACTGCTGAAGGACGGGAGCTGTAATTGGCCTTGTGCACGCTCTCTCTCGTCATTAGAGGCAGGCCAAGAGAGAGGCTTAACAATCGGTGTGGGGCGCACTGCCAGTGCTTTCTCTTTCTCTCCGAGCGTCTATCTGGCAGCGAAAAAGCATAAGGAGGCATGTTAGGCTTTAGAGCTGTATTAAAAATGTCGCCCATGGCTCCACTTTGTGTGTGTTGTGACTGAGCAAGACATTTCCCCTTAACACCAGTAAGGGGTAGAGAGCTCACGGTTTATAGGCCCCTGCTCACACTTCAGATGCTTTTTATCTATTGGCTGGACTGGATGAGGGGGTTGGCGTGTGAGACAGGTGGCATCGGAAGAACTGAAAACACCTGTGGATCTGTAGGAAAATGAAGGCGGCTTCAGTGTCGATTGATGGACTCGTGCAATGCTTCTGATCTTTTCTGAACTATACTCATAAACTTGAACGCTGAACCTGAGGCCATGCAGTTTCCGTGTTTGGGCTTGCCATGAAAACGGCGGGAGCAGATGGGATCCCCAGCGTTTTGCCGCTATCTTCTCCACCCTGGTAAACCCCACATCTCCGCTCTTCTGTCTGGTCCACCACCGTCGGGTCTCCGTAGGTCCAGTCTGTGTACGTGCCAATATGAATCCTCCACTGGTCCGTAATTAGCACGTCTCTCATTCAGCAGCTCCTCTGTCGTCTTCTCTGATCAACTTTCTGCTCTCTGCCTAGATCACACTCACACACCAGATACTCATCTCTCTGCAACACACATGCACAGTAGCAACAGAGGCATGGTTCATAGAAACATGCATTGCATAATATAAAAATCTAGGAATCTGATACACAGCAGGTTGGAGGCCCTGAAGAGAAAACATTATAGTGAGAAAAGGTGTAAAGTGAAAGAGAGGGCATTGGTGGAAACATGAAGGGGTCAGAATAAGAGTGGAAGGGGCTCCCTGGCGAGGGCCTGCGGGGACGGCTGGGGATGTGTCAGGTGCCTGAGCCGCGCTCTGCGCTGGCCAGTGTTGTTGTTACACCGAGGGCAGCGCCACAAGTCCGAAAGTATTGATTTCCCGCCTTGTCGAGAGGCAGAGAACTGTCATGTGGAGAGCACTGACCTTGGTACACACACACCAAGACAACTATTCCCCCCGGCCCCCCACGGCACGGCACGGAGAGGAGAGGAGAGAGAGGAGCAGACGCAAGACACAGCAGCGCCATGCAACAAACAACAATAAGCTACCGAGCCTCCTGGGGGGGGTCTTTCATAATAAAAGCAGGAGCAGGAAGCGAGAGAAAGAGAGGGAGAGAAAGAGAGAGAGAGAGAGAGAGAGAGAGAGAGAGAGAGAGAGAGAGAGAGGAAGAGAGGAGCTAACAGTCAAAGTCAAGGCCAGTTCCCTTGAGTTGACAGTGGGCAGCCCAGTGTCTGGTTATCACCCGCTTTGAAATGACAATGGCTTGACTTGTATTTTCCTCCTGGGACCCAACTCAGTTCTCTAAACCAGAAGGAGGGGGGCCGGAGGGGTGGGCAGAGAAAAGAAAAGGCTGGTCAGAAGAAGAGAGGATAGAAAAGCGAGAGGGAGGTATGAAAGAGTGAGAGAAAAAGGGCTGACAAAAATAAAAGTGATAGGGGGTGGGGGGGCGTAAGAAATTGACTCTTTCTGCCTCTGTATCACTGGGGCAGTTGTAGCCTTTGACGTCTGCAGCGAGAGACAGAGGGAGGAAGAGAAGGAAGGCAGCAGCAGCTGATGCGAAATGTTTTTCATGTGGAAGCTCCGTCAGGATTCGACAACAGAAAAGGGCTCCCTGTCACCTGCAGCAACACAGCGGGGCTCATCCCCCCGTCACTCCGAGACAGACGGAGGAAACAAAGCCTACAAAGAGCTCTCTTCGGGTTGGATGAGGGTGACAGACACTTAAGAGAGCCAGCTTTAGTCACACATCTCTTGCCTCAGATCAGGGTGTTTTGCTAACAAGCTCTGCAGAAAGTTCTCTCTCTTGTACTCTGAAGCTTATGAATAAAAGCCACTTCTTCATGATGAAGAGTTCTGTGTAGAGCTGCGAGCTATTCACCGAGCCTCTTTTTTGCGGCAGTCTCAAAGAGGTGGTGTCCTAATTGAATTAGCTGGCTTATTAGTGTTTGACATCGTAAGCTTGGCTATAAGTAAGGAAGTGGGGACTTGGGAAGTGGATTTAAAGAGCAGTGTTGGTTTTGGTTCTAATTTTACACTCTCCTGACACAAATTATTCCCCTCAGCTGCAGTTAGGCCCAGATATGGTAATGCTAATACTATGTGTGCAAGGGGGTTTAAGTGGCTCTCTCACCTAAATTGCCAAGCCTGGGAAACAGTCCTCTGTAATCCTACTGGCTACATCATTGTCAGCGGTGAGGGTGCAGGAATAGGGGAATGGGTGCGATTAAAACGCTATTCACAAGCAGTAGAAAGGGCGTTATTAGACAAAAAAAAATAGATTCTGAGTTATTGTTTCAAAGATTAGAACAAGCAACCTTCCTCACCCTCCGCTCATCTTTTTAGCTGCTCACAATTCTCTTATTTCAGCATGAAAAGCACAGTAAACACTGTTGGCCGTAATTCTGTTTGTTAGCCGCAATGCTGATTTTGACTTCTTTTAATCTGCTTTATTTTGGTAAAATCTGATTCTTAATTACACTTACTTTCATGATCTCAGTGTGTTAAATCCAAGGGCTTTATCAGTATTATCTGTACTCACAGAAAGGCAGAAACAACCTTTGATCAAGATTAACAGCATATACTCTCTTTTGGTCTGTGCAAAGACACACCTACACACAGACACACAAACGCATACTGCACAAACTTATTGAATCTGTTTCATCTGTCCTTTCGTCTTTCTCTCTCTCTCTGTGTGTTGTCGATATTCTTCTCCCCGTGCTCTGAGAACACAATTTCTTTTACAACTACATGGAGACGCGTCTTGAATGCCACACAATCCAAATGGATCCTTATTAATCAACTTCCAGTCAAAAGTATTCTATTATTGATTTATTTACCTGGACAGTAAACTGTTAAAAGATGACTGGGCAGTGGTTAACTTCTTAATCATTTGTTAATTGCCAGCTTCCTTTGGGAGAACAAAAAGAACGTTGTGGCTCTTTACCACATCACCACAAGTGCTCTGACCATTTAAAAACACAGAAACACAAACATTGGCATTCATTGCTCCTCCCCAAAAATATATCGGGACAACTGGCAGCAAGCAAATTAATAAATGTGAGCCCTCCACAATTAGCCCTGGCTCTCAGTGGATGCATAATGGATCTCGCTACACAAAACGATTACGTGCCACTTGAGATAATGACAGATTGGGCTAAAAGGAGCTACTTCACCCACTTAGTCAACCCTCTTTGGGGGTATCACGCCGTTTGTGTCTGCTGAAAAGGGACGTGCCAGTGAGGCCTGCGGGGCCCTCAGCCTCCCTCGGTGCCAGAGGGCATACAGCCAAGTGAATGCCCTGCCTGTCACATGATAAACTCAGGGACAGGTGACCAAAGCGAAGCGCCGCATTCCTTGCGTTCCACACGAGTCTGCGAGTAATGACATGCCAACATGTCATTTTCACCTCTCATAAATCCTACAGGGAAGAAGAAAAAAAACCAGGTCAACACTCACTGGTGTCAACAGGTATGATGAAAAGAGGGAGCACCAAGGTTGGACATTTTGAATATATATTGGCTACTGTTTTTCTCTTCGAGCTTAGCTTAGAGAAAGCTTCATTGTACTCATTTCAACATGAAATTTGAAGCGTTCTCAACGGCTACCAAATATAGTGTTGAGTGCAAATGCCAGGAAAGTATACAACGCCTCCCACGTCACAGTTTCGTCACAGTCTGAGAATAACAGAACAGAAAATGCCAGGTTGAGTTTAAGTTACAAAGTGTATTGTTGGCAAAACATACCTAGTCAGAGGCAGCAGACTTTAAAATAGAGAGTAAGGAAGAGAACAAATTAAAAGACTAAAAGATTGGTGTTTGAAAGAATAATTGCCTCACTGCATTGCTTTTCATCTCCATCCTCGCTTGTCTCTTTTTTTTGGCCCTGGTCTTGGATTTGTCCCGCGTATTCCCCACTGTCCATGACATACTGGAAATGCCTGGTTAAGTGCTGTTCTGACATTAGCTGAGTGTAGTCACAGCATTTGGCCTGGGGACAAATTCTCGAAAAGCCCTATAAATATGGATGCCACCCACCCCTCCTCTTTTCTTCCGCTTTCTCCCGGCTCCCCGGTGAGTTTGCATGTGTCTATGTGGCACGCCGTTCGCTCCATGTCCCCACTGTTTGTTTACTCACACCGACAGAGATACACTCGCTCGCCCGTCGGTGCTTACGCCTGCTAAACAAGTGCCAAAGAGCTCGCAAATGCTCCAGCCCGCCCTGTAAATAATGCATCCGCCGATGCCAGGCAGCTAGCTATAGCGCCGCGGCCCCAGCTGCCTGAACTATTTCATAGGCTGATGAATCCGTTAGCCAACGAGTCGCTCTTCGCTCGCCCGCGTGTGTGTTAGCGAGTGTCGTTGTCGCCTGCTGTTGCGTGGCAGAACATCACACCCGGAGAGCTTCGCGCTGCATGAATATGATGCCAACCGAGGCCAGGCGTCTTCCTCTGCGCCCACCTTTGCCCCCCCGGCGCGGTGGCGGCCCTGTGGCGGCCCGGGGCTGCACTGATGTCAGCGCGTGCGGAGCTGCAGGAGGGGTCCCCATGGGGAGGAAATGGGCCATTAGTACAGTCCTTGCCCCGGCGTTTTACTCCACTTCAGTACACATCACAGAGGGCCGCCCTCTCACTAACTAGCTAACACATGCTAATTAGTCTGGCGACAGAGCCGGTTCCCTCCTGGCTTTGGGAGCAGATGTGTCGCTTCAGAGCAAAAGCTTGCTGCTGCTTCGTTACGTTTTTTATTTTTATAGCTTTATTGCACCTGAAATATAGGCTACTAGGAATGTAGGACAGAAGCTTGGAGTTTTATAGCCGCCTGAGCAATATGATTGAAGGGTCAGGGTTCAGTCTGGTGTGGGTAACTGACAACTCACTGCTTCAATCAGGCCTCTCACCTACAGGAACTGCTGCTTTCTCACTTTCCTTACCTTCCAGATTAGCGTGGCGTGCCGGCTGCTCTACAACCAACTCGCCTCATCCTGCAACGTCTTCATTTTCTGGAAACGAGAACAACCACAGCCTTAATGAAACTTAATGATGATAGTCATAACACAACAATAATCCAGTGGTCTGGAAAACTAATCAATGCGTCTTCTCTCCTTCCCCTAATGACCTGTGAAAACAAAGCAATAAAAAGGCGTGTGTTTATTTTGGCCGAAGCAACAGGCTGATAACAGCGTCTGGCTGATTAGCGCACCACACAAAGCGAATGTCGCGGCGCGAGGTAAAGGTGCGTGCATTTCAGAAACTTTCCTCTTAATGGAAGGTCTGCGTGCCAATTTTAATTTATCATCCACTCTAGTTGTTATCTGTGGGTTGGATGAGCATTTCCTGTTTCATGTCCATACACTTTCCTGTTACTGTAACTGTAGTCGGTGGGGGATAGTTTGTCATCCCAGTAGTACAATGATGAACACATGTTGTTTCCCTTGTCCTCTGTGAAGTGGCTGACGGGCTGAGCTTTCGTTTTAGCACGCCTCTTGTCTTTGGGTCTCCGTCTGATTCCTCCCAGACTTTGGCCCTTCACCGCAAATCACTGCGGTGTGTTGTGTACAGCTTCACATGTGGACACACATGTGGCCCCAAAATGGCACAAAAACACTGTCCTACAAATTGATCTTTCCCTTGTTTGCAGGAAGAAATTCAAAATAAATTTTTTTAAACAAGCTTGTGATTACTACAATTTATTTACAGTAGATGTTGTTTGATTGACCACTTTCATTTTGTAAATACAGACAGGGAGAAGAAGGAAAACTATTGTTTGGTGTTCAATGTGAAGCAACAAAAAAAAGGTTGAAAATGAAAAATATATTCTCACGTGTCAGTGGAGGTGTAAAAGCACACCGGCACACTCATTTTATCAGTTTTGATCAGCAGCAATAACCACTTTTGCCACCATATTATCTGCATCTTGCTACTAGAAATAAGTACCAGTCAGTACGTAATTTACCTCAGTAGAAAACATGATATGTACATCTGATACACAAACACACAGAGGAAAAGACCATGTGTACACCGTTCCCCTGTGTCCAAATCAAATACAACATATGAATATTGTAGTAGGACATCCAGAGTTTTTTTTAATTCTGAGAATTAAAATGATCCAACAAGCCCTGTAATACATGTATTTCTTATTCCCTGACCATATCATATGAATACCTAAACACACCACACATTTCACATGACAACATGGGAGATCAGTGTCAGGTGGATTACATGGAATGATGGGGTGATGGGTCTTTTTTTCCTGCTTGCTGAAGAACCTGGTGTCCTGATTAAAAATTTCAGCTCCACTGCCTTTCTAATTAATTAGCGAGGCCACTCAGAGGAGCGCTGTGGACCAATTAGTCTCTAGCAAGCCGATGATGCCTATCGCTACAGCATCACTGTACAGCTGTCGCTCCCCGCTCCGAGGACGGCTGGGGATTGACCCTCAGGTGCTTGCACAGGTTCAAACAGCAGTGTGCGTGCATGCACACCGCAGCAGATGAATGCATTCATTCACACGGTGTAATAATGATAGTAATAAAAAATAACAGAGGAGATCAACAAAATATACATGCATTGATACACCCATGAACACAATATCACAGTCATACAATTTGCTGTCAATCAACAGAAAATTCATCCGTGGAAATGTAGGTAATTTTATCAGCTGAAAATACATATTCTGGATACAGTTTCTAAAAAACATGTTTTTTCCTCCTTTAAATCTTTTGAATTTTTTATATTTTTTATGTTGATTAAACATCCTATTATGTAAGACATCCCTTTCATTCCTGCTAAATTTGGTTGGGTATATGACTTATAATATATGAGTATAATCATTATAATATATAATAATTATGATATTGTATTATTGTACATATATATATATATATATAATACTGGAAATGTTAATATTGCTGTGCCTACTTAAAATGGCAACATTCAAAGATATTGTAAGGAAATGCAGATGGAAAGTGTGAATATTCATCAGATTGTTAAGACCAACAGTTGGCCATGTTGAGCTGTGTCTATACAACGTGAATTTGGTTTAAGCTACCGTAGTTGACCTTGTGAGCTGCATGGCTTTGACAGAAAGACTAAAGTCACTTGAAGACACTGAAGTGGCATCTCTTGCATCCTGATGAAGAACAAAAAAAGCAGATGAAATAAAGAGGACCTGTATCCGTTTCTCAGGTCTTGATGATGAGATGATGAGAAATTCATCCTGCATGCTGACCACAGTGCTGGGTGGGGACGTGTTTTCACTTCTTTAGAGGGGGTGTGGGGGGGGGGGGGGGGGGAGAGTTTGCTGACTTTGTGAGAACGGACTACTTATAAGACCGAGGAAGCTCATTTCCACTTCAAGGGGTCGTCTGAAACATGGCATCAGCAGGCCTCTCTTTTAGCTCTTGCCCGCTACGCACGTGTATGTGTGTACTAGCATATGTGTGTATTAATGCATGTGCGTGTGCTTGTGCACAAACACACACACACCACATAATCTGATCGTCTCACATTCACAGATACTCATAATGTCTCCCCATCGCCTCCTCTCCGAAAGTCTAATGTTTATTTGTACGAGAGGAAAATACGCTGATACAGATTTTCTTCAAGACTGAAAAACAGCCAAAAGCACAACAAAATGGAACTTCAAAGCCCCCAATGGTGGCACGTTAATGAACACACCACACAATTCACACACACAAACAACTGCGTAACGTCTTGCAAAAAATGCACTTTCTCTTACAAGTTTTATTATAAAATGGAGTGTGGATTGGCATAAGAAAATGTGTGTGTCTGTGTGTGTTTGCACAATGTAGACACACACTAACACAAGTCACTTTGCAAGCACAAACAGTCAATACTGTAGTGGCTGATTAGTATGAGAAGAGGGAATGAATATTGGAGAAGGGCTCTCTAGAGCCACCCATGAAACATGGAGAGGATGTCAAAGCATTTTGTTCCCATTTCGTTCATTAGATCTAACTCAGGCTAGTCGGACGCTCAGAGTGTTTTCAAGTGTATTCACACGCACACACACACATATACAGACACACACACACAAGACAAAAACCCTGTTGGAAACAGTTGTAGTTATTAGATCGGCGCCGAGTCTGACATTTTGTCGACATAAGTAATTAATTTTGCCTTTCTATTGGGAAAGTCCAAAGAGCCCAATTAACATGGCTAATATTGCTGCATCGTGGAAAAACAACCTTTTTTTTAAATACAGAGGGAATATTCAAATGACTTGCCTTCATTATTCAAATGTATAAGCAAAGTTATCACTGGGGAAAGAGACGAGATGGGATTCACACTCGCAGGAGCAAGAAAATGATAATCAATCTTTTATTTCTGCAAAGCAATCAGATAAACAGCATATGTGATTTCCCTTTATCCTGATTGTATTTGTGTCATCTGAAATCTGAGGGTTTCTTTCAATTATTATTGTTTTTCACAAAAGATTATTTTGTTTGTATTGACTAAGTGCCATGTTGCAGTGATACTTGTGAATTATTCAATTTAAAATATAACAGATTTTGATATCTTGACAGCATGTTTACAGTTTAGTATTGGTAATGACATTAAACCGTAAGTGGAGTCTCGAGTAAAAAGGATTTTGGACTTTTACAGTTGGTCCAGTACACATGCTCGAACCAGAAGGCCAAGACTTACTCAGTGGCCAAATCCTACGGCTTTGTAAGCAACACTCTGCAGGAATGGAATCAAACAAATAATATTCTTAATTTAGAGAGTGAAAATGTAAGAGGTCAGAGGCAGGAGTGAGGGACATTTTAGAGTTTACTCAAATCTGTTTTTATAGATTGCTATTGTGGTACTGTGTTTTCTATTTTCACGGCTCGTTGGGGTATTTGTTTTCTAGTGAACTCGGGGGCCCCACTACTGCATGGCCCAGGCTCTTGGCTCCGCTCTCCCACTCGTATAGCTATAACAAAGTCAATATTACAAAGAGGTAACACATGTCGAGGTATGCTTCAGGCCTGCCCTGGTGCTGTGATCCTGGATTGGGACACACACACACACTCAAACACACACACACACAAACACACACACACATATACAAAAACACACAAAAACACACTTTAAAAGAATGCATGCCTTCAAAAGTAGGATGCCTTCGTCCATGAAGAAAAAATGTATGCCACTTTTTTCATCTCTTTGCAAATGTGTTCTTCGGTTGAAGCTGGTATTTTGTCATTCACACATGTGAAATTGTTCATGCGTGTGTGTGTATATGTATGTGTGTGTGTGAACTTCCTACACAGTGTTATGTGTGAGTGAAAGTACTTGTTGGTGTCTGCGCATTCACATACATTTGGAGTGTGTGTGTGTGTGTGTGTGTGTGTGTGTGTGTGTGTGTGCGTGTGTGTGTGACCATGTGCGTGCGTGTGTGTGCACGTGTGTGTGTGTGTGTGAGGGCCAGTTTGTTTTGTTTTTCCCTTACTTCAGCACATCTGAGAGAGCTTTTCTGGAACTCCTGAGCCCTGTCCAAACAAAGATGGCCGAATGTGAGGGATGGAGGGGAGGTGGATCAGGGTGTGCGTGCGTGTGTCAGTGTGTGTGTGCGTGTGCGTGTGTTTGTGATTTTTCAAGTAAGCCGGGACCAGAAGGGCCTTGCAAAAAAACCAAAAGGAGGGAGGACGGGAGGGAGAAAACCGAGCCCCTGAGAAAGGCAGCTGGAAACACGGAGACTTGCGGTCTCTCTCTCTCCCCCTCATCCCCCACCTCTCTCTCTCCCTGGTCCAGCTGCACTCAGATGTGTCTGCCTGCCCCCCCCCACTCCCAAATACCCCACCACCCACCCACCCCTGCGCTCCCAAGCTCAATGCCACTGCCAAGGAGGGAGAGAAAGAGGGAGAGTGTCGCAGCTGGTAATACTTACTGGCCATTTTGCCGCGGTAGAGGCACGAGATTCATTAGGCCTGGGCCCGCGTGTTATGTGCCGAGTACCGGCCGTGTTATTGTTAGGATGTGGTAAAATTATAAATATGGAGGGGTGAGGGGGGGATTTGGGGGCGCAGGAATCTAAGTGGAAGGGCCGGAGAGGAGCGAGAGAGAGATCGAGGTGGTGGTTGTGGCTGTGGGGTGGGGGTGGGAGGGGGGGGGGGGGGGGTCAGAGGAGAAACATGCCAGTCATTAAATCCTCTGCCACAGTCTTGTTTCTCATGATTGGGTGGCGATAAAAAAGTCTGTCACAATTTGTCAAAGTTAATGACTCAATGGCACACCGGCCCTCGTGCGCTGGAAGACACGCTAACATATGTCGAATTAGTCAATAGCTTTATAATTGAAGGAATAAGGATTCCGGCTTCAGCCAAATGAAGCGGACTTAGAGGGCCCTGAGAGAGGGGATTTGCAATTTGGTCGGGTCGATTGCAGAATGGCAATCACCACGGCTTAGTTAGCGCTGCTTTCCTCACGCAACTGTTGGTTTCTTTCTTTCTTTTGCTTTCTTGCTTTCTTTCCTCCCTTCCTCCCACCTCCTTGAGCTGCTCTGTGTCTTCTTTGTGACCCGAGACTCTGGAACAGCGTCTCGCCTCCAATTCAGCTCCTCTATCTCTGAACTTTGTAAGACTGATAAAGACAGATGGACTCCTTTGGTTTGCCGTCTCCCTCCTTCTTTCATTGTCCCACCACACACACACACACACAGGCACGCACGCACTCTCACACACACACACACACACACACACAGAGTCGTCCAAAGACACTCCTCACTACTCCCCTCGCTGTGTGGCTTTGGGAGTGACACGCTTGTCATGGCAGTAATGTAGCCATTGGTTAACCGTTTCTCTTCCTCTCCCTCCCCTCTTTGTCCGTATCTCCGTTTTTTGTCATATCTTTTTTGTGTCATTTGCTGACTGACACTAAACACTAATAAAAGTTGCAGCTGTTTTCTTGGAGTGTTTGGAGTGAACTACGAAACTGAATCAGGAGTCTTCTAACTATGCTGGCTGAGGTAAACAACTGCAGAAATCTGTAAATAACAACAATCTGGGCCTTGATTTGTCTTTCTCCTCGCTCTGAGACTTTCTGTGATATTCTAAAATGTCGGTGAATGTCGCAGTCTGTTGCGAATAATATGACGAGAGCAATTATCTCGGTTCAGCATAGATATCCGTAGTTTAGCATTCCTGCAGCTGTTGGATCCGCCGGCCCAGGTGTTTACAAGTAAACCACCGTGCCGACACACTGTTTGAACAAAACTCTCAGGAAAGAAACAAATATTATTGCCGAGTCGTGTGTCTTGAAAACCAGCCAATATGTCTACGGTAGTGTTCGGTTTAGTTGCAAAAAAACATATACATAATTTGTAGATTGCTTACACACAATTAGTGCAGCCGTTTTTACATAAAAAATGGTCAAAGAAAATAAAGAGCTATTGGCAAGATTACATCTAGGAACTGTTCCAAGAATTCTCTGGCTGCGAGCTCGTTTGAGTAGGGGAATTCACTGAGCGTGTGTGTGTGTGTGTGTGTGTGTGTGTGTGTGTGTGTGTACATTTGCATGAGAGGGAATGTGGGGAGAGTGTGTGGGCGTTTGTATGTGTGTAGTTCAGGAGGTAGGGTCCCACCCTGTAGACTAGTGTGATGACTAAATGTCAATTTGGGGGAATCTCAGCAGCGCTGGCCTCCTGTCGTCACGCTGCTTTCAAGTCTGTGTGTGTGTGTGTGTGTGTGTGTGTGTGTGTGTGTGTGTGTGTGTGTGTGTGTGTACCGTCGCCCACGCCAACCAATGATCGCCATGGAGATGTCCCCTCGCAGAGAGGGGTCGGCAATATGTCTGGCCTCTGACTAATATTTTCTGTTTGTGTTAGGGTGTAGATGGGAAGGGAAGTGCAGAGCAGACGCTGTCGGTCATCTTCTCTCCCCTCTCTCTATTTCGACCAGCCCAAACACCCCCTCCATTTTTTCTTCTGTCCCCTTGCCTTTCACTCCCTTTCTCCTCTCTCAAGCACGTGTGTAGTCGCACTGAGGGGTCATGTCACTCCCTCAAGCCTCCAGGCGGAAAACAAACATGCACGGTCCTCGGTGTGATATTTGCATCAAGCGGGGGCGGTCAGTGAGCCGGTGAGTGCAGGTGTCAAGTCGGTCAGGGAGTCGTCCTTATCTGGCAGAGGTCGCTCCTTCTGATAGGCTGAAGGTCAGAGCAGATCTGGGATGCATTGACGACAACGGCCTCTTTCATTTGTGTTCCTTCTTTCCTGTCCACACAATGGCCAGGGATAAGGAAGTAAGGAACTCTGTCTTTTTTGTTGCACTTCCTTTGGCAAAGCATTTGGGGGGACATTTTAATTAAGTGACTTTTGGATTATTGATTCATTGTAGAGGTAATATATACAAAGCAAACACATTTGGTTGCAGCCACTCAATTATGAGGTATTTGTTTTTGTTCAATAAGCTTGATTGTATTTGTTGTTTAGACGTGTCGACGAAGAAAACAAGTCATGGCATATCTACTGGACAGGCCAGTTGAAAAATAAACTTTAAAGCCCTCTACGGTAATGAAACTATAAACCTCAAACATATCTTAGGAATTGTACTGCCCTCCGTTATTTACTCTGTCGACATATAGTTTGACATTGATAGGAAACACCGTGTAGATCCGTTAGATATAAAGTTGAACTGTGACACCAACATAGAGTTCAGTTTATCATTGTGTACAAACTTTCATTTAGTTAACCTTTACGTCCCCTCATCAGCTTTCCTCGGCCTCCTCCACCTTTGCTACAGCACCTTTTCCCCACCTTACCGAGACAGCAGCTTGCCTGACCCCCCCCCCCCCCCAACCCCCTTCCTCCTCCTCAAAGCTCCCCCCGCTGCTCCCCTTGCTCTCTCACTTCTCTTCCTTTTTGCCAACTTTACCTTCTTTCTCTCTCTTTCTCTCTCTTTCTCTCCCTCCATCCCCTCCCTGCCTCCCCGAGCACCCTTCTTTGAACCTGGCCTTGTGTCTGTGGACCCAGAGGTCTGTCACTGGGCAGATGGTTTGATCTCTGGCTGGGGAAATGCTTTGAGGAGAGCTGAGAGGGGCCAGGGGCCTGGACTGGGGGCCTCAGCCTGGACCTGCTGTCTGCACAAAATATGGGAGAAACTGCTGCTCCCTTGATTCTTGGGTATTTGAACTGACAGTGTAGTCCAGTGTTAGCGGCGAGGTACGGCTCTCCATCCAAACCTGCACTGACTGAAAGCGTGGCATATCATAGCGAGATCACTGGGTTATGTTTCGGTCCAGTATCGGAAATATTATTCCCCTTCTCCTTCTCGGTTTCCCAATATCAAAGCCAGCTGGGTCCTTTTACCGTCCACTTCATAAACATGCATGACTGTCCTGAAGTACACGCACAGCTATTTATCATACGAGTGAGTCAGACTGAGAGTCGATCTGATTACCTTCGCATTGAAAATGCAGAAGGTAATGTTTTGGCCGGCGTGTATTTATTTGTGAATATGTCCGTCCGTTTGTCCGTTTGTCCGTCCGTTATTCATCTAAATCAGACAAAACTGAGCCGATTCTTATGAAACTTGGTGGGATGATTGGTCATGATCCAAGGAACAATCGATTAGTTTGTGGGAGTGATTGGGTCTAAGGTCAAGGTCAAGGTCACAAAAAGGTGAAACACTTGTTATTCGTCTAAATCAGATAAAACTGAGCCGATTCTTATGAAATTTGGTGGGATGATTGGTCATGACCCAAGGAACAATCGATAGGTTTTGGGAGTGATTGGGTCAAAGGTCAAGGTCAAGGTCACGAAAAGGTGAAAAACATAAATTTGCGATATCTCGGTTAATTGGCATCCGATTTGTGTGAAACTAGTGCCAAATTGTTCATAATTCAATCTTGTGATATGCGAAGGTATGCGCTCTACCGAGTGCCCATTCTAGTTTGAAATGTTTCGGGGTAGTTCTGTGACCGAGTCGATCCACACAGAAAAGGGCAGGAATGTTGAAAGCAGTAATGTTGTGCAGGAATAAGATGGGTGCTGTGCTTGTGTATGTGACTGCAGAGTGTGAGTCACATCTGACGGCTGAGAAATATAAAAAGACAGGACTGGACCTCCGGTCAAAGTTGAAACTGGACGTCATTTGGAATGACAGATATCCTCACCACTCAGTGTAGTTGTTTGGATTGTCCAGTTATGAACTTGAGATTTACGTTCCCGATAAGTGTTTCTTAACAATGACGGCTGTATTGCAGTTTCATCACGAGCAGGCAGCAATCCCACATTGTGCATGTGCTCACGGAAAGGTAGAAGAAAGGCTTTGATGTGTCAGATTGCATCACAAACAGGCCGAGGTCCAGAGTCCTGCCAAACATGGGACTTTATTTTTCAACAGTGATCTTGTAATCTATTACATTTCAACCCGACTTGTTAATTTGTTATTACTTCTTCCCAATTGAACCGACTTGAATTTATGAACCTTTATTCGTTGGATCAGCAGGACCTAACATGGCTACATCGTGTTGCATTAATAGCAGGTGAAGTGCAACACAATCTAAGAGGCACTGCCAAACATCTGAAACTTGTTTTTCTTAGACACAACATGTTCACAGATTATTTTTTTATTCCCCAGTCTTTGTTTATCTTACAATGCTCAATCCATTTCCAAACTTCATTTTCAAATTTGGCTCTTTTCAGTGTTAGTCTAAGTAATTCACAGTAAGTTGCGAACATGCCTTTAAATAGCTTTTAAATCTGAACGTTGTAATAACTCTTTATATTGATTTAGATTCGATGCGCAGCGTTGATTGACAAGGGATGTCAAATTCTGTCAAGTGACAAAGAGTATTAATTAAAAGGTGCGTGCAAACAACCGACATGGCTGCGTCCATTTGTTTGGCTTAGAGACGGGGGAAAGAAAGGAAGAAAAGAGAGGGGTCCCAGGTCTCCACATGAATACATGAAAACACATGCTTCTCTTCTCCTTCTGTAATCCACCGGGGACTCACGCCCCATTTGGTTCCCATTAGCATAGCTCTGGTCGCTCTGCCCCGTGTCAAAGCCCAGACGCACAGCTGCACAGAGGACAGGGACCTCTGGCTGCGGGACCGCCAGCCGCCAGACTGCAAAACCAGAACTGACACTGAGGACGGGCATCACACTGTGGGGGATTTCAGAGGGAGGACGCTCGTCTTCCCTACTGAAATGTTGAGTACAGTAGAGCACATTAGTTTTACACTGAAGGCGCCCTGCACAAGTCATTAATCGTTGTTTATTCTGTCGCACTTTGTGAGGCAAGAAAGCGTCGCTTCAAGTCAAATCCACTCTATGAAATCAAACAAGCAAAAATTAGCCGTGGCATGAGGTATTTGCTCCCCTGTATTTCGTGGCGTGCTGTGTTGGACTACAAAGACTTTCTTTATTCGCTGTGTTTTATTTGTCACCTGTTTCCAATATGGACATCGTGAAGTCCTGATCTATCTGATGGAGCCAGAGCCTTGTTTTATGACACGCAAAGCTGCTGTGCCTCTTTTCTATACACACGTTGGCTGCACATTTCTGGCAGGAAATTGACGGCATTTCAGCAGCTAACTCATGGATGAGATAATATCTTGTGGGTGGAAGAGAGGACAAGATGCTCCCAGTGTTTTACAGTGACCCTAAGCAGAAACAAATTTAAATCTGAAGCTGCTGCCACAAAGACACACACACACATGCGCATGCACACACAGGGTTTTCATTTAAATCTCGGCTTTACTTAACTCACCAAACAAGAGATGTGGTCTGTGGCTGTGTGTTGAACATGGTAAAGGTTTCAATTAAAGTAGAAAGAACAATACCCGACCAGCATCTAGCAGCTGTCTGGGTTGGCTGCTCCACTGAACGCTGTCAAGGGAGGATGCAGAGCGGCTGAAAGAGACTACCGGTAGTGGTGTTTTAGTGGTGTCTTAGTGGTGTTTTCGGTGGCATATTGTTACAATCAACTTCAAAATATGACAGGGTAGTAAAAAAGTTGTACAGGATCAGTGATATGGTTTCATAGTCTCTGTAGACTTCTACATATGCTGCTTGGGATTTATTTGTCTGTTTAAAATCCTGATTGGACCCAACTACAGGAGTCCAAGCTGAACCCATCTTCCTTCAGTTCTTCAGTCCATCCGTCCCACTAACAGTTTTTTAATCGAGAGTCCTCCCCAGTCTGATGCTGGCCATTGCTGACCGTCAGTGTTTACACAATTGGGCTGGGACAGGCACCACGAGCCAAGCAAAACATCCATGAAACATCAAGCCTCCAGCTAAACAAAATCCAGCAGTGAGACACACACACTGGAGCCAGATAAGGGTTGAAAATGATGCTTTCCGATCGCAGCTAGGTTAAGCTGTTGACCATAGCGGTAACACAGCAGCTGTGTGAGAGTGTTGACTGTTGTCTGGGTCTAATTGCTACAGCATTGTGGGGTTTTCTCCATCCGCTAACAGCTTTCCCTTTTGAGCCGCTCATTTTTCTCGTGACTTACAAAGTCAAACACACTCGTTCACACACATCCCTCTGTCCTTTCGCTCGCCGTCTTCCTCCTTTGTTGCGAGCCAAAGAGGAAACCCTGGCGAGATGCTAGCAGGGTGACTAATGCCGTGTATCTGGCCGGGCCTCAGATAGCACGGCCTCCTCCCCTGCCTGCTGTGACAAATATGTGCGAGTGTAGCGGTGGGATCCGGGCCCGAGCATGTCCCTGACCCGGCCCGGGCCAGACGCAGGTTAAATCCAGGCCAAACGCAGCCCAGATCCAATCTGGCAACAGAAGCAGAGTTTTTGAGTATGTGAGAATCACGAGAAGAAGTATTTATGATTCTGTCTCACTCGTTTCCTCTGACAAACCACACATGCCGGCGAACTCACATCCTTGATGATGTTGCTTTTGATGGCCATCTTTTGACACGTTCTTCCGCTGCCTCTCTTAAAAGAAAAACACTTCTGTAATCAGTCTGTAATCTTTCATCTTATTGCGTACGATCAATTCTGATGCCGTCATATCACAAACATCTCCTGTGTTGCTCTTCTCTTACAAGTTCCCCGACTGAACATGGAACAGTGCACAAATGAATCCCAAGAAAATAACCGGCACAGTACGTCCTCTCCTTCTCCTCTCCTCCCGTCAGCTCCTCCTCGGTAGAGGGGGCTTGCTGCTTTAATGCTCCTTAATGCCGCTGTCTGCTTAATGGGCCAGATATGAGAGGTGCTGCTAGCCAGCGTAATAAGTCAGTGATTAGAGGGCGCCTTGTCACAGCAGCAGCCCCGCAGACAGTGGCACGCTCTAATTGCCGTATTAGACGCCCCTTAACTATCTTGTCAGCTGTCAGACCCCGGCTCATAAACAGCAGAGGTGCATTTGATATTTACAATTGTTTATTTCCATCTGCTGCCGCACAGAGACGTAATTAAGAAAAGGGTTGCGTCGGGTGATATCACCGGGCTAAATTTGGGTTTTCTACTTGAGAGTTCGCTAGATCGTTAGACAAGAAGAGTTATATAAAGGGGGAATTATTGTGAGGCATAATGTCTGCTATGGAATCGCACACAGCATTTAATGTGAGATGACGGACAAACAAGTGGACAAAAGTGGCTCCTGTGAGACATGATGGGGACAGCAGCTTTCTGGTCCTGCTCTATGAAATCGATGACAATGTGTGTTGCATTTCCCAGATCCGAATATGAAGTCTTCACATATTGCACATGTTATCGGATCGACAGTCTATTAGTAACTATTCACATTTTTGCTGCGAAAATTCTGATTAAAAGCTGATCAAAATTGTTGCCGATTAAGTTTCCATTCATCAACTAATACAAATGAATTGACTAATTATTTCAGTTCTTAACATTATCGAAAGTTTGGGAGTTTCCTGGAAATTGAAGTGAAATACATTATCGATGCATCCATGACCACAAGTTAAGACAGAATTGGAGGTTAAATTTACATTTACATTATTTTACATTGTGACAATAATAGATAAGAAACTGCATTTGAATGTGAAGAACAGTAAAATAAAACAGTTTTCTGAGTCTATCCTGTAACTGAAAGGTCACAGGGTCGACCCATCAGGATGTCTGCTACATAACATAAGTGTCCTTGAGTGGAACTGAACACGTTGCTCTGGACGTCAGCTCAGGACATAATCTATGTTCGCTCAAACTGACACATGGTGTGTAATCCTCACACACAGTGAGGATTGCCGCGCCTGCACCTGGAGAGCTTAAAAATGGTGTGAAGTCCAATAATCTCAGCCAGTGTCTCAGCCCGTGTCAAACGGTGAGGTGACATGGTTAGAAGTGGTGTTATTTTGTGTTTAATCTCGGATTAGCCCATGTTCACGTTGGCACCTCCAGTTACTAATCTGGTTTACGACACCTCAGGGTGAGCAAGGGGGGGATTCTGATAGATTTTATGGTCCCTTAGTAGATTATCAGTGAGCTGAGCTTCATATGCTGAATTACAGGTTATTGGTCTAATCCACCAAGTAGGTAACCGCCTTTCCTCCCGCTAAACACCAGAACGTGCTCTGGGTTCAATGCCGGTGCACATGAGGAAAGAGCGAAATATTCTGTCCCCTCTAATCGTGTAGTGACGTGGGCCGTGTGACAGAAAGGTGGATCTATGCATCTGGAAGTGCTAATCGACTGGTTCAGACATTGTGAAATATATGTTTGCTGGCGCAGACGTGGACTCCAACCTACGACCCTTTGTTTGTACGTCTGCGTCACATTATTGTCACACTGTTGTCTTATAATAACATGTGATAGCATATTTAGAGCAGATTGTAAATGCATAAAGTTCCATGTTTTTTGGTGTGAGGACGAGCACTTTGACGTGGATCTCTAGCGCCTTCCCGTTTTGATATGACAAGTTTGCTTATTAGGATTTTCCTGTAAAAAGAAAAAATACAACTACTCACAGGAATCCCCTTGTACACTACACCCAACCTCCTGCCTCAACCTTTTTGCCTAAATAACTCACACTTTTCCTGGTTAAATATATTTAAATAAATTAAATGAAAACACCAAATGTGCCAAATGTAAAATACATGATCCTTATCCCTGTTTTTTTTAAATTATAAGCTATTAACTACACACTTATATTACAAGGAAGTACAGCATTTGATTTTTAAAAGAGATAAGTGTTTCAAGAGAGAAACAGGGCCAATGTTTTTTATCCATAAGCACGGTTTTCTGCACAGATGCTTCTACATCTGCAGATTTCTTTTGAAGCAGTTTAGTTTGCAGGAGTGTGAATATCTTTATCCATCAATTAATCGTGATCATGTACAAAAAATGACGAACAGGGGCTGCAAGTGCTTATTTAGATTCATGTTACTAATTCCTTTTTTTTCTCTTTTGACGCCTTTTCTTCTGCCTTCTTGTTCCTCGGTGTCAGAGAGAAGTTTACAGCGTGCAGCTGCTGCACTTGTGATGATAGAGCTGTATTCATTTCTGTCTACATGGTACACGTTCTCCCTGCCGTACAACCTCTTTATTGTTTGAAGAATGTGAAACATCTCACAGGATCAAATGACCTCGCTAAAAGAAATGCACCTGGATTTCAGTTGGAGTTTTTAACAGCCCTTGATGAAGGCTGAGGCAGACGATGCATCGTGCTGTACGGAGTTGCCCTCGTCGAGTCTGGACACTTAACCTCTCACTACTAAAAGCTTCCCGGGGTCAGACTAAGTGCAGCTCCAGTGTTGAGTAATGGAGCCTCAGTCAAAACAAGTTACATTTCGGGAACTCTGGGAGATTACAGTAGGCTATGGAGCGTCATACGCACGAGTTGGAATGACACAGTTCGATGGCTGCAACTGCAGATATGCTTCTTTACCGCAATTGTCGCAAGTCTTTGGCGGAGGGATATTTTGTGTCTGTGCTTTTTCTTTTTTTCTGGGGGTATTTATGACTGTCAGCTGATAACGGTCCTGTCTTTATCATCTCTCCTCTGTCCTCGAGCTGTGATTGATGGGGATGTGTCTCTGTTTCTGTCTCTGCAGGCCATTCGCTGCACACTGGTGAACTGCACATGTGAGTGTTTCCAGCCAGGGAAGATTCACCTACGGACATGTGACCAGTGCAAACATGGCTGGGTAGCCCACGGTGAGTCAACTCTTTGTTAGGGGGGCACAACTTTATCTGAATAGGGTTTCAATAAAAATGAGCCTTTTTTCCTGGTCCTTAAATAAATATACCACCACCGCTTTGGTGTTGCTTTGTTTTTGCACCTTTTTGCAACAACAAAAAGAAAAGAAGATAACCACGAGGCGGATAAAGAAGCGAGAGACCACACCTCATGAGTTTTTCATGCGGGTATAAGAAAAAGGGAGAGGAGGCAAGAAAGTACAAAGAGAGGGAGGAGTGGAAAAAAGAAAACACCTGTTTGGCTTGCGTCTGCACAAGAGCGGGCCATGGGCCCTTCAGCGGATCGCACAAGACCCCATTGACTATGTTTTAATCTCTCCCTCTGAACTGTCAGGCGCCCATCTCTCCTCTCCCCCACTTTTCATTTCATGTCGGCATTGGCAGGGACTCTGACAAGTAGTTCTTCATTTTTTATTATGTTCGTGTCTGGCTGCGCTGTGTTGTCAGGCAAAGCACTCGTCAGCAGGAAAAAGCCGTCCCAGGATCAGAGAGAGACCCAACCAGGTGTCACCCAGACAGACAGGGAAAGGGGTGGGGGTGGGGGGAGGGAAGGCGAGAGGTATGAGGGAAGGAGAGAGAGAGGGATTGAAACAGAGAAAAAGAAAGAGAGAGTCGACCAGGTGTCGCGCAGACAGCCAGAGAGGAGAGAGAGGTGACTGAGGTTGCAACAGAGGGGGCAAGAACAAAACCCGACACGCAGCCACGATCAAGCTTTTTCTGTAAACCTTTGACACTACCGCCTGATTAGGAATAAATACATAGGATAAAATAAGTGAGGCAACAAGAAATGAAACTCCAGCCACAAACAGAGAGGATTAAGATAGAAAACCGTTTGGTTGTAAAGGAGGTCGAGGTGGAGACAGAAGAAGTGGATAAAAAGGGAGCTTTAAGAGCAGCATGCATAGGAAAGAGAAAGATATTAGATTACATAAAAAGAATGGCAGATAATTACATTAATGCCACGCGCTTTTATCTGATGGATATGTTCTTATCAGCTCGTGCTGACCGTGCAGTATCCTCCAAAGGAAGATTTGAGATGAGAATGAAACGTGATAGTCATTGACCCAGCCTGTCTGCATATGTGAGTGTGTGAGCATATGTGTGTGTGTGCGTGTGCATTTTCTTCTGTTTCTCATCTTGTCACCCGGTGATTCACGCAGCTCTGGATAAGCTCAGCACCCAGCACCTGTACCACCCGACCCAGGTGGAGATCGTTCAGTCCAACGTGGTGTTCGACATCAGCAGCCTGATGCTGTACGGCACCCAAGCCGTACCCGTCAGGCTCAAGATCCTCCTCGATCGCCTCTTCTCCGTGCTGAAGCAGGAGGAGGTGCTGCACATCCTGCACGGCCTGGGCTGGACCCTCCGAGACTACGTCAGGGGCTACATACTGCAGGTCAGTGACCAGCGCGCATGCTCCAGCAACAATCACATGAAAAGCATCATACAGGGTTATTTGAAATGTCAAGGTCAGATGTTAGCAGCACTTACTCTCTACTTGCTCAAATGCATCCCTGCCCAATGCTTTTTTATTTGCTGGCCATTTGCAATGTTTTTTCAAAGTGGGAATAATGTACACAGTGAGCCGCTACCATTACTTCTCACCAAGTGTATCGGAAAATTTCTCCTGCACTGCATTTATTTTGAGAGGTATTGATCACAAGCACAATAGTGACAATCTAAGCCACTTCAGTCCCATTGGCCATCCATTTTCCTCACATTTTCCCCGCTGTTACTTCTACTTCAGTCTGCCCTGTAAACACCGGTCCTCTCGAAAAAAAGGGAAAGGAATTTGAAAAAAGAGGAGAAAAAATGTCATGCCAGCAAACTATAAAACCACTGTAGTGCGTTTCCTCTCCCCATCTATCCTTCCCTCCACCACTCTCTCCCAAATAATTGCAGTCAGACACATTTCTCAATCAAAGGTACGGAGGTTTTGGTGTTGAAACCCAAACCAAAGTGTTCCTGAATGAATTAGTTAAGAGCAAGTGAACATATGTATGTGGTTAGTGTGTGTGTGTGTGTGTGTGTGTGTGTGGGTGTGTGTCTGTTGTGTGCACATGTGCTTATCTGTATGTGTATATGGTTTAGTGTTCCAAGAGTGTAAGTGGAACAGCATGGTGAGGAGAGGGTGGTTTGTATGTGGAAACGGCTTCTGTGAGTAAAGCGCTCGCAGGACCAGTCCCTTTTTCTTAAAGTCTTTAAGAACACACACACACACACACACACACACACACACACACACACACACACACACACACACACACACACACACAATAAACAATAGCAGCCCAGCAGTTAAATGGAACTACATTTATATGGAAAATATGGTTTGCCCTATGAGATTAAAATTTACAGTCAAAGAAAAAAGTGTGAGTAGAAATACACTTATATTTATACAAATATAAATATCAGAAATCTGGGGAAAGTATTATATAATATAATGTCCTCCGTTATTATTTTGTATTATTTAGTACTATTATACTAGTCTGCTACGTGTTTATATTCCAATTATAATTGATATTGTTTTTACATAAACCTTTTTAAATATTTAATTGACTCTGTTCAGAATCATTTTGGATAATTGACTAATGGATTGGTCTATCAAATGTCTAAATTTCTAAAACACCCAAGATGACATACTCAATTATCTTGCAAATCTGAAACCCCAAAATATTACATTTGAAATAATATGAAACACAGACAAGCAGGAAGTTGGAATAGAATCATTTAATTGTTTTCTTTATTAAACAACAAAAATAACAATCAACCAAATTAGTAAACACAATTATTGCTGGATTGATAATAATTGACAGACTAATTAATCAACTATTTCCTAACATTTTTTTTATTAAAAATATTCTCCCTATAACCAAACTAAATGCTCCAAATGTGCACTGATACGGCTTTGTATTGAGCGACCATCGGAGCACTGTGAGGCTCATAGTCGTGGCCTCTGTGTTTATATCAGCTGGCTCTAATAGTCAGCTGGTGGGAGCACCGTTGCTCAACTGCTCAGCCTCATGTCACGCTACTGGCTAAATCCTCTCGATCTCCTCAGAAGGGCTTCAAAGGGGCCGCGTGCCGGCGAGAAGCAGCCAGTCACTTAAGGACAGTAAGTAGTCATTGTACGGGCCTATTAGCCTGTAAGTAGCTATGAAATTCAATCATCTTCCTCGAAGCCTGCGGGCAACGCTTTGTGTCAGGGGTTGTCCCCCACCACCATGCCGCATTTAAAGAGCAATACAATGAGTAGAACAGTATTTCAGATGACAGATAATCGGTTGTCTTTTCGATGTTGGCGAATGACTTTACTGTGATCCTAGAAAACACTCACTCGTACCGATTTTAAATTTAAATAAAATAGTTTGGGTATGTTGATTCAAATTGTATCGATATATACTTTAAATTACTATAATTGTACATTAAATACAGCCCCTATTTCTGACTTATATTCAAAAGAAACCACACATACGGCACATTTCACTTTTTCTCTTTGTACAACCCCTGCCCCCTAATGTGTCTAATGTTCTGCTACTATGTCACATTGTGTCACAATATGTTTAGCATGTGTGGATGTGTGTGTGTGTGTGTGTGTGTGTGTGTGTGTGTCCGTGTGTGTGTGTGTGTGTGTGTGCATTGTGTTTGCCGGGTGTCAGTGGTTATGGGTGTCAGTGATGCGCCAGAGAACTTAGGACATGGAGCTGACAGAGTTTACCTGCAGCGCCTCTGATGCCTGACCACCTGAATGTTTGCAGTGGGAGTAGAAGGGAAACACACACTTATATTCAACCAATCATACAGAAAAAGAAAAAAAAAAGAAAACACAGATGCAGCTGGGCATCAGTTTTCTGCCTTCAGACCAACACTTGATTTAAATAGCGAGCAGGCTTATAGTGATATCATAAAGAAAAGGCCTCGTTGCTCAAAATCATGTGTTACAGCCCCTCCATTTTATTATTAGTGCCATCATTTAGTGAAGTAAATGTTTCTTTCACTACTTCTCATCACACACTCTGTTACTTTACGTAAACACGGACGACACAAGCCGATTCATTCATGTCAGAAGCATCGCGGCTGTCTCACCACCACCCGGCGTACCAATGCATTTACATAACTATCATCATTATTTAGTCAAGGTTACCTGCAGAATAAACTCTCTACAAAGTAAAGTAATATTACAAATATGTCACCATATATTTTTGCTTTTCAAAAGGAATTAATTCCCGTCCACATCTGAGCTACACTCTGCCCTCCTCCGTCCTCTCTGCCATTCACTGCACAGCAACACATTGTAGTGGTGTGACTAAATATGCGTACACTGTGCAATTTATCTTTATAATAGGCTCCTTTAACTGGAGAAATGAATCAATATTATTAAACATGCAATGGCTTATCAAGCGGTAGGAATTTTGATTTGTAAAGGAGAGGAATTATACATGACATCAATAACCATTAAAATGAATGATTGTCTTTCTCTCCCTCATGTTTTGCTCTTCTATAAACCGTTTGAAGCTTGACCTTCAGTCCACAAACTGCTCTTTCATGGCATTAACACACTTGTACAGCATCAAATCCAGTCGCTGGAGGACCGCCAGAAACAAATGCATGCATGCAGGTTTGTGCGTTCAGCCGACCGCGCATCTGCACAATAATGTGTCGAGCGGCATCCAAGTTATTGCTGTCAGAAGAGAATAACTCCCTCCCAGCTTTAGAGTTTAAAAGTTATTTAATGACCTGTGCAGTGCCCGTTACCGCGACTAGCTGGCTTTCATTCTGGGAAATATTCAGAGAACTTACAGTCAACTTTACTGAAATAATAAATGGTTTTGCCGGTTTGATCACTTTGTTAACCAAGTGTGATCTGACGTTCCTTCAGCTTCATCGATTGATGAAGCTCTCCATGACGTATTCAACTGATATATACGTCTAATCTTTTATTTTCTGTGTACACACGTCAACATTAAAATATGCCTGAATTATATTGTTGTGCGAGTCGCGGGGGGAAAAGGACAGGAAGTTGCGAGTGTGATATTTTATTCACTGCGTTACGTCGGTCCGCGGCGTTCGTTGAACAACACGGACTCGTGTGTCTGTTGCCAGAATAACTTGCCCTTCACTTTGTCCACTCTTCAGCCCTTCATCCTTTTCTCCCTCCTTCCACTCATCCCTCTCTCCTCTCCTGTGGTTGTTTCCAGACAGACCCACAGCCAATGTGCACCAGATGCCCCCCCCCCACCCCCCACCCCTCCTCCCTCTCCCGCAGCCTGTCACTGCTCACTCCTCTGTGTTCGATACCGACAGATGGAATTGCTATCAGTCCTGGCTCCTCTCTCTCTCTTTCTCAGCCATGTCTCCCACACTCCACTCCACGGTTTGTGCCTCTTCCTCTTTCTTATCCTTTTTACCAAGTGAAAAATAAGTAGAGAGAAACAACGAGTGGAAAGAGAAGGAGGAGAGAGAGACGCAGCCTTTTCAGCCAACATATGGCCCGAAGCCCTGGGTTTTCCTGAGCGACATTCTCAGTAATGTTCTGTCCTTGTAGAACATTGGGCTGCCTCCACTTTTATGAGATGTGGTTTTCCTGACTCCACACGGCTTCCAGGAGACCCAGATGGAACCGCTAACAACCCCCACCGCCGCCACGCAACCGCACGCACGCACACACGCACAGACATACTCTACTCACACAAACAGTCTTAAACCTAATTGCACACACACTCGGAGGAAGGCTTATTCAAACTATCAGGCACACACACACACACCGTTACAAAATCACGCTTGTCTAGCATGGGCTTTGTTTCAGTGGCAGATGCCTGAGCATAAGGGTGTGTTTCAAGTCGTTAACGCGCACACAAAAAAAATCCACTTTCATTCTTGTTATCTACTTATTGGGTAAATATATTGTTTTCTCTAATGAGCATGAATATTGGTGGTAGTTTTGGAGAGCCACAGGGGGGCTGTGCTCTTATTTAAAAAAAAAAAAAAAGTGTGACTATAATGTTGTACATGTGTACTTACACATGTGGAATATGAGATGTAATTACATGGATTAGGGTGCAACAGATTTTGTGTGAGACAGGAAACCATTTCCAGTTGCAGGTGGGTCCTGAGGCCTTAGTGAAGGTACCACTATGCATCTCCACAGTGGTTTAGAGAGGTATTTATTGAGTTAGAGTCACATTTCAACATTTCTGTCTTTTTCTTTCCCCTCATTGCACTCCCCCTCTCCCTTGTCTGTCTCTCACTCTGTCAACTGCGAAGGGCACCAAATCTCTTGATCCTCGCCTGAGAAACTTCCATTTTAGGTAGTCAGGCTCAGTGCAACAACATTTTTTTGGACACAATCCCCTTCTCCAATCTCCTCCAAACGGCACACTTGTAACCCCTATTTTCCTTCTGTCCTCCTCTCCACCCTCCATCACCTCCCCTTCTCTCAGAACCTGTTTTCTGTTATCACTACTTAATGCCTCACCCTGGGAGATGGACGGGGGAGAAAGCATTCTCCTAAGGTGGAAATTCTTGCGTTCATATGGTTATGATTTGGTGGGGAGGTCAGGCTCGATCTTTGTTGGAAGGCTTACGGTTGGCTCTGTGCTGGCCGTGCTGGGCTCCAAGCACTTCAAAGAGGGCCGGTGTACTGAATCAAGGTGATTCCCTCCCTCCCTGCACACACACACACACACACACACACATACACACACACACAAACACACAAAAACACACACTAGTGATATCATAGTCAACTTTATGTAAAAGAAAAAAACACTGCTTTATTAACGACAAATAATATGTATTAAAAACAATCTGAAAAAATCATGTAATGTTAACAGAATTTGCGAACCTCTTCACGGACACTTTTCTTTTCTCACAGCTTGCAAAGCTCACAGCCAGCTCCTTACACAAAGTCCTGCCCATGCCAAATCCTCAGTCCCTCGCTTGTGAATCCTGAACCCGAGCCTCAAATGAATTCAAGCTGGGGAAGCAAGGTTATGAGCAGGTTACATTGTATGCAGGAATTTGGGGAATAATTCTCCTTGTATATTGGATTTGGAAGAAGGTCTGCATTTTGCCATAGATTCTACAAGGCTTTAAAAATATATCCAAACTATTCGAAGGAAAGCGGTTTGGTTTGACACGCGTATAAGTATTACACATTTTGGAGAAAATCGCTTCCAAAGAGAATAAGTGAAATGATTAATTAAGTGTCCATGTCGAATTCCTTTTGATCAGCAGAAGTGCATTTTTTTCTTCTTCTGAGTATTTATGATTCTTCAGCTGCACAGAGGTCTGAAGGGAAGCTTTGCTGACTGATTATTTTTTGATCAGATAGCCGTCTAGGTCTTACGGTAATATGAGGACTGCCGATGCAAAACAGAAGTGTGTTCGTAGCTGCTGCTGCAGGACCATGCCCTTGTGATTCTGTTTCATGCTTTAATATCCTTTAATCATACAACCCTTTGTCCTTTTTACACCATTTGAGTTGTAAACGTCATCATTGGATCTTTCTTCGTAGTTTCTGACCGACCAATCTGGGATCCGTTTCCCCCTCTCACAGTTTCTACTGCAGCCTCCACTTCCACCTGTCACTTCTCTGACTACGGCAGAGATTGGAGGCGGTTTTCTCAGGGTGTGTACTCTGGTCTCAGCTGTATGAACTACACAGCTCTGTTGTAATAATAATAATAATACATATGATTTATATAGCGCTTTTCAAGGTACTCAAAGACACTTTACAACACATAATTAAAAGAAAAAACCTAAAAGCTGTGAGATTTACTGTATCTTTCCACTGCTATTTTAACGTGGCATAATTGCTACCATTCAACACTGCGATGTGCTCTTCTCAAATCACAGTCAGTGTGGTTCAACACTTTACCATCAGCCTCATCAATTGTAGCATCATCTACAGTGTAAGACACATATTATCTTTCCCTGCTGTCTTTTCTTCAGGGTTATCCACTGATTAAAACACACATTTTACTATATTAATATTACATGCAGGACAGGCCAGCAGCAGTTCCTATATTAGTCGAGGATCACGGATGCTGCATCGGAGAATGTGATAAAGAGCCAATACACATGTCAATTACTTAAGTCTCCTTAAGAGAGACTTAAGTAATTACAACACATTTGAAAATCCCTTTAATGCATCGATTACATGCTTGGTGGCCACATGTATATTTCAAAATGTTATTCAAACCTAGGATGGCTGACCCCATATCCGGTCAAATTTAAAGATCATGAATATTCTTTGCCAACACGTATGGGAGTGAGAGGCGGTGCTCTCATAAAATCTGATTGGAGGGTTATCATGCTGTGCAGGGCAAACATGGGAAGTGAAAATGATATGCTTAACATACATGGTCAGGCCTAGGAGCTCCCGTGGGATCCGATAGGGTTTGATCAAACCCTCCGCTAGGCTACACACACACAGTATATGGACGCCACCTTCTTACCCATTTCCCTCTCAAATCCCTACGATAAAGCGGACTTCAAAGCCTCATATTGAATCCCACAGCTTTATCCGAGATGCTGGTTTGATTCTCTGGCTGCCTCTCTTCCCATGGCCCCCACTCCCATCCACCCCACACACAACCGTATTCACTTTCAATCTATACCTGGTGGAAAAAAGCATCTCTCTCGCTCTTGTCAGCCTCATGGTGTCTCCAGATGTAAGCGAAGAACAGGGGCCACCAGTGCTTTTCTTCTCCCCTCTAAGTCCCACCGGCATGTCATAATTAGAATAAAAAGGAATATTCTCCCTGTATTAATGGGTGCTTTCTTTCTCCTCATCCCCTCTGATCACCCTGTTCATCCCTCCTCCTCGCCTGCTCCAAAGGCCCTACACTGATCAGTGTAATGGGATCTCTGGTTCTCTCACTGCACATTTGCCTTTCTCTTTTTACCCAGTGTCCATCCCCCGGGACAATTCCCTCAACAGGTCCTCGCAGCCGCCCTGGTGCTGCCGAAGCCCCCCTCGGGAGACTCTCGGAGTCAGCCACGCACCCTAATTGAAACTGGAAATCTGCCAGCCTGCTTGTCAGGAATTTTTATTTACTCCTGCCCGGCTCTGCCCTCTTTACTTTTCGAAGAGGGTCATGTTATAATTAGCTCCTCAAACAGAATCCCTCTCTTTCTGTTCGGCATCCCTCGCTCCATATATCCCTTTTCATAAGTTATAATATCCTGTCTCGCCTGCGCTTGTAAGGCGGAAATGGCTTCTGAATTCTGAAGTGGCTTTTCACAGGGCTATAGGGGTTTGTTGCCGCGGAGGGAAATTGAATTTTACTTCAAGGTCAGCGACACTAATGATAGTGTGGGAAGGTGTTGATCTCGTGCAGAACCTCGCTGCATCGATCTGCACGGTAGATCCCAGTCCAGTATTGATTGTCACACGCAATTGTTCGGGAGTGTGGTGGAAATCACTCGTGTAGTATATATAAGCGGTGATTTGGGACTGTAGTCACTTTCAGGGGTTGGGAAAAGAAAAAGTAATGAATGCTTCAAACAAAAACAATGTTTGATTCTGCCAGAATGAGTGGAAACCCAATGCATGATGATGAACATTAAAAGAAGATATCCGGAACTGCACGCCGACGTTATGATTGAGGCAGTTAAAGGGATATGTACGCTGTGAATACCACTTGCGGAGCCACAATTGTGCACAACACTCACATATGTTGTACCTTCACAGGCTCGAAAATAATCAACCCCTACACAGACACACGACACGGCGCACATCTTAACCAATCTCTTTCATGATTCATTGCCGCTTGTTTGCAAAATGGTTAGTTATGGTTATGTGCCCTGCGGTGTGAGTGAATGTGTGTCACTTCCCCCACAAATGGAAACATTTAGACACTGAAGTGTGTCCTGAGGTGAGAGCTGTAGAAGCTCTCACTCATAAAGTAGCGGGGAGGCAGCCTGTGGAGGAAATGAGCTCGGCAGACTGGTGGAGGTGAGAGGCGCGTGACACACACACTGAAGGACCTCACAGACATGCACACACACACACACACACACACACACGCAGGCGAACCACACGCCGGCGACTGCCGCGGTGGCTGTCACCGTCTTGTTTTTTTCGCCAGTGGCCGCAGCTGTGTTTGACTTCCTGTGTTCCTACGTGACGCCGTGGTGCCGCTGGCAAAAGGCACACAGCCGGTACTGTACCTCCGTGTCACGCGGTGGCGGTTCAAAGGTGGACTGACCTCACCGTGAACCAACACCGGGGCTGAGACACCTGTGGAAGTTTACCGCGGAGCACGAAATGATACATAGACATAATGGAGCGTCTCATTCTCGACTAAAGTGAATCCTTATTTTGAATTCCTGTTTAATTTAGTCTCCTACTTTATATGTATATGTTCAGCAGTTTGATGGAAAACCCCGTCTCTTGTGCTTCTACTGTATCTATTCCTCTCCTCTCTCTCGTCTTTCGTTATCCTCTCTTTCTCTCTTTCTTACCGACGTGTTGTGCACGACTGCCTTTATTAAGCAGTATGACCTGTCATGCAGGTGTGAGGCGAAGGTGATGACCACCTTCCTCATTCTCTCTCTTCCTCGGGTCTAAAGAAAGACACCGCCTCTCCTCTACCAATTGGTTTGGCTTCACTTCACCTCGGACAGGAGCAGTGGACAGGGAGGTTTGAGGAGGAGGAGGAGGAGGAGGAGGTGATGAGGGGGGAGGGTGTGTGTGTGTGTGGGGGGGTGGGTAGGGCTCAGCGGGGAGGAGAACGACTCGGGGAAACTCTAAAGTCGGTTAAATCCTGTGGTAGGTCAGCCTGTTTTTAATGATGATTAGTATTAGCATGTGTTGCAAGCTTGAATAATTATTTTGTTTGTTTGTTTGTTTTTATCCCCAGCCATGCCAATAAACAATCTGAGCATTAAGTGGCGAGCAAATGGAATCAATTCATCCAGTTTTGAGCAGATGAGTGCAGAAAACGAGGCGTGAAGCAGCCGCTCTCTGTGTTTGTAGTGGCTAATTAGGAGGCCATTATAGGGCATCTCAGCATGGCGCTGCCCTGATTGTTTATTAGAATTTCTCTACGGTTAAGGAGAGCGGGAGAGAAAAGGGGACTAATAGTAGTAATAAATGGATAATAAATGGATACCTAGGACATACACACACGCAGCCTCGGTGAATGCCAGCCCCTGGGCCTCCTACAAAAAGGGCTCTTGTAAAAGTGGGGGAAAAAAATAAAAATCTCTACCAGCACCATGCATATGCTTGGCTCCGTCCTCTTAAAGACTGTCTTATTAAATGGGTAAGTGGCTGAGTGCTGGGACCACCAAGTGAGCCGTGCTGTCACTGGCACATTGCTCTCTGTGGGCTGAGTGCCGCAGGCGTAGACAGGATATGATATAGGGTCACCAGAAATGATGGTTTAACTCGGTGATACATCAGTTCCCAGCACTAAACGCTCGACCTGCCAGTGGCATTTCTAAGACTTCTCTAGGTCTGGATATTTATTTTTTTACAAGATGTAGAGCTAAGTTATAGCCTCCCACAACTCCAACAACTCCTGTGTGTAGCTGTTTACGCCTATGTGTGTGTGTGTGTGTGTGTGTGTGTGTGTGTGTGTGTGTGTGTGTGTGTGTGTGTGTGTGTGTGTGTGTGTGTGTGTGTGTGTGTAATCAACAAAGACAAGATCAATAGACTTCCACAGGTGACCGACCTCAGTGAGCTCAGACACATGCATGCAGGCTAACAACACACAAACACACACATTCAGGCACATGCACCAGTAAGTATTTGAGGCATGCTATCCACTGTGTTGTCTCCACCTAACCTCTGGTTTACACAGGGTGTGTGGGTGTGTGTGTGTTTGTGTGTGTGTGTGTGTGTGTTCACACACAACCAAATCTTCAGGATCTAAGGCTCATTGCCAAGTGGCTTTGGTGCCAGGCACTGCCTTATCACCTCCCCAACACATGCACGCACACACACACAACCATACTGCATTCCTACATGTGCATGTGCGCTTAAAACAACCTTTTTGCAAGAGTTTGTGCACACGCACTCACACACAGTTGTACATGATGATCTACCCTCCACATAAACAAAGATAAGAGCAGGAACGGTCAGCGCAAGGCCCCAAGAGGTACAAAGCTATTACTGGGAGACCACAGTCGCGTGGCTGTGTGTGTATGTGTTTGTATGTGTGTGTGTGTGTGTGTGTGTGTGTGTGTGTGTGTGTGTGTGTGTGTGTGTTTATGTAGTCTCATTTGCAGACCAGAGCTCTTGGAGCAGCACCTCAGAGTGGTGCTGCACTACCCACTGCCACTGAAACGCTTACCGGGGGAACTGCCACTGGGAGCGTGAGGTGTTGAACTCCTCTCTGACTCGCTGTCAAAGTCTTTGCCACCAGCCGCCACGGCTCAAAAGTTACCCGACAGTATAATCACAGCAAGTCACTGAACAATGTGCCAAAGGGCTCTGACAATTTGACAATGACTTTGCCAGCTGCGGCGTCTCACGTTAAGCATGCTAACACCTTCGTCAAGCGGCGCAGGCCTGCTTCAGTACGGGGCGAGCTGTCTCCATCCTGATCCCTGACAAATATCCAGCCCATTGAGGTGACACAGTACAAAGCGTTTTCCCACTTTACCAAGCTGACAAACCTAATTACCGCATAAAAATTCCTGGGATCAGTCCTAGATCAAGTCTCCTTAGTACTGCGAAGCTGCACACCCAATGTCCCTCAGGGAAGGAATTTTCCGGATTCCATTGATTTCCCAGGTTCACAGTTCTGAGGGCAGAACATGTCTCGAAGCCTGTAATTACTCACTGAAATTCCCACAGTGTTACCTTTGGAGATAGTGTAGAAAATATATATTTTGTTTGTTGAGTGAAGAGAAATCTCATTACTTATTTATTAGCTTTAATAACCTTGAGGGGGAAGTCGTAAAGTTGGCCAGTAGCGACATCTATGATTCAACTTGCCATTTGTTAATGTTTTAAGAGGTTTTCATACAGGTTTATATTCTACACAAAATCAATCTCTTTTTCCGAACAGTATCATTTGAGAGCTAAAAATAGACAGTTTGAGGCACTTTTCTCTGGCTGGGTGACAGAACTTCGCCTTCGTGTAGCGGTGGAATGAATTCCACAGCATTATGACCGCATCAGTTCCTTCAGCTCTTCGAAAGAAACGCAGGAGTCCGTTGTTATCAGAGCGTAGGCCCGGCCACCTTCTCCCTTTATGGGCATGTTTCGCTAATCTTGCTACTGGCCTCTACTTTTTAAGTTGAAACAGGTGCTGCACTCATAACGCAATCTTGTATTAGTGCAAGCACCTCAGCTCATACTCCTCCGAGGCCGTGTTTTCTTTGCAGATTCCTTTCTCGGCTAGAAAGCCTACACCTTGTTTCATATGAGTTAGAGACTCCGAGAACGAGAGTCATTAAAGCTATATGGGTGAAATTTTAAGATGAACTTGCTCGGGGTCAGGTATACTTGTTACGAGTCGGTGCTTCAAAAAGCAATGAAGGATTCTTGCGCTGGCACTAAACCAGCCGAGACAAACACCATATCCATCGGGGGTCACACAACTCATCCTTCCTGTTGTTGCCATCTACCGTGTGTGTTAGCAGGGAGTTCAGTTTTAATGTCTGTCTTAAAATAAAAGTAATACAAAGTCAAAAATCAATCTGGCACAAGAGCCAGCTAAGGTATCTGCTTTGGTCCACTCAGCCACCCTCCTCTCTGCCTTTTCTTCCATTTTCATGTCTAAGGATGGAGAGATTAAAGGGAGGCCATGTCTCAACCCTGAAGAACTGCCATCACTCACAGATGAGCAGTGCCAAGCTCCTCTCTCTCTCTCTTTCTTTTTCCTGCTCTCTTTCTCTATCCGTTAGATATGCAACATCCCATGGTGCTCTCTCACACACACACACACACACACACACACACACACACACACACACACACACACACACAAGCATGATTTACTGTCATAGACCCCTGTATGTGCCTGCATGTGTGTGTGTGTGTGTGTGTGTGTGTGTGTGTGCGTGTGCATGTGCGTGTGTGTGTGTGCGTGTGTGTGTGTGTGAGTAGATGTGTGCTCACATGTGTTCTGTGTGCATGGCAGCGGCCACATCAAATACACTAAAGCCGACATTAACCCATCCATTCTCATCCCACCATAGTGATACGGAAAAAATGTCGAAACCTGAAAAAATGACCGAATAAAAGGAAAGGCAGACTACATCTGGCACAATGTCTGTACTTAAGGTTTCCAAGTATGTGTCTGGGGAGGAGATCTGGTGGGACAGAGCCTCAGTCGGCTTGGAAGCAGTAGAAACGGATGTCACACTGGAAATTTATACGGTGCGGTTCAGGGAGCAGCGGCTGTAAATTGACAAGTGATGCTTGTGAGCAGCGTTACCCGTCTGTTTCCCTTTCTCTCATCTTCTATCTTTTTTTTCCGCTCATCTTTTTCTTCTCTTAGCGGAGCTGTTACTTCATACATCTGTGCACGCCCCGAGCATTATTGTTAACGGGTGAGAGATACAAAAACAAGCCAGGAAACCGAAACGGGAAAGAAGAAGTAGCTCTGCACAGAGACATGGAAGAGAATGACTTGTGTTCCCTTTGTAATATGAAATAGTGACAGATGGGAATTATAAAGTACATCTGAAGCCAATATCTTTAAGCAATGTTCTGTTTTTACAGTGATGAGAGACTATGAAATGAAGGGGAACTGTGACACACATCTAAACATGTCAATATAATATCTCCAGCAGAACCTGAACATATCTGAAAACAGGGCTTTTTAGAAAAGATTACCAACATCAACTTTAATCCTTGTCAGTTCTTCCTGGAATTTTTTTTAAAATAGCCAAGGTTATTAGGCTACAATGTTGAGGCTGAGTGAGTGTGCATCTGCGTGCACAGCAGCACGCGTGTATATCTGTGCTATAGTTTGATCGGGTCAGTCTACTGTATAAATGTCGCTAATGGCAGCACTCTTTTTAATAATGCAGGAAGCTCTTTTCTCTGTCCCTACTTCCCATCACATCATGTTTGGAGTGACAGCCACATGAGCCACCATTCCCAGTCCACTCAGTCTCATTCCAGTCTACAGTAAGTCACCACGAGAAAGAGAGAGGGGGGGGGGAGAGAAAGAGCGAGGGGGAGAGAAGTGGAAAGAGAGGAGCTTGAACCAAGACCATGAGACTGGAATACAATAATGGAAACAAAGACAATCGGCTTCTTGAAGTAATTGAAGGTATTTCTTTTGGAGTGCCGGGAGTGACTGAACACAATTATTGTGTAATGATTCACCAAATCTAGGATTTGATTTGCAATTTTCTTAATGGAGGATGACACCACTCTTATCATCAGCTTCACTAATAAAAACACACTTCTAGTTCTTTTTTTAAAGAGCTCCACAAAAGAAAGCCTTTTATCTGGCGATATGTTTTCATAATATAATTTTGATTAAAGTATGTCAGAAAACAATGATTAGTGAACGGGGAGCAAAGCCCCCAGTCGGACCGCGGATCGTTGTTGCTTCTCATATCCCTTCTTCCTCTCCCCATGATGTCTCCGTCTCTATGCGTAAATTATTCTTAAACAAATTGGTTCATAATTAGTTTATTTCTCAGTTAATTTAAAATGAATATGCACAGTAATGTTAACTGTCCATTTGAAATGTTGCGCGAATACAAAAAAGTTGACATCCAGAGGATATAGATTAAAAAAAGAAGGTCAAATTATTTTTATTTTTCCATTATAAAAATCTAAATCATCCCACGCGGAGGACTCGTCTTGGTGATACTGTGCAAGTCAGCGCTTACAACGCCTGGCCGATGTTCAGCGGGGACATCTGGTACACTTTGCTTCTCTCTGTCCAGCACCGCCACACGGCAATTGAGAACAGACAGATGCCGAGCCCACTGTGGCAGCCCCGTCTCTCAGTGTACACACTATCTCTGATACGGGGAACATGCTGTCACATTTGGGCCTTCCAGAGAGAAAGAGATGTGAAGGGAGAGATGATACGATAACCAGGATGGGTGAAAGGCTCATCAGGGTGCACAGAGAGGAACTCTCACACCGCTGCTCTCCTGCACACACACACACGCACGCACACACATGTGATATGTCACACACCCGAACATCAATGTGGGCGCCGTAAGGATGGAGCCCCTTCAGGGTGACAGCGTGATAAGAAGGCAGTATTATATTGTAGCACCAGTGCAGCATGGCGCGCGTTACTTGCCGCACCCCTACCTCGTCTCTTCCGCTCTTTCCTCCTCTCATTAACCTCGGCTCTGATTGCCCCCAGGACTCCCTTGTGCTAATTAGAGGGGGGAAATATGTCTACGATGCATGCACTATTGTACAAACACACACACACACACACACACACACACACACACACAGCGGCGCAGCTGACAGATAGGCTTCTGTAAATGGAGGTGTGAGAGAGGCTTGAAAGGTCTGCTATTGTGTTTCATCTACGTTGTGAATGTGTTGGCAACCGCGGGGTTAACCCCAGCAGGTGACAGTTAGCAGCCCTGTTGATTCCTTTTCCACCGGCAGCCTTCAACGTCAGCGGCGCTCAAAGTGTTCACTTCTGGATTTAGCTGCGTTAAATCCAGAAGTGAACACTTTGTCTCACCGTGACACAATTAGGGCCGAGCGGGGAAGGAAACTGCGAATTGATCCTTTCAGTTTTTTCTCCGCCTTGTCAGTCACCTATGAGAACGGCTACCGCTATAAAATGTAATAACGATTAATAAAGAGACGAAAAGATACACAATAACCTATTTCATGTAATTCCTTCGTGTTTTAATGAGGATTGACCTTCTGTTGCGAGGTGCGTAGGATGCAGATGAACCGACTGCCAAGTTAAATCGCTTCGCACGCAAAGACTCACACAACGACGGTTCCCACATCCGTGTGTCGAATTAAAGACGAATGACAGCGAAGCCGTGGGACTGCATCCAGCGCCGACGTTTCTAATGGCACCTTGACATCTCCATTCAGGGGGCTTTTGTGTTCAGGCAAGCCGTTTGTGTGTGTGTGTGTGGGGGGGGGGGGGGGGGGGGAGGGGGAGAGAAAGGGTCCGTTTTCTTTTTTTATGTTTTACATGCTGATAGGGACAAGCACAAACATGTTGTGGGACTTGTACAGCAAATAGCCATTTGTACCTGACTGGACCTGGGGGTGAAAGAAAGAGAGGGACAAGGAGAGGGGGAGGGATAGAGGGAGGCAAGTGGGAGATGGAGAGCGAAAGAGAGAGAGTATTTAAGAGCACTTGAGTGCCAGCAGAGATGTAGTCACTTCTCCCAGTGGACACAACCAGGCCCCTGTGCACCATGGCATGATTTTTCACTTTAGCCGGCACCACTCAGTCCTCCTGCTCCGGTCCCCCTTCCCTTTCTCCTCTTCCCTCAGTCACTGCGTGCTTCAGTGGTTCCATCATTCTCTTTCATTCACTCTGACTACAAGGGGCACAAGTGCACACACTTACAAACACACACACTCACACACACACACACACACACACAATTTGACCCATTTGCCCCCCTGCCATGGGTAGTAAATAATTCCATTGTGAGGGCCATTAGCGAGTATCTCAAGGGTTAAGAGGGGAAATACACAGGCAGTCAGATGGGCGATTAGACAATAAGAAGATGAAATGGCTACTATTGTTGTGTTGCTTATTGTCTCACAGAGCTCACATTAGACCTGTGGCTAATTCATATGCTTAATGCCCTTTATATGCCATTTATTTTCTCAAGGGGCCACATACAGTGGAGATGAAGACATTTACACACATGCACCAGCATACACACATTATTTGTGTTGTTACCTCCCTCACATGTGGCAGCATGGTCACTCCGCCAGAACCTAATGATCAACAGACCGGGTTCCCATCTCTGTTTAGGATTCAACATCCCTTCAGACTAAAGGAAATGTAAGATACAATTATGCAAAGTATAGAGAGGGCCGAGCCAAAACTCTTCTCCTCATGCATTCCAAACGCAAAACCAAACTGTTTGTGTTAATGTACTCGCCTGTGTGTGTGCGTGTGTGTGTGTCTTTCTGTCTGTATGAGTAGGGCCAAAAGCAATGCAGCTTGCCATTTTAGTTGAGGACTGCACCTTACATGGCTACATTGCAGTCTTGCCAGTGACATAGCCTTTTAAGAATTGGTGTCACCAAGCCAGAAACCTCACTAAAGAGACTGACTATGAACAATGCAATTCTTCTTAATTGCGTCTAGACGTGTGTCAGCGCATGACTTGTTCGTGTGGTGTGTGTTTATGTGTCAGTATCGCCACATAGCCTGCAGTCCAGCCAGAACACATGAACCTGTGGACACACTAACTGGCCCTCTGAGCCTTTAGTTCAGCCACTGTCAGAGGGATCCTTGTATTTTTCCACAGGCATGTCAGAGGATTACACAGTCCCTCTGCTGTCTCACTGACCTCCTCCCCCCTACAGCACACAAACACACACACACACACACACACACACACACACACACACACACACACACACACACACACACATCAAAGCAGCTCAGCGTTATGCCCGGCACTGAGCTAGGGGCACACTGGCCTACTCACTCAGCAGGCCATTGGCACACACTCCACATCTGCCTGCAGGGATTGCCAATGGCAAGCATGGCCCCTGTCGGTGTGAGTGTGTGTGTGTGTGTGTGTGTGTGTGTGTGTGTGTAGCTGTGTGTGTGTTTATTTCAACGAGAACAAAAAAACAGCATATATTCTAAGATATATATGTAATAAGTCAGAGAAAAAAAATATGTACTACTTGCACATTTTGTGAGGTCACAGTTTATATATTTTTTAATTTCCACTTCCAATCATGTTATAATATAACACAGCTTCTCTTCTACTGAATTATCGTATTTTTCAAAAACAGGAACACTAAGTTCCTTTCAGAGAACAATGCAGGCAGGTTAGTGAATCGGATGAGACATTTCCCAGAATTTCTTGTGATCAGCTATAAAAAACAATAGTAGTTTACCAAGAAGCAGGAACAAAATGAAAGCTTAAAAGTGGTTTTATATCAGATAAACAGGTATGTAAATGATTGTATGTAGCAATTTATAGGAGTTAAACTGCAACATTAATTATTAAAGCATCTAAGCACATTGTTGAGGGGAAGATATGGTGCATGTGAATTATCTCTGATCAATATATAGAGTTTAGGGGAAGCAAGGTTTCTAATTACGCCCCCGTTTGACCACACGCTCACCTCTTCTTCCACCTTTTTGTTTCCTTTTCTTTCCAAGCTCTGCTAACATCCCACTCTTCCTCTGTCAGGCGCTTTGGCCTACACACAGGGCAACTATACAAGTACAATACAAATCAATGGGTTAACACATTAACACACAGACAAACAGCAGACACGGTAAGGGTTTCAACACCTTTAACCCAACACACCTTTAGCCCTCCAGGTTGATCAATACTCCGAATAAAATAGCATTAACAACCCTTCAATTCCATTCCTTCTTCACTAATCATTCTTTCAATGTTATCTACCTCACCCCTTCCTCTTTTCTCCTGCGGCAGAGAGGGAAGTTTATTTCCCCCCGCTCCTTAGAAGTCCCTGAAGCCTGTACGCCCCCATCTCACCTCCAAGCCACAGCCAGACACCCTGTTAGAAGCTATTACTATCGTTAGCTTCCCCCTCCATCCCAACACGACTCAGACAGAACCTGGACATTAGCTAATCCATACTTATTGCATCTGGGTTCCTCTCCCAGCCTTGTAATTCATATGGAGAGACATATTAGCGCGACATATTAGGCCGGCAACAGCTCTACGAGGTGAGATGCTACACTGACACTAAATTGACTTAGCTGGATCCTCGCGGGACGTTGCTGCGAGCTGACGACTCGGGCCCAGTCTGCCTATATTGAGTTTCTGTGATGGCTGTTTAGCTTGTAGTGCTACAAGGGGCAGAGGGGGGGTTGGGGGGGGGGGGGGGGGTGGAAGGTGCTCCGGCTCATCGGACCGCAAGGCTATAGGGATCAATAGCGTTGCACTGCACAGCCAGACTGAGCCAGACCCCAAACACAGGAAGATTGCATTACACATGGGCTTAAATCAGAACAAGACTACAGTGTTATTAACGCAGCACAAACACAGTCAGCTTGCACTTCCATCCAAACACTATTCTATTGTATCTGATCTGTCCCAACATCTGAAAGACGAGCGTGCAGGTTATGTTTGTGTGTAGTGATCCTGGACCGGAGCCTGCAGGTGGCCCTACATCCCTTCTCTGAACAAACAGAGCAGCGGGTTCGCTCCACTTCCCCCGTGTCACCGAGGCCAGGCCGAGACATTGTGCGGCTCGCCGGCCCGCTGACACGGCCACCCAGCATGCCAGGGGTTTGCCGCTGGGTCAGAGAGTTGACATTTATTAAAGGAAGTTGCATGGAGAGTTACAGGGAGTTGACATTTCTCTCGTCACGTCACACTCCAGAACTGAGAAACCTGTGCAGTCCACATCCCTCGGTGTTTCCAACAATAAAAGAAACAATGAAGCTGTTAAGCGCTGTATGACCCTCCCAGGGCCCACTACAGTGACCATGACAGCTTTCATTCCCCGACTTGTGCCACTGAATTTCTTGCTGAGAAATACAACTTATGTCATTTGTCATTTGAAGGAGAAAAAAAAAGAAGATGTTTGATGAGGGACGAATATTAAAGTAAAAAACGATACACATTTGAAACGTACAAAAAAGCCTATATGTTAAAATGACTACGTGAGCATTATGAATTACTATTTGTGGGCCGCAAGGGATCGTGGAGTTTAGTGGACATTGAGGAACAATGAAAATCTAAAAAGGAGAAGTCTAGTGAAATGGATTGAGTGTGTTGAGGTCCAGATGTGCTGTGGATGGATCAAACATCTGCTGAATCTGCAAGGCCTCAACGGTCTTGAATGACCTCCATCATCCAACCTTTCTCCCCATGCGTCCCAGTAAAGCTTTTTTTTCTTCACTATTTGCCCCCTCATATATATTGAGTTGTTTTTTTAACCAAGTGTGTTTAAAAAAAAATCTTTACTTTCATTCTAGGCATTCAGAATGAAAGGTGTTGTGTGCTCACAAACATTAACAGGAATACAAATACAATTTTACAGTGCAGATTTCATTTTGTGTCTGTTATTCTTCTCAATACGCTGTGTTTTGATGGTCTAGAGCATTTCTTGGTGTATAAGTTACAGTACAAAGAGGCAGCACCAGATGGTAATGGTGTTTATTTTTGCAGTAAGTAATCACCATTCTGGAACTTATGACAGTAGACAGGCCCAGGGACCTGGAACCATGCCCCGAGAGACCTGAGCACCACTTCCTGTTGTACCCGCATGATCGTGGACACACACATACACACTCATGCATGCACACATAAACAGGAACATCCTCCGGGCCGCTAGCGATGCTGGCCCCCCGGGCCACAGGGCTAGATGTGTTCTGGCACATGGGCCGGGGTAGTCTAAATTACACTGCAGCCACACTACAGCACCCTCTGCCTCCAAGATGAATGAGACAACTTGCCATGCAGCAATTCCATTGAGGCAGTTTAAGAACAGGGATACTGCACTCTTCGTAATTTGGGACCACTTCACCCACTTAGCGTACTATTTCACTTCGATAAAACTAATATAATTTTGCCCACTTCTTTGAAGAATAGCCGGCCTGAGGTGCCACTTCGAATATTGTAATTAGCGTTGTACATAACATAACACTTTGAAACATAACTTACAGTTAACCCCATAAAGACATCTTTAATATGTCTGATTCATTTTCTTTCTTATTATTTAATTATACCTATAGCTTATAATTATACCTTTTTTTTTAACTACTTTCACCCCAAATTTCAGCATTCTATTTCTATCTCATGATAAAATAGTTTTTTTAATTCCTTTATACGTTAAGCTGCAGTTGCTGACATTTATTATGATCCCATTTTTTAAAAACGACTTGCTCAGACCAATTAACTAATTTGGTAACAAGGTTGTTTATAATTGTTGCAAGGTGCCTCGTCTCCACATGTATTTGCACCTTAGATTATATTTCATGTCATGATTATATTTAAGGTGTGAGAAATGTCAGCACCTTTTTAAAAATAATTTATCTCTTGTGACTGCACAAAGCTCAACACAAATGTCTTTTCTAATACTACCAGCTTTTCCCCGCCGATTTTTCCTTAAAATAATAATTGTACCCCTGTTTTAAAAGAAGTCAAAGTAAAAAGAAACAGGAAAAATATAAATAAAAGAATAAAACAGGCGGATTTAATACCCAAGATGAATGTGCACGATAACAGCCCCAGCAGTCACTGATGTCCTGCTATAACTTCTGATACAACAGCTAACACTACACATAATGACTGATTTACAGTTACAGTCCTGAGCAACAACTTATTGCCAATTCTCCAAACAGCCTGTATCATAGATTCCTAGTTAACATGACAGACACAGACTCCTTTGGGGCACCCGGAACCCCTAGTGGCCCTTCGTCTGTATGCGAGTCAGGCTGCCAGTGAAATACTGTTGGGGAAAGGAGCGGGGTGGAGGGAAGGTACCAGAGAGAGAGAGGCTCCAGTTAATGGTCTTGCATCTTCCTGGCAGCATGTCAATAATGGCTCTGATCACATTAAGTAAAGAGTCCATTAGCTTATTCTCTTTCCTACTGCATGGTCCACGGCAAACGCACAGGAGAAAACTGAAAAGCTCCCCTAATGCAGTGTGTCTGCCTGTTACAGACACCTCTATCTGTTCCTAGCCAGACCCAAACAAAAAGGACTTGGGAGGTACAATCCATTATACATTCACATCTATTTCCTTTAACACAGGGATGGGAGAGCAAGAAAAAAATGCAATTGAGTTTTCCACTATTTAATACGTTATACGCAGTATAGTGCAAAGCAATGTGCCGCGTATTGTTTTTACGAGCTGGGACTCTCGTGTAAAGTTTTCATCAGCAATAAATACATCGTTTTGATCTACTTTCACTATTTTTAAGCCAAGTTATTTATCAAGACTGTTATTTTCTGCCCTCTACAAGCCTTGGAATATAATGTGATAACACAAAAGAGTAACAGAAAATATTGTTGCATCAAGACAAACACACATGTGCAGTGACTATGCGGCGGAAGAGCAAATTGTGGGCATATGTTCATGCTATGTCTCCTGCCAAAATAGTAATCAAGACAAAGGAGATGTGATTTAAGAGGGAATGAAAAGCAGGTCGTCAGCCACCTCCACACATCCATCAACACGCATACACATACACTGGACAGACAGATCATTTCTCAGCCGCCTCACTGCTCTCCTTTGGCCCTGGAGGGGCTCGGCGGCCCCCACATCTGTCTCCCAGGCCCACGACAGACCTGGCCGCCGCATCCAGATCCAACAGATCACACGGATCATCCTCAATTAACGTGAACCATCAGGCGTTCGCTCGCTGCTTCTATCCCTCCACCCACCCCTCTTCTCCGAGGCATCCCCTCTAGCTCAGTGCTAGGTCCGATGAGTTTTACACATCGACCACGGCTACGGTTCCTTAGCACCGTTGGGTGAAGCCAGCCAATGTTATTGTGTATGCTTTGTGAAAAGAGACAGGTAATCAATACAACAGTCCAGACCCAGACGTTGCTTAAATGCAAGTGCTGCGAGGCGGGTCTTCAGAGGTTCTGAACTCAGAGAACAGCCAACTTTGGGCTGCAGCAAACCGGGGCCTGGAAAATGGCTTCCATGTGCCGCGCCATCTGCCCCTCTGCTGGGCCGTGGCCAAAGGACTGTCCTTTTCACTTTTTAAAGATGACGAGGGACAGCTTCGAATCCCAAAAAGTGGTGGTGGTGGAGGTCAGGAGTGTGGATGAATCGGAGGTTAGAAGACCTTTCTTTAATGACGGGTGGGTTTTCAGAAACAGATAATGAAAAAAGACAAGTCAAAAGGAAAAGAAACGGAAACTGTTTACTAAAGGCCACCTGGAACCAGGGATGTGCCAGATCGTGACTCACCCGTCTGTGGTCCTCTATAATACCCCCCCCCCCCTAACCCTCCACACATCCCACCCCTTCCTATCCTAGCAGTCTGAACTGCACTATAAATCTCACTCCAGTCGATTAGCGTGCCCTTAGCAACAACTAACACACAGTCATGAAATTTTAACCAACGCCATGAGTTAAAGCAGGTTGAGAGGGGAAGGCCCTGCCTGATGATCAGTGTGGCCTGGTGAAATAAACCCTGTGGCTTCACATTTCCTCACACCAGATCCCAGGAAGCTCTTCTTTCTGGCATTGATGAGCCTAATATCGATGGTTTTGTTGTTAATAACATGATAACATAGGAATCCAACTTGATTAGAAGAGTTACAAGTTTAATCACGAATATGAGCTGGTGCAGAGGGTCCTTTGTGGACTTTACTGAATCACCATGTCGGCTGCACTTTTAAAGGGGTGCACTTTCCTCTGTCAATGCTGAAATTAGTGGCTGTTATCCCCCAACAATTAAAGATTGAAACGATTGTATTTGACATATTAACTGAAGCTTGCACACAAAGGATGAACATAAGTGGTCGTAAAATACAATACACTTCAACATGATGTTGAGCCGTTTGATCTGGTGTATCTCATTTCCCACCAAGTGTAACAGCAAATTGTCACTTATTAAAACCAGACCGCAATCAGGAAGGCACCAATGCCATCTGCAGACGTACAGCTGTTTGGCGGTTATTTTTTTGTAATCTGATTTAAAGAAAAACATTTGTAAACCACACATCTGTAAACTACAAAACTTACAAAACTTTTTTTTTTGGGGGGGGGGGGGGGGGGGGGGGATTATTTAAGAAAAATTAAGGGGCAGTTCACAAAAATGCCTGACCCTGTAATAAGCAACCACAAGGTGACATGATGGTGACCGATCAGTCCAAAGGGAGACTGCTCTGTCCGTCTTCGATGACAGGATGATGTGTTTTTATAGATGCCTTGTGAGTTATAAATTAGTGTCACATTGTACCACAGCAGACAACCCATGTCCAGTATGTTTTTTTTTTTTTATCTAGCTATAAGTCAATGTTTCCGCAGTTTAGAAAACATCAAACTTCCAAGGTGACACAAGGTCACATCCAAAAGTAACAAATACCATTGATGTGCCAAGCATAAAGGAGGAATTTAACATGATCAGAGAGTGCAAATTTCAACCTCTATGATTCTTACAAATGTCCTCCACCCGCATCTGGACATAGCTACTGATTTCCCTGTGGTCCATCAGAGGGGAAGAAGTAGAGATAGTTGTTCACACATGACCCCTGACCTACCACTGAGGAGCCAATGGGGCAGCGTCCTGTGTCTTGGGAGCTGTTGCCCTCAGATGTGATGGCTCCAGGCAGTGGGCTTTGCATGAACCCATCCCCCATGGCACCCCTCGCCACTAGATCCTCTGCATTATTCATACGGCCCTCGATGGGTCGGGGAGAGAAACAGAATATGGAAAAGGAAGCACAGAGGTTCAAGACCTTCTCAGATCACAAGGAACTTCTGCTTAACCTCCCTTGAAGTGGCGTACACAAGGATAGAGCAGTTTTTTTAAGGAACTGGATCTGAAAGCAGGACTCGGGATCAATGGGGATTCCCTGGAGGCTGGGTGGAGATCGCATTCACTGAAAGGTGATTGGTAAATCAATGTGGTTCCCATGGTTCACTTTGCCATTGTGAGAACCGATCCATCCTATTGCAAGTGATACCGTCTTATGATCTTTCGAGATGCCCTTATGTTAATGTATAACCGGTGTAGATTCACCCTACACAAACTGTACACATGTTAACATGAAAATGTAAACATCAGAGGCGTTATGTGACACACGCTCTACGAGGGTCAGCGATCTCCTACTTGATCTACCAAAGATCTATTTATGGCTTCAATTTTCCGTGTTCCAAGAGTGTTCCTAAGACGGCATTTCTCTCCACTACTTTCTAAATGCATGCATACATATCAGTGAGTATGATAGGTGATGATTAGTGAAAAGCATATACATGTTAAGCTGTTAATCCCTAATGCACACCATGCAACCTAACAAAGCTGCACACCCCGGCTCTTAATTCAGCCCAGCGCATAACCCACAGTACTAATTGCATAATTGCCTGATTTGTTTTAACTGACAGAGGTGCCTTGGCCCATGACAAGGCCATCATTTGCTCATCCTCATTGTCAGCAATTTGCAAGGCGGACACCCCACTACACAACATCCAGCGCCACGGTATTAGAGACAGCCATGAATTAAGAATTCATCGCAGCGGCAGAGAGATGAATAAATACAGCCGGTGCTAGATTAATTCTGAGAGACATGGATGCAGGAAGATAAAATAAACTAACAGCAGCAGGCTGTCCCCCAGATAAAGTGGGTACTCCATCGTCTCTCTGCTGTAATTATTGGCTAATAGTCATTAACCTGGCAAACAGAGGTTTAGCTGTATTGTTTAAAGGACTCTGGGATGCATAATGACAGACTAATATGTCATAGCACTGGGGGAGATGGGGGAGGGGTGGATTAATGAGATTTTACTGGAGGGAGTGTACAAGAAGAGGTGGGGCACGCTTGGAAAATATAGGGGAAAGAGGGCCACATTAAGCTAATTGGAAGATGAGTGCCTACTTGTAAAAGTGCTTCTAATGGCATATTTGTTTCTCTCACAGCATCGCAACGCTAATGCAGGGAAGTGAAGTTGTAAGACGTCCTGTAGTAAGAACTAAAGGGTGTTTGTTTGCAAACGTGTCAACACATTTTTTTTGCCTGAAATGTAACATTGCGACTATAAATGTATAGCTTCAAAATGGAGTTGTTAGAAATGAGGTATTGTGTGCTTTTATAAGAAAAAGACATGTTTTGAAAGGCTTCTTGGCAGTATATTCTTTTCAAAATGGACCGAACCATATCAAGTGTGTCCCCTCACATCCTTCTTTGACCATTTTTTTTATTTGTGTTGACTCTATGCTTCGAGCCCAAACGTTTCCAAACTCAATTGTCCGTTGAAGGAGGAGTGCTTGGTTAGCCTCCTCTCAGACAGGGTCCAGTGCATCGCAGAGCTGCTGACCTGTTCTGACAGATGGCTGGCCCTTCCTAACACTAATAGGTTGCAGTTTGGCCTCTGTCACTGTGTTTTGGCTTTTGTTTGACTTCATGAGTGGGGAAGTAGAGGCACAGGTTAGGACTAGTAGAGGATAAAATAAATATCTGATCCCTGTTTGATTTAGTCAGTGATGAAGACGGGGCTGGATAACGTCGTGTGATCTGGTTGATGTGTGTAGTTTTTTTTTAATGAATGTTATCAGAACTTAATTTGTAACTTGAGACTAATCCCTCGGATTTCTTAATGCAACCATCACAATGACCTCCATTTGGTTAGCTTGTGGTTCTTAAAAAATGTATAGTGTCAATTAGACAGGCAAACAAAAAAGGGAGCATTTAGGAAATTGTTATGAAGATGTCTTAAACTGGCTTAAATGTATTTAAATGTGGCTTACCATTGATTCCCAAAACACATGTACTCTCTATTCCTATTAAATACTAAACAGAGATACTATTCATTAGGATTATACAAATTGCATCTAGAATTGCTCATGCTTTTAATCAGAGTTGTAATTGTAGGTTACATGTTCATGTTCACTCACTCACAAATTAATAACTTTTTGTGTCACTACAACATATTTATAGACTTTTCTTAAGATTTTTTCTTAAGAAATGCTCTGGTTGTAGATCTATTTAAAGATTCACTTTCTTATCTGCTTTAATGTTTTTGTTTCAATTAAATCAAATGGAAGTACTAATGCCCAGATGGCCATGCTGTATAAAATAATAGCGCCCAGGCTAGAATTTAAAGTCATACCTCCAGGCAAAAACTCCAGAGCGCACACAGAATGAAAGTGTAAAATGTTTTTTAATGTATATTTAAGAACAAATACCCCAGTGACTATTGATGTTTCATCTCAGAAGAATCTATTTCTTCAGTATATCTGAGGGCATGATATGAAAACACTCTCACTTTTATTTTCTCTGTTTTTCTGCTCTTCTTCCTCTGTGTCTCTCCTGTAGTATCTGTCTTTCACTGCTCTCTTTAAACATTTATCTTCTGTTTTCTTCTTCCAGAGCCTTTGTGCTTTGTGATGTTGTTTTTTACAGCTTTCTACTCAACTGCAGAGTTTCCATTTATCTTTTATAGATGCCAGTAGCTAGAAGCACATATGAAATGTTACCATTTCACTGTGACTAATTGTCGTCGCTTGTGTTATTCCCTTGATGTCACTGAGCCTGATTCCCCAGGAACCTATGTGTGAAGTATTTACACTACGTCTCTCTGTCTGCCTTTTCAAGATTTATATCTTGTTCATGCAAACATGCATATCATAACATATTATACAACAACAAGAGGACAATTTCGATCCTAATTCCAGTAACGCGTCAAGTAATGTGGGTTCATACAAGAGGACCACATGCACTGGCTCAAACATAGTAATTCAACCACAAACAAAATGCTCACGTTGTGCCAATATTATTTTCCCAGAAACCCTTGCCATGTCTTGGTATCAACAATGTGCACATTTGCAAGAAGTCTTTTTTTCAGCTATTTTTAAACATTTCCAAAAGACACCAACAAAGTCAGGTCAGAATAATTGTGGTCTCTCATGATGGAAACTTGCTTTTCACCATTCCAAAGCCTCCAAAATACAGAAACTGTAAAATCGAAGAGTTATTAGAAATTATCTTTTGTAAATGTTTGTAAGTTCACATATCTGCTGTTGTTCCTTGGTCGCCACTGTCAACACAAAATGTATCATTCGACAGTGTCCTAAATATAATTAAATAATTAAATGATATTATTTAAGGTTGTGCATCTGTCAAACCCAATAACATATTGATCCTTTTGACTGCTCACTATTACACAAGCATGATACAGTAAATATGCAGCCTGCCAAAGGAAAGGATCACAGGCGTAATGCCACTGTTAAGGTATACACAAACCCAAGCTTTGTTTTTCTGTTTGAATGTCCAAAGTCACTCCCTGATACATAGTGTAGCAGTCCCATCCTCCCTCAAGCATTTCCCTGCCTTATAGATGGAGAACAAACTGAGAAAAATGCTTGCCAACGAAGGTGCGATTAGTGGCTTGCATTAATTATGCTATTATTTCTACCATTCCCTCTCTTGCGAACACAATGTGTGTTCCCCTAGGTGCAGTTTGTGTACAGAGGGAGTCCTAGAAAGAGTTCACATCTTTTACAAAGCTGTTTAGTCAGTCTCCCACATAAATATGCCCACAATGTCACACAGAGCTGCTAATCGCCCAACCGTCGTGTTTTATTAGCCGAGACTCACTCGGCCCACTGTCATCATCTTGTCACTAATGATCAATTCCTCAGGGATGATTGCTCGAAAAAATGATTTTCCTCAAACCTCAGTTACTTGTTGCTCCAGGAGCATCTGAATTCCATGTACAGAGGAGCTTGCCCTTACATACCTTACACCTTCTTCACCAAACTGATTATGAACAATCATTAATGGTTTGCATTTTTTCTTCTCTCTTGTCTCCTCTGGGGCATCTAGGATACTGCAGGCAAGGTGCTGGACCGCTGGACCATCATGTCCCGAGAAGAGGAGATAATCACCCTACAGCAGTTTCTGCGCTTTGGTGAGACCAAGTCCATTGTAGAACTGATGGCCATCCAGGAGAAGGAAGGTCAGGCAGTTACAGTTCCCTCCTCCAAAACAGACTCCGGGATTAGAACATTTATTGAAAGCAACAACAGGTCCCGAAGCCCAGGGATCCTGACCCATAGGGAAAACAACAGTAGCCCATCCAGCATTCATCATTTTGAGAATATCCCCAACAGCTTAGCTTTCCTCCTGCCCTTCCAATACATCAACCCAGTCTCTGCCCCCATGCTCGGCTTGCCCCCCAACAGCCTGCCCATGGAGCGGTCTGCTCTCCGGCTCCGGGAGTCCAGCCTGCCAAACCAAGGTGAACAGGTGGACACCAGCGAATCAGAAGTGTCCCTGTCACCCTTCCGTCAGAGCCCTAGTCGTGGAGCCATGGGAGCCATGAACAACATTGAACCCAAAACAGAGCCCAACCACAGGGCATCACCCATCTCACCAACCCCGTCTACCCAGCAGGCTCAGCAGCAGCAACAGCAGACGCAGCTCCAACAGCAGCAGCAGCAGGGCCAACAGCAGTCCCAAAACCAACCTCAGCAATCCAACAGTTTGAGTGACCACCAAGTCCACCACCAAGTCCACCACCATTATGTGAAGGACGAGCAGTCAAAAAGCATCTCCCATTCTTCCTTTTCCTCCAAGATACATCGCATGCGCCGCATGGGATCCACCTCACGCAAGGGTCGTGTGTGCTGCAATTCTTGCGGCAAAACCTTTTATGATAAAGGTACCCTTAAGATACATTATAACGCTGTGCACTTGAAGATCAAACACCGTTGCACCATTGACGGGTGCAATATGGTCTTCAGCTCACTACGCAGCCGCAACCGCCACAGTGCTAATCCCAACCCACGGTTGCACATGCCCATGCTGCGCAATAACCGCGACAAGGACCTCATCCGCTCTACCAGTGGTACCCCCGTCATCTCAAGCACCAAGAACGGTAGCTTTAGCCTCACTAGCCCTGGAAGGCCACCACTGGGCTTCACCACCCCACCAGTAGACCCTATGCTTCAGTCCCCCCTGCACAGCCCACTGGTGTTCCCCTCCCTGAAGTCAGTGCATCCTGTCCAGCCAGTGCCCCCGTTCTACCGCACACTACTGTCCCCAGCGGACCTCGTCAGTCCGCCGGTGTCACTGCCCACCAGCCCCATCCTGCCCACAACCACCAACAGTACCAGCTTGATGGACCAACAACAACATCTCTTGGCTGCTGCAGGAGCTTCACACAATAATGTTCATATGTCAGAGGTGGGATCCATAGCCCATCGCTTGCATACACATAATGCCAACCACGACCTCAACACTGCCGGCTGTGAACCCACGCCCAAAAAGAAACCTCGTAAATCAAGCATGCCAGTGAAGATTGAGAAAGAAGTGATTGATGTGGCGGATGAATACGATGACAAAGATGATGATGACGACGACATCCGCCATAATCACCACCATCACTCAACACTTCTACACAACAATCTCAAAATGAATGGTAACTGTAACAGCAACAACAACAGTGGCAGCGGTACTGGAAACCACAGTGGTGGTAGTGGGCAGCAATCCCCTTCGCAGGATGAGATGAGCCCCGGCCTAGCTCTGAGAGGAATGATGAGACAGAGTGAAGATGAATGCAGGGAAGGGACTGGTAGTGAAAGCAGAGGTGGACATGATCTTCAAGGCTCTGGCGAGCTTCGTTGTATGGGCAGCTTCACCTCTGAGGACCAGGACCATGAAAGAGACTTTGAGAACGAATCCGAAACTTCTGATTCCAAGATGTTCTACCGCGATGAGCTGATAGATGTGGACGAACAGCAAAAACACAGTCGGGGGGGAAGGTGTATGGACAAGGATCAAGACGATGAGGGTTGTGAGGAAGCCCAGTTGAGAAAGGAAATGGAAAGCAAGGGTCATTCCTCACCTTCCCCTCATCAGCCCCCTATCAGGGTCAAGGAAGAACTCAACGATCCTACTTACGACATGTTCTGCATGGGCCAGTATGGCCTCTATAATGGAGGAATGGCGGCGGCTGCTGCTGCTGCAAGCATGGCTGCTCTACATGAGAGCTTCATCTCTTCAATGGGATATGGTGCCAGCCCACCCAAATTCCCTTCTTCTCAATCACCTGACGGAGACCCATGCTCAAGTCCTGACCCCAAGATCTGCTATGTGTGCAAGAAGAGCTTCAAAAGTTCCTATAGCATGAAACTGCACTACAAGAATGTGCACCTCAAAGAGATGCACGTGTGCACTGTGGCTGGCTGCAACGCTGCCTTCCCTTCCCGGCGGAGCCGAGACAGGTTAGTACAAAAACATTTTATTTATTAATGCAATCACAGGTAGGTTCAATTGAAGTACTTAATTCAATATTGATCGTATATTAGAATTTAAAGCATTTTATAAATCTACAGAACATACAATTTTTTTTTTTAAAGGGATATCATGGTTTCATAAAAGTCATCAACAGATATTTGTGTGAGAAATGTCACTTTTCATTTCATGTTAAAAACAAGATTTAGCTGCAGTATTTTAATACTGTATGACATCTAGGCTATCACTTAACATCTGTTAACTAATGCAACACCAAAAAATGGTTTCAGGGACATCTGCTCCTTGTCAAGTCAGAGTTCAGAAGAGCAGGGTGTCAGGATTAAAAACACATACACACACATTCAACAAGCACGAGGCTGTAGGCATCAGCCCTGCAGCTGCAGTGTGTTGTTTACCTGCCCTCCCAACCTCACCTTGTGAGAGAGAGGTGGAGGCGCATATATTAACATAGACAGCGGTTTGTCAAACCACTGCATTTATTAGCGCATTAGAAGGTGAGGCTAGTTATATTCACCTGGGCTTGTTAGCACATATCAGTCCCACACACTCACTCCGCAGAATATATTGGAGCAGAAGTGGCAGCAGGTTGATGCCATAACATATGCTGGAGGTACATAACATCACAAGTGCCCTGGGCAAGCACAAACTCCTTCAGGGATTACAAACCACTGGAGTTGTTTTTGCTTCATGGGAGCACTTTTAAGAGTCGTATTGGCCAACATCCAGACATGGTTAATGAGCAGAATTTCTCAATCCTTTAGATGTGATCACTTTAATAATATCCTTTACAACGGCAAACGCCTCTCTTGCTTAAACTCTCTATCTTTTTAATAGAACTTAGCTGTGTTGTATAGCAACCTTACTCAATCAGTTGTCATCAGAGGAATATAAAACAAATAAATACACAAAACACAAATGACATGTGGCACTTTAATTTAAGGAAGGGGACAGTTTCAACATACTGCTTGCTACCAATTGGACAACATATCTTTTCCAGAGGGAGCTTTATATCTTTCCTTGTGGTGTTTTGTCTCACCAACACACTATCTCCGCCCCGCCACCCTATGATCGGCCCAAACTGCTCCTTTTCCAACCCGAGCCTTTGGTTACATGTGTTTTTTCGGTGGCATCTGTTCCTACTACGGTGTGTTCATTAACAGCATGTAAAGGGAAGCAGGTGATTCTGGGACTCTATTAGATGGATGTGGGAGGGGAACAGGGGACAAGGTAGCGTTAGTGAAGGTGAAACCCTGCTGCTCACCTGACGCAACTGTGCCGACAGCAGCACGATGACAGGAAGGGTTATTATAGCATGCATTGCTCAGTGTGGTGTACTGCCACCGGTTTGTTAGACAAGGCTTTAGGAATAAAGGATGCCTGAGGCATGATCGACATGCTGTGTAACATGTGTATGCACAGATACACACATGCAGATAAAACGCGCACACACACATGGACAAACGGATGACAGAGAAAACTATTTGCTGTTCTCTATACCTTATCTCTTTAAAATGTATTTATTAATGCTATCAAACAGTTGTTGTATTATTAATTACCTGTATTTTAAAAAGAAGGATGAGAGCTTCACTTTACATTAGAGGAGAATCTTAATGGAAGATAGGTTACAAGTTAGAGTTTTGTAAACTGGAAAAAAACATCTGAATCTAGCTCCATTGGTAAACAGCAGACAGTGATCAGAATTGCATTTAGTGTGAAGATGGATAAAGTGATTCAGACTTGTTGGTCGGTTATGTAACGTAGTCCCTTTTATGCTGGAATCGGCTGACATGACCCCACCATGGCTTTATGGAGACGGTCACTAAACTCAATAAGGTGACAACAGAAAACATAAAATAATCATACTGTGTCAACCTGGATGTTTGCGTGTGTGGCAGTTTGACTTCATGATGAAACACCAGCATGTAAATGCAAATTTGACATTAAGTGGCAGAACATTCAGTATGTTGGATAGAGACCGTTTTGTAGCTAAGAGTGACAATTGCTGTTGTGACCATGAAGCACCTTTAAGGCTGAGGGTGTATACTATAGCTCCAGGTGGGGTGAGACCTAAGCACACTATTGTTTCCATACTTTTTCCATGGGGGATACATTCCTGGTCGCATATGGGACATATTACTTTGCCGCTGGTTCACCCAGGGAGCAAAAAAGCAGAAAGAAGGGCTTTACAAAGCTTGAGGAATCCTGGAGCTTTGAGATGAGTCAATACACAAACCGGGCTCGCATTAAATCTGTCCCTGGGTAATCCTCTAATGACATAATGTAAATTTGAGTGTCATGGTGGCAATAAAACAGGGAATATAATTTAGTAGTTTTCATAAGTGCACACACTGCATGAATGAAGATGTTTCCACAAAATAATGTAAAGAATGTACATTACATGAGTCATAAATTATAAATCAGGAGGTCACCTCAGATATAAAAGAATGGAACATTTAATACTTAATACAAAGTAATCCTATATAAAAAAGGAAAATAAAACATATTAATAGCCACATTGACTTTTAATAAAAGGATGGTAAACCAGGAGTTATTTGTTGTTGTTTTTGCAGCTAAATAATATATGCTAAAGCAGTATTTTAATAAGCAACCCTGCCTGGCTTCCTCTTCTCAATTCCTCCCGAACACAGCTGCCAACATCCAGCAACAAGGAAGTCCAAGTCCATCTGCATATCTGATTAGCCCATTGACCGAGTGAAAAGCCAAAGGCACGTAAACACACCATCAGACACCAGCATCAAAAGCTCTCGTATCAAAGTAAAGGAGAAAAATGAGGAGAGGTCATTTGATCTACTGAGAAAAACAACCAAGAGGAAATGACATTGTCAGATTGTAGGACGGTTTGCGAATGTGCTGCCACGGCAACAACGTGTTCGTATCTCTAGTGTCCGCTCACTTTGGATACCTGACTATTTAAAAGACACAACGCATTAGTTACACATACACACTGAGGAACGCGGGGAAGAATAAAGGATTTAATGCGCCCTTGAGCAAGCATGTAAATGTTGTCTTTTGAGACCAGCATAAGAGAACGTGGGGATGTGAGGTTTTACGGTGGGGTGTTCTCCCAGCCTCCAACCCGCCTGCTAGCCGGTGGTAAATGATTGCATATTTATTGTGGGGAGCGAGCAGCGTCGGCAGAAGTGTTGAAGAAGCTGCATGATTAACTGCTGCATAGACGCGCACACCAGCAATCATCACTATTATTGGCCTCGTTATTCATATTGTTGTTAAACCTTTGACGAAACTTGCCTCACTTATCTCTTTTTCAACTGCTCGTCCTGCTTTCTCTTTTTTAACCTTCACGCCAAAACACTTTAACTTGCTCCTATGTCGCTGAAGCGAGGAGCTGCTTCCACATTCCCATGGTGCAGAAGTGCGCATGGGCCACTGCAGAGAGAATGAAGGTTAATTATGTTGGAGAGTCTCTTTGCTCCCCTCTCCTTCCTCTCTCTGTCTCCCTCCCTTCCCCTCGGTCCCCTCCCGGCATGGGGTCCGGCTCCACCGCTTCACAATTAGCTCTGTGTTTGTCTCTTTTAAACAAAGGGCATGCTGCTCATAGAGAGAATATGTAAGCAAAAGCCACGCACGCCAGATCAAAATATCAACCCATTCACATGCCGGGAAATGATATAACATCCCTTTAATTTATGAGAATAAGAGGAATTATTCTATCGGGAGAGAAATAACGTCATTAATTGAATTCTAGAACAAGAACATGTTTTTCATGATATTTTTAATGTATATTTAATGTCTATGCAGTTATTTATTTGATGATGCTTAAATCATTGTTTGCAGCCCGTGCTGTTGAACACACTGAAACAATGAAAGAATACTCAGCAGATCGAACAGTGACAGAGAGTGATAAATGTTGCCCAAACTCTTGTCCTCCCACTTATACCTAAAACCTCATAACACACCCCAAATGACAGGAAAGACAAAGAACCACTCGTGGCAGTTTAACACAACTCAGCCTCCCCTCTAATTTACACATTATGAGTAATTTAGACAACACACACACACACACACACACACAGAGAAAAACCAGGGCAAGGGCCATCAGACAAACCTAAAGATGATTAACGCCGGTTGGGACGGACACACTCTCGCTCTACCTCCTCTGCACAGTCACAAATGGGCTCTCTGGAGGCCTCCCCCATCTTTTGGGCAAAGATGAGACTGTCAAATTGGTTTGCCAGCCACATTACTGGCCAACAGGGAGGTAAAGATGGAGGAGTAAGGGGGGGGGGGGGCACACTCAGGAGTTGGGTTTGGGGGAGGAAAGATAGAGCGTGCAGAAGTGGAGTGATGGAGGTGGAGGGGAGTGGGAAATGGGGCATAAAGTCTAAATGTGATAAATGAAGGGATTATGCCCACTGTGTGTGGATTCAGCGGACATATTTAGATTTTTTATTCCAAGGAGGCGTTACCAATACAGGACTTAAATAATAATGTTTATACAAATGATCATAAACTGGCCTCTTCTTCTCCTCTTCATCTCTTGAGATTAAATAATTTCCAAATGGTTACAAATGATATACTGTCCATCATAAAATGCCTTTTTTTTCTCCTTCAATTTATTTTATTTTCATATACCTGTTCAGTACAATACAAATTGTAGTAAATGTGACTATTATTTATATATATTGCTGTAATATTCTAACAATATGGTGTGCATTTCATAGTATTTAAGATGGCTATAGCGCAGGCTACTTACTGCATGATATTTAACATGTTTAACTATCATATCTGAAACTGAGCTAGACATGGTTAACTTAGAGCTTATTAGCAGTGAGACGGTGTTGTTATAGAGATGGAGACATGTTGCAAAGGACCTGCCTACCTGAGCATCATCAACAGCATTCTGAGCTTCAGGCTTAACTGAGAAAAGCTGTGGCCCCCTTCATGTCAAAGCCTGTTTGGTATCCCTGCAGACATTGTCCCCATTTCCTTATATACTGATCGCTGACTACAGCATGTTTCAGACTGTTTTAAAACACTCTGACCCCTCACAGACAAGCGTCCACACATGTGTTTGACAAGGCTGGGATTCAGTCATTGAATTATGACTTATGGTTCCCATATATTGTAACCATAAGTCAACACCATATGGCTGCAACTGTACTATCAAAGGACAAAAAAGAACAAAGGATTTATAAAGTCTTTTTGATCGAGGTCCTGCTATATAAAAGTAGTATATTTTCAGTTTTTCACACATACACACACAGACATGCAGGTGCACACACACACACACACACACACACACACACATGCACGCACGCTTGCACGCACACAGTGACAGCCACGGCCAATCGATTTGCCACCCTCTTTCTCCTCAATGCTGACGATGCTTGAGTGGACGGGTTCCTGGTTGCCTGGTTCACAGAAAAGGGTCCCTCAAATGAATGTATTTCTACCTCTTGCAGGACAATGTCGGATAGGGAAGTAAATAATTAAAGGAAAGGGACCCTTTTTGACTGCATCAACCCTGCCACTGCTGGTAAGCTCTACTATCCATTGTGACTCCATTTTTGCCCATCCTGCAAAGGATGAACGATTTATTTTCTTTTTAATTTTTTGTATCTGTTTTACACAGTCGTGCCCTCCTTGCATGGAAACCCCTCACATTAAAGGAACTGAGTGTTTGCATATTTCTTTCTTATTTGATGTAAGTGCTTACTGGATATAAGAGGAATGGGCCTTGCGTATGTTATACCAGACGCAATAAATTAGCTGCTTAAGTTTTGTTTCTATGTTATGCATTTTTTTGTGACATGAGTGCAGTTGGTCCCATTTTTCTCAGTCTGTCTCACTGTGAAATTGGAGCGAAAAGGCATCGACTCAGATCTTTAAAGCTCATTTCACCTTGCATCTTGGAGCATGGCTTTGTTTGCTATCTGAATTCACACTAATTGTATCTTGGCTTAAGCATGGCACTTGTTACTTAGTTTTCTTCATCAGCTGTAGTACATTGTGTGATACAGTTAGCTTTGTGTTTGGGAAAAATGCCCATCTTAATTAAATCCAGGGCTACATAAAGACATGTTCATTGAGGTGCTCGATTAAGCCACCTCCAATAGGGAATGAATGCGATAATGCTGTCAGGGCCTAGTGCTAATATGCTATCCAGTTCCCCTCGATTATCACATTACCACAGCTCGAATCAATTGATAAACTCCCATTCAATATGGTGGAGTATTTAATTGAGTCAGAGTCTATTGGATTTGAGTGCTGTGCAGTGCAGACATGCTGACAGCGGTAAACACTGGCAGGATGCTCTCTCTCTCTCTCTGTGCAATCTTTTTATGAGGAGAGCTGCAGGATGAATTTCTATTTCTGTGTTGCTGTCTGTGTGTGAACATTTTTAACAATAAATATAAAATATTATAGCCTGGTACAATTTCACAGAATTAGGATGAGTTGACGATATGAAAGTACAAATACATGTACCGCAACCCTATGGCTATCTTGTATTTTAAAGGTAATCTAAAGAGTTCATTCACTTGAGCCTTCTGATTAACAACGATGTGTCCCCACACAGGCACAGCTCCAACATCAACCTGCACCGCAAACTGCTGACCAAAGAGCTGGACGACATTGTCCTGGACCCCCAACTCCCGCCACTGCCCAAGGACCTGCGAGCTGAGTTACTGGCCAAGATCTATGCCGGCCACCACATGGGCTTGGACCCATATGCCGGGATGGGCATCGGAGGCGCCGGCCTCCGGCCCACTGGCCTGAACCACCATGCCCGTTCCCTGATGAGCAGTGAGTATCCCCACCACCCTCTCAACCATAACCTTAAAAACCACCACGCCAACGGCTTCTCCCGGGGTCAGCCAGACGACTACATGGTGCTGGACCTGAGCACCACATCCAGTGTTCAATCCAGCAGCAGCGTCCACTCCTCACACGAGTCAGACGAGGGCTGCGACGAAGGCATCCTATTGGATGACTTGGAGGAGGAAGAGGAGGAGGAGGGAGAAGAGGATGAGGAGGGAAACAGCGAGGGGGAGGACTGCTCCCAGCATGCCGAGGGGCAGGCTGAAGGAAGGCATCGGGATGAGACTGGAGAACTAAGAGGTGAAGGACACGGTGAGGGCTTGGAACCCTCCCCTTCATCATTCCTCTTTTCGTCCACCGGGGGCAGTAACAGTGGTAGCAGTGGGATCCTCTGCAACATCTGCCATAAAATGTACAGCAACAAAGGAACCCTGCGTGTGCACTACAAGACTGTGCACCTGCGCGAGATGCACAAGTGCAAAAGCCCCGGTTGTAACATGGCGTTCAGCTCTGTGCGCAGCCGTAACCGACACTCTCAGAACCCCAACCTCCATAAAAACATGCCCTTCTCTACGATGATAGACTAAATAATGACTTGCTACTCGACCCTGCTGTCAGTCGGCCCACTCCTCCCTTCATTCCTCATCCTTATTCCTCCTCAAATTAGCTTTTATTCCCAGCCCAGGACCATCAAATGCAAGCTAAATGCCTGTATGCCTCCTGCCCGTCCTCTGTAAGTCATTGCAAGACATTTCTATGTCCCTCTATAAAATATCATGGACTCTAAATACAGTTTATTATTGTGACCTTTGACTTTTCCTTCTCTGGAGGAACACGAAGACGCTCTCGCGCATGGAGTTTGCTTTATAACAAAACTCCAGTCTTTTTTTTTTTTCATATGCTCCTCCATCTTTTGCTTTCAGACTTCTCCCCCTGTGTTTTTATGTCAATCTCCAAAGAATCTATTCAAACTCTTATTTGTGAATTTGCCTGCAGAAATGATAGTATTGAAAAAAAGAAAAAAAAAGAAAAATCTTCTTGTTGTATTTGTGTAATGATAGCTTTTAAATGAACCCATTACAAAAGCATGACAGCTTCATTTGTAAATAATGTCCCAAGAGGCTTTTGGTGTAAAAGAGTTGTGTTGATGGTTGTTTGCTTCTTTTTTCTCTCTCGTTATGGTTTTATGTTACAGTCCAGTACAATACTTCCAGCTATAGGCAAGAAAGAGGTAGCATCTTACTAGCTTGACTCATTTATGTTAGCTCCAAAGACACGTTTTAAACTGAGTCCTAGGAAAAAAAAGAATATCATGTGACTTGTTTTATCTACTTGTTAGATATTCAGAGGTTGCCGGCATGCTTTTTTAGGCTCCCTACACTGATATCATTCTCTGTATTCTATTTTTTTTTTGTTCTTCTTTTTTTTCTGTCTGTTATGTTTATGAGCTTTAGTATACAAATTCAGTTTTTGCACTTTGCATCTATACAAGGGGATGTGTAATATTATTATAATGAGGACTTTTGCAATGGTGAGGCGTTGTTCGGGGTCACAGTGCCGAGGTAGATAATAATACCTTCAACATGCGTGTGCCAGTTTGTTTTTGCACGTGCTCAGTTTCAAACACAGTTTCACGACAGAGAACGTCTTGCCTCCCTGAACAAAACCCGAGATCTGCCCACGTCGCTAAACAACGTGTCCGGAGAGCGTCTCCGAAGTCTCTTGCCTCAAAAGGAATCCAAGTGTGACTGAACATAAACTGCTTTTTCACAAACACAAAAGGAGTTAAGTATTGATAAAGTCTCTCTTCCTCTTTTTGTTTCATTTGTGTACAGCTGCCAGTTATGATCCCGATAATTACTTCAGGAAATTTAGTGGGGAAATCTGTGTAAAGCATGACATTATTTGTGACACAATGCAAGAACTCCTGTTTGTTCTCACAAAAGGCATATTAATGACAAATATGACTGTCCCATAGATTTGACAACAACAATGAGATAAAAGAGAAAAAAAATGAAAATAGTCATTCAACTGTGACCAAAACAAATACGTTTGCTCAAGAAGAGCTCTGTCAGTGTGACACCATGTACTTAAATCATGCCCCATTGGATTAATACGATGCACTTGAGTCTTAAATCTTTTGCTGTAATATTTCCGGTATCGGTTGCCATTGCTGAGTGTCAGCTACAAATGTACTCTTTGAAAAATGTTGCCATTTTCCTGGCTGTTGTTTGCAGACATTTTGAACATGTCCATGACTGTCTTACGGTACAACTATTTCCAGTAACTGGGCAAAGTAGTCAAGGGAAGGGGTATTTATTGGTGGGTGATGTATCTTCATGGAGATGTTGTTGTCCAGTATAAGAATATTTTTTGTAAAAAGACAAAAAATAGAGATTGTTCCTCAGTTTGACTTGTTTATCAATGTATTAGCAATGCGTTGTGTTACTATACAAGCAGATCTTCTCTTACTTGACTGGTGCTACACACAGAGGGGGAACATATGCAGTCTTACGTGGTGTGCTGTACAATATTCACAACACCTTACATCCATAACAGTGTTGAGTTCCATTTATATCATTCTTAAGCAATTTTTCAATATAGACATGACCTATTCTAGTGAAATATTTCATTTCTGTATTTTTTTTAAGACTCCACCTTTATGACACATGCAGGTTTCAGTCCTCCTCTCTTCTCTGAGATAAAGAGAGCGAGACAGAGAGCTGAGGCTGATGGAAAGGTTGCGGAGGTGGAAGGCTGACTAGGGAGGAAAGGATGACAGCAGCGATCATTAAAAATGTGCTGCTTCTCCGTTACCTGGAGGCGAGCGTCCCTGCCATTCCAGCTTCTTCTGTCTAATAACTCACTTGTCACTTCGTTACACTGCCAGGCTCCGAGGTTGCTGACAAGACTGTGACACTGACGGAAAGAGAAAAAGAAGGGAAGATATTGTGTGTGTGCTGCGAACAATTCAATTTGACCCATTCGTTTTAGTTGAATCCAATTCATCTATTCCTTTTCTATGTGTGCTTATTCTTATTCAGGGTCACTGATAATTTAATTCCATCCTTTTCTCTTGTTCTGTTTTTCTCTTTGTCTGTCAGAGCGCAGTCATTTAACAACCGCCTTACCCATTTCTTCAACCCGCCACTCACTTACCACCTCCACACCCCACAGCGCAGGTCCTACAGGGACACACACTAATAGTGTATGCTTAAGTTCACCGGACGGCCATGGCATAGGAAAAAAGGGATGGGTAATTGCCTGTTTATCCCAAGTGAAGGCAAAATTGAGTACAGGATCCCCTACCTTCTCCCAGGAGTGGGTTTCACTGAGGCGCTTGCTGCCTCATTCATTCATTCAATCCCACCGGCCCTCGCTATGACAGGGGAAAAAAGTGCTACTCCAGGAACCCTGGTGACAGCTGTCTCTCTAACACACAACCATACAAACACACACACATGCACACAGAGAGTGGCACACACTCACACACACTTCCTACTTACGGGCAAGAAAGATGACAAGAACAAGATGACTTGTTAACCTCTAGTGGTGGAGGAGATGGGGGCAGAGGAATATTCTCACCACAGGAAATGAAACTCTTGCATCAACATTAAAGCTGCCGCTGCCACTACATAGAGAGTTGATATTATATTATGGAGAATGATGTGAGCTAGCACTGAGTCAGGAATGGAAAGTCCAAAGCTTTTATTATTATTATTTAAATTGAAACATCCAGACGATAATTATTGGAGACGTTTTACCGAACAAGGACACTGTTTAATTAAGAAAATCTAATAAAAAAAAGCCCTCAAGCTTTTTGTTTTGGACCTCGTAGAATTAAAGGAGCTGTGCGTACCCAACATATCTAATGTTATCTTAATGGAAGTGTGCTCTGCCCGAATATCCTCAGCTTCTATGCCCTTCTTGATTTAAGAAAAGTTTTCCAGACTCTACCAAACTCTTTATGTTCTGTTCCTCGCTGTCCATTTCTCAAGCAGCAGCTGCAGTGCATGACCTCTGTCTGTGTACTCGTGTGTGCCAGGCTGAAAACTGAATATCATAGAAGAGATTACAGCACCCTTCTCCCGCCTCCTACGGACTCCTTATGAGTCCTGCATGGTGTGTCGGTGATGCCAGCGGATCTCAAGAGCTGCAAAAGGCTGAAAACAGATGAGAACACATGCAAACCTCTGGGAGACAGGGAGACTGACGGCAAGAGAAAGAGAGAGAGAGAGAGAGAAGGGAGAGACTGTGGAAAGGGATTGGGCTTAGAAAGTGGTCTGGCTGAAGCCTTGCGGCAGTCACTTAACAAGGCAGGGGAGAAAGAGAGGTACGTAGGGAGAGGAGAGAGCAGCAGGGCCAGGACTCCCCAGGAGTCATCGCCAGCTTTTTCTAGATTGCCTGCTATAGAGCGATCGAGTCACCCCCCACATGTTCACCCCTCTCCCTCACGCTCTCCTCTCCTTTGAGAAATGACCACCAATTTCCCCCCCTTCTCCTCTGAGAAAGCCCACAACCCAATCGTTGCCTTTGCTCACTTCTCCAAGCTCATGGGCCCAAGTGACCGGGGCTGCGGATGCTGCAAGAACACGTCAGTCAGAGCGATCTCATTGGCCGAGACGACTGGGGGGAATCTTGAATATTTGATTAGAGCGTCAGGCATCAATTATTCTGTAATTCTACATGGCGGAGGGAGGAGGGGATGGCAAGCGGCTGAAACGGCTGACCTGTTCATCACAGTTTGTTTTGTTCACCTCACGGATGGCGTGAGTACAATGGGTGTAAGCAGAGAGGATGAGGGGTGACATCACGCGCAAACTGTCCGGTTTATGTAGCTCATGGAACCAAGCGGAAATCAAACGTTTGATGGGACATCATAAGAAATATGCAGATAGAGGAACAATACACATTTGTATAGATGCTTCAGTCTGATGTGAAATGTTCTAAAGAATATACCCTCATTAATTTGAACTGGAACCTGTGAAATGTCGAGATTTAATTCATTTATTGTTTTTCCATTGTGCCAACTATATTTTACAGACTTAAAGTATAAATAAGCTTTAAGACCTAGTGAATTTAGATTTATGTTTTCACTCGTGTTTTTGTGTATACGATGCGTTTGCGTCTTAAACGGCCTGTGTTATGGCACGGGCATCGACAGCATTGCATTACTACATCGTCGCACAGCAAAGAACAAACAGAGCAGAGGAGTTTGTGTCAAAATGGTGATTTGGAAGCCTCATGAATACTGTATGTACCTAAACAGGTGTTTCCCATTTGCAGACAGGAGGGAAAAAAATGTCCTCTTTTTAAAAGACTTGTTTCTTTCTTTTCTTTCTTTTTTTGCCTTTCTTGTATTTGTTTCTGTATTATAACTGTCTATCATTTTTGCATAAAATGCATAAGGGTTTTGGGATGTAAATGGAATTTTATTCATATTTTGTCCAAATACCTCTTGTAATTTGTATCAGAATTCTTGTACAATTTTTATATTAAAGATTTATCAGTCACTGGCATTTTGTCATCGCAATTTTATTCGAATTCTGTTATATTTTGTTTTATTAGAGTTGCTTGAAAAGACACTCTTCTCCATAATGCAGAAAAGAAATGCAGAGCCTCGAAACAATGTGTCAATCAAGCCATTTTAACAAGACACTGATTTCAGCAGGTTTTACCCGGCTCTTAATTGCTCTATGATAAAAATCACAAGGGAAAAGGCTATCTTGACCAATTAGTGGACGATTAGATTAATAGAGTTATTAAAAGATGTACTGGCATGAGGAGACGGTGCTGCTGGTCTTAGCAAATTAGTAAGATGGTCACCGACAGGGAAACAAAGGACATACAGCATCATATGCTGAAATTAAATTAAATACCCTTGTGAAGCAACTATGTTATGGGAAGTAATGTATCCTAAAAGTACTTCAAACTGGCCTAATTATTTGGGTATACCTATAAAAAATAAAGCACAGAATATGCGAAAACACAACAAATGCCCTGTATCAAAAAGATCTAACAAACCATCGAGAATGTCATTTCTGGCTCCACATGAAATGAAGAATATTAACATCTATGAATATTAACATCAGTCAAGGAAGAAGAAAAAAGCATAACAATAGAAGAGCAAAGCGACATCGTAGACGGAGATCGACAACGACAACGGACAAATGCAGGGTCATTTTGCAAAAGCGACCTGTGCTGACATCATTTGCTGTGACTGGGGGGTCAAATTACGAATTGATATGAGCTCCAGCAGGGATGTCATGTTTGCTCTGGTAACCAATGGGAACATAATGCCCCCCCCCCCCCCCCCTCTGTGAATGTGAAGGAGTGACACGGGCCTTATTGACCTTGAATTAGACACCATTCCTCTTTGTCACACACCACTTCCTTGATCCTGTCATTGTTGATAACTACGCCCTCCCCCACCCCCTAGACCCCCCCTACACACACACAGACACACCACACACACACACCAGATTTCAGAATAATAGCGCTAGATGGTATTGATTATATGCAGGGTTCGTAAACGATACTCCCCCCACTTTTCACAGATATCCTTAGCCACCCATCTTCAACACACACACACACACACACTCACACACACACTCCCTTTCTCAGCGACGAGGTGGTGGGCGCTGTCCGCCGCTAAGATGACCTCCCCGCTCGCGTGCATGTTCCTGACGGAGGCGGGCCATCGATTGGCCTGACAAACACGCTCGCCCTCGGCTGACCTTTGAGGAGCAGAGCTCTCTGCTGTGTGTGTACATGCGGACCAACAGACAGACAGGGCGAGCTTTGTTGTGTCTAAACTGGAAAGGGTGTTGGCCTGGGAAAGGGGGGAGGGGGAGGGGGGGGCAGGCAAATATGTCCATCAGTCCATCCCTCCGGCTGACCTTAGAGCCAGTCCATTGAAGAGTCTACGTCAGTCAATGGCGCGCTGGGTTTAAATGTTTTCAACACAATGGGGAAAATTGGAAGAGCATATCAGAGTTAAATATGTTTTACTTACAATGATATAGACAATGATTATTCGAGCATTGTAGAAGAAGACAAATCACTAGCTCACATTCACCTTCACATTTAGGGACAAATACGGTATATAGGACAAAAAAATAGGACACAGCTCCCGTTTCCAGCCACGAGCAGCAGTGAAACTCAAGCGACTGAGACGTGGCTACATGTTACAGAGGTTATCTTTAAGTTTCAAATGAAAGTCAATAGTGCTTGCGAAGCATTTCGTCTGTAAATGTCTACACGTATCATGTACACTCCTGCAGTACAACAGAAGTGCATGTCTTTTCACTGTGGAAGGACGTCAGTGCTGCAGAAAAAAAAAAATTCCCCTCCAGACGGAACACGTAATGTCATGCAAGAGGGGCTTGAAGAAAAAACAAACCGTAATGTAAAAGTGTTCCCTAAACTGGGCACACAGAGAAAAAAGTGCTATATATATATTATTGCTTCTGTCCTTCCGGGGAGAGGGATCCTCCTCCGTTGCTCTCCTGAAGGTTTCTTCCCTTTTTTTCCCTGTGAAAGCTTTTTTTCAATTTCTTGGGATTTTTTCCTGATCCGATGTGAGGTCAAAGGTTAGGGATGTCGTATGTGTAGAGAGACATCTCTCTGAGTCAAATTCGTTACAGTGGGCTATATAGAATAAACTGGATTGAATTGAATCCATAAGCTATATCAATAGTAAATATCCGTCAGTGAAGGATGTATAAAGAAGTGATCATATCAACCAGACAGTATTGCAGCCCTCTGCAATACTTCACTGTGGGAATCTCCCACGGCTCAAAACGGTCAGTATTTGTTTCTGTATGAAATTATGAATAAAAACCAAGTTTGTAGGTCGTAAAAATACAGACCAATATTTCTGTAAGTGAACTATATACACAATACCCAAATTCATAAATGGGATTTCTGTATTTCGTTTCTTCCAACATGTGAAGTGTATCGTCAGAAAAATCACTCAAATGTGCCCACAAACCATCCACCATCGTCACTGCACCCAAAGCGAAAATCTATTTTCATTGAGGACTAATTGATTGGAATTGCCCATTGTAATTAAAGGTAAATTACCAGAATTTAGTGGAAAAGAGCAGTAAAGATTTGTATTTTCCACTACTTTATCTCAGAGCTGCTCAATCTTAATATCCACATTGTATGTAACAATGAACAGAGACATTTATTTCACCTTTTTGAAAGGTGCAATTCATAATTATACTAAAAGAGACTGGATGACTGTGAGCAGAAGCACTTAATAAATACAAATGCGTTGCTAAAAAAATTTGGGTTTGAAGGGATTAAAATAAATGGTCACTCCTGAATTCTTATAAAAACTCATCTGTGGTAACATGAGCCTTGGCTAGGATGGACCACATACACATACAACACTTTTTACTGGCCCTTATTGATTTGGTTCTACACCAGTGAGGCCTGCAATGCTGGCTAATGCTATTGACGAGCCATCAGTCTTGTCCAGAAGTGTGGAGGCATGCAGCTCTTTTTCCAAGACCAACCAAGGAAGGAGAGGAAGAGGAGAACAGAAAGAGAGGAGAAAAACATCAATGGACAGTGATGGAGAGTGGGGAGGAGTGCGAAGATGCAAGCGCAGCAGACAGACTCAGACCCCTGTCCATGGTTTGGGAACACTAAATTAGAAAAAAGACAAAAGGGATGAGAGAGGGAGAAACTGTAAACAGCTGCATCGATCCAACTAGTGTTGGGCAAATCAAACCATTACAGCCAGCATCGTACGCCCTGGAGTTGAGGGAGATAGTGTGAATATCTATGCATTTGGCCTGGTGAGGAGAAAAGTTTGCACCAGCACACTGCTGGATCTCTTTTTAAATTGTTGGACTTCCTAACTCTTCAGTTTGCTTCACCTGCTAAATAACAAGGTGGAAGTGCAGCAGGATAGGAAGGGGTTAACTCCGACGAGGGTGGAAGACAAGATGAAAAAAGCCCTCTGGCAACCCAGGGACAGAGGGAACGCTGAACTCATCACAAACCCCTCTCCTGGCGTCCGCCAGCACATAATGACCCCAACAAGACGGGAATCCCTTTTAATTAAAGTGAAGGGAGATCAGTTAAGCAGATGGTTGCCGACAAATATTAGGGGAAATAGAATGTTTAATGGTCTGTGCACTTATCGCGGGCTATTTTCCACACCCAGCCCCAAACTGATAAACAGGACAGAGCCTTGTTAATCAACCTTACAACCTTTAAAGCCCAAGATAAGAGAATAATTTGGGATCTTTGTAAATTAGCTCGAGATGTGGCTTAGACTCTGGCCCCTTGCGTACTCAGGGCCAGACTGCCGAGGAGGGAGAAGAATTTCTATCAGTGTAATAGCCTTGCGCCGCGGTGAAGAAGTTAAGGGGGGGGTACTATTTCTAGGGGATAAAGATTTTTTTTTCGTTGTTTTCCTGAGTTTTTTTTTATTCCCCTTGTGGTTTGACCCTCTTGCCACCACCCTACTGCGCTCTTATCAGTGACACAAGAGAGTCGCCCGCCTCCGTGGAAATAATCTAAACAGAGAGGCGGGGAATCGGCAGCCCGAGCCGGTGGCCTGTGTGAGCAGGTTAACGGGCCCTCACCCCTCAGAGTCAGACACAGGTGGGGGTGGCCTGTGTTTATTTTGCAGATGATGGATTGAAGAGGAAGGGATTATCGACAACAGGAGCGGCCCGCTGAGAACACTAGCAGGTAGTTTGCTATTAAAAGACCAAAAGGAAAAGTTTTTCTTTAGATAGCATACTGCAGCAATTTCTAAATGAATGTGGTCCAAGGCTCACGGTATTAATCTTTACTCTAATTCTATCTCTGCACATTAACCACGGTTATTTTCATAAAAACTTTAAAGCCGACCCAGAACACGTGCAGTAAAACAATAAAAGACCAAAGGCCCTGCTAAAGTTTTACATTGTAAAATCAACACAAAATGGTAAAAAAAAATTTAATCCGCTGCTATTTTTATCTCTTCTTTTTTTCATGTGATGAAATAGTATTGTTTAACACCTCGGTGGTGCTCTTTCATTTTCCTTGGTCATAGTTTGACTACTGCAGCATGACAGCATGCTTTTGGTAAATCCTACAACTTTTAATAATAATATTTATCATACATGCTACAACAGCTGTGTAGTAATTATGTCATAATGTCAGACAACTCAAACATTTATTGTTTCTTCCCATTTGAATGTGCTTATTAAATGTATATAATTGGCAAAAAAATAGTCCACTTCTACGTATTCCAGATAAATCACTGATGTTGTGTTTCAATATTGTTTATTTTGTTCATAAGAGCTCTATACTGTATGTTGTGACCACACTGATATTAATATGAACATTTAAAAAGCCTGCAATGAACTTAGACTATCTACATACAACTTATGTCCTATCGCAAATGCAAATTTCCCCTCCAGTGTATTTTACCTTTTTTTCAAATGAAAAACACATTGGCTGAACTCAACTCCACCTCTCCCACCCCCCACCCCCCCACCCCCATCTTTTTTTTCTTCTATTAAATCACACACTGCAGAACCATACTTCATTTAGCAAGCATTCAGAGTATTTCTGTTTTGTTTTTCACCAGTTAAGTTTGGAGCCGGTCTAAGCTCTGTTGTTTCCTCCCTGGCCCCTTGGAAAAGGGACACTGGATTGAAGTTAATTGCGTAGAGAAATGCAGACATTTATCAGTGCTTGTGGTTTGGGACCTTAAATGGTCCTGCTGACAATTTTCCCTTACAGTAGGCCACTGTGGAGCTGGCAGGTTCTGTTCGGAGCCCCAACACTGGGCTTGAAGGCCCAGAGTGCTGCCATATGTTGGACCTCACTGGTGCCAGCAGCAAATGTGCTGAACAACGAGACTCAAACCATGAACTCCGTGCCTTGGCAGAGGGTGGGTGCACGAGAGTGAAGAAGTACGCAGTTCACAAAAAAACATTGCGTATGTGAAGTATGTGTTTTTTTGGAGTGTCCAGCAAGTCGGTCTACCTGGCGATTCCTCTGTCCAGTGTCAGATTGAGAACATATTGCATCCCGCTGTTTCTTCAACACACACATGCATATAAGTCTCAATATCCATGGAGAACATCCCAGATTGCAATGGGTCACACCTGGTTATGCTTCTTCCCTGTTTCCCCTCTTGCTCCACTCCCCGGTTCCCACACCGGCGGCATCTGGAACCTATTGGCGGCAGAGTCACACCGAGCCATAAAGCCCTCAAAGGCTCACAAACGCACTAGGGGTAGAACGTCAAACAATGTTGGCTCAACAAGCTGCCAACAGACACAATGCATCTTGAACCTGAACAAACCCCCGGTGCTCATTTTTTTTATCCTCTCCTCTCTGTGCGTCTCCCCGAACTATTCCCCTCTCTCCGTCTCACAAACACCACCTGGGAATGAGTCGAGGGAGAATTGTTACATTTTTACCCCTAAATGGAATTGGTACTGATGCTGAGGAAGCTAAATGCGGCTCAGGCGACGGAGACTGTGGAGATACTGATGAGGCCAGAAACTGACTGTCAAAATAGCGTGCAGCAGAAACACAACACGAGCAGAGCATCCAGATCTTGGTGTATTTAAACAGGCTCTGGCTGGATGTGTTTATAGTTTTAATCAAACGGTCTATTCAGCCACCATGCTCTGCCCACACTGTCACCAAAGGGTTAATGGCCACTTATGCCACCCGCCGGATAATATGATCCGTCCTGGATAGGATCTCGGGAGAGCGAGCGAGACCCTTTTGTCACATGGCCATCCTTTTAGACACGAGAGGAGCGGGGGTGGGGGTCATTCTGTCACAGCCTTGTAATGCTCTTATCGATTCTCCATATCTGTTACGGAGGCTGGGAAGCACGTTACACATTTGATATGCTTTTAATAGGGGCCAAGTTCTCCGAACAACACAAAATGATCAAAATGAAGAAAGAAAATACATCTGAAAAGATGACAGCGGCAAGAACAAAGATTTTGCAATTGAACAATTAAATACAACTGAAATATGTGTAGTTTGTCTGGGATTTCCATGACGTACTTTATATATTGCCTTCTTTTTTCCAGCCATCTCCCCTTTTTGGTTTTTACAGCATAAAAATGTTGGCCCAGTGTTAAAGCACAAAAATCTGTGTTGGAGTTATTTCAAACCCTTGTTTTATTGCAAACAAATGTTGCCTTTGATACTGGCTACAATGGGTGATACTTCACTGTTTGTTTGCGCTGGAGGTGAAAATGGGTTGCTCACATTTGGAAGGAAAAGCTTGTGAAATATAACGCAGCAACAACACACATAGGGGAAAAAATGGCACTCTTTAATGTCGTGCGGGAGCCTGCGATGTTTTTCCGCTCATTAGAGCGACTTTGAAGTGTGTGTCTGAAACTTAAGCTCGGGAAACCTGACAGAGACAAGATTGTGGTGCGCACTTTCCGCTCCAAGAACACCGCGACTCAAGGTAACATATCCACATCCCATTAGTTTGTGGTAAACTTACCAATGGGATGCAGACAGACTGTGGTATTAGGCAGTACAGAATGTGATCATGTTGCCCATAGTTTAAAAAAAGAGTAGGTGTACATGGTGAGATAACTACAGCTCTGTCAGATTTAATTTTACCTTATGACTATTACCACTACAGCATTATCAAAAGGAGAAAAAAAAGGTGGATTTCGTGTGAGAAGCAATATTAGTGCGTTCCTGGGCTCAAGTCTTAAGGACTCCAGTGGGGGGGGGGGGTGCAAAGACTTGCCTCTTTGCTGTCGGACCCTAGGGTGCCGTCTAAATTAACTGGGACGAGTGGATTGTTGGAGGGATGACCCTTTCCCTATTCATCAGGTTCCTCCTTCTCCACACACACACACACACACACACACACACTTCATCACACATACACACTCTGAACGTCAAACACTAAGCCATAATAAATCTGATAAGCCGCCCTGGTGGCTTCTGTGGCCAATCCCGAGAACAACACGGCCGGTATCAGGAAGCTGCAAAGCCCTCGTCAAGCGGGACTCCAAAGTACTCTGAAGGGCCGCGCTCGCACCCTTGAAAGCTGGCCCGTCTCTCGGCTCTCCCTTACCCCACCCCGGCTCCTACACGCTACCCCCACGCCTGGGTGATGTCATTATTGAAGTCTTTGGCGTGCTATCCGAGGAGTAAGTTACCACTGACAGGTTCAGAGCCTGGCTTGCTCACCCATGAGGATTCATGACTTTGAAGCTATTGCCCTTAAGCTGCAAATTATTCTTTTCAGGCTCTCTGTGCTCTACCTACGGCTTTAATCCACACCCTCTCTCTCCTCAGCTGCACCAGACTGCACCCACTAGCCTGAACACACATAGAAGTTTTTTTAGATAGCGGTAGAGAGATACGGACACACAGAGAGAGAGATGGAGAGAGAGAGAGAGAGAGAGCGAGAGAGAAGGCAAACACATGCTCACTCGCTTTCCTAGATATCTGGAAACACATACTTTATTGAATAGCCTCCCCCCCCCCCCCCCCCGCCCTCCTCAGCACAGTAAAGTTAATAACACCAGCAGGGCAGAGCAGTACCAGGCTCCAGCAGCACCGGCAAAGATCATCTTAGCCCCAGCCCATCCATTCCTCACTCCCTTCATCAGCACTTAGTGGACATCTGTGCAGTGCCAGCCCTCTCCATATGCCACGGCGGTCAGAAGACAAATGACCATGTCAGCGTCGTGGCACGCCTGTATGTCTGATGCCACACTGGGGTGCAGCGTGGGTGTGGTGAGGGACAGAGACAGGAAGAAGGCCAGGCCCGGTTAGGAATGGGCCGGGTGTGCATGCAAAGCAGCCAGAACGCAGGGAAAGGGGCGATAAGTTATCTAAACTGTGGACACATGAAATACACAAAGTAAGAAATGGCTCATGTGGTCAATGAGGTCTGTGTGGAAAACAAAGAAAAACACCTTTGCCCTTGCAGTCCGCGGGCCACGGAGCTTGTTTTGCTCGTAATGGCCCATTAACTTAGCACATGCAGTGTGTGATGTCATTGCATGCTAACCTCTTCCAGAAGCACATCATAATTTCCTTTGATTAATTGTCTACCTTCTGGTCAGTTTCAACTTGCCACCTATCCATCCATTTTTTATATACTTGGAATTTGGGCAGGGTCCTGTGAATTGGAGCCTTTTCCAGTAGAAACTGGGCAGCGACTGGTTTCCATTCATGTTGCTGCGTTGATGAAATGAGTTCTACAAAGTAAGCACAGCCTTATTTATTACTTAATATGCAGCTGTTGAAAAATATTTTTTTTTATTGTGGGTGCATTACCACACTAGGTAGAGTTACCCTAATATGCTCAACCTTGGTAATATATCCTAACTGATATTGGATTTCTGGGCTCGATATATGAGTTTAAAAAACAAATATGATTTGTTTTTTCAAGAATTGTGACATACTAAGTGGGACATCTTACGGATGAAAAACCCAGGTCTCACATGTCACCGACGCACAAAGGTGTAATTGTACAAATGACCTCAAACCTAGTGGAATCATTTTAGCTAGTGTTCAGCCGACAGACCAATATTGATATATCTGCATTAATTTGTTTCTTTAGGTGGCGAAAAAGCACATGAATGTAAAGCTCTTCATCACATTTCCCTCAAATACCTAAACATCAATGAACACCTTTCCAAGAGATCTTTCCTCGCTACCAAGTATACTAAAAATACAAAGATAATAACTGAAAACTATCACTGTGATAGATTAACTGTCCCAAGGTTGATTTTTATATTTTAAAGAGTGAAAACAACCGCTCTAACTGGTCAGTAGGAGTGGTACTGTACTATTGATACAAAACAATAAACTCCACTGCCTCTAGCAATTAGGCTGGTATGTTTCTTTAACATAGAAAATATCTTGAGAACAATTTTAGAGAGAAACTTTCTCTCAGACAATGATGTGAAGCTGACAATAATAAATGACATGTGTTATACGGCGCATACGGCCGAGCATACTTTTACAATAAATCAGCAAAGTTGTCCGAATGATTTCATCGTGCAAAAAATGATCCACATGCTTTCCACTGCAAAATAACTGTGATTGAATGAATGTGACTGAAGGGTGACTATCATAATTCAGTAACACAGGAGGTTAAACTTGTCATCCTTGTTACCCAAAGGCTTGAGTTTCAGATGCAAGGCTATGACTCACATATCACCCTCATGCTCCAAAAACAAAAATCAGTGTCCAGCCCAGGTTGAAGTGAGAGGGATTGGAGGGTAGGGGAGGGGGGGGGGGAGAGATGAGAGAAGGTGTGTGTAGAAAAGTATGAGAGGAATCACAGTATTCCCTGGGTAACGGGCTCTGGCGAAGGAACTGAGAGGTGTTTTGGCTTGTGTTGCATTCGGGGAGAGTGCAGCGTCTCCCAGAAGGAGGCTATAAAAAGACAAAGGAGGCAGGAGGCCATGTGGAGAGACTGTTGAAAGGGAGCAAACACCCACTCCATGATCCCACCACTGCCACCATCACCACCACTGAGGATGAAACGCACACTAAAATGTAGATCCTAGAAACACTAAATTGCCATTCCCAAAACATACATATTCACAAAAATACAGCAACGCTTAAGTTCAAGTATAAACTTTAATGGCCATAGTGGTCGATTAGTGCAGCATGTAGTAAACACAGCAATACATCAAATACAAAAGACTGGCACGCCAATGCCAATGCTGATGGGGAGTGCCAGTTACATGTGTGAAAGATTAGTATCGCAAAAGGGAACTGGAGATGTGGCTCCACACAATGCTCTCAGGAGGCAACAAGGCAGGTACACGCTCACATGCAGTACTCAAAACCAAACAATCCCTGAGGTATTAAGTCACAGCTGACAGTTCATTAGACGTTGACACAGATATACAAGAACAAATACATACAGGACACGTAATTGCACAGGCATGCTCTCCTCCTGCATAATCCCACATATCTAAGCCGTGAGGTAACACTGGCTTTGTTGTGTGACCGATGAATATAAAATGTGAGTTTGAAGTCCTGATGCAATGCAAATCAAAATCAAATGAATCCAAGCCCCTTCTCTGCTTTTGTTTTACTCCTGTCTTGGCCACCGTGGCCAATGTGGCCAGTCAAAACATAGACATTCTGATTAAAGTGACGGGGATGAGACGTGAGAAACAGAGGAGGGGAAAAAAAGGACAAAGACAAAAAAAAGAGAGGATGTGCCACATCCAATTCTGAATATTTGTGCGTGAAATGTGCTCTGCAGTTCTTTCCCCTCGCAGGTCCATGGGAATGCAACGCTCTGGCCCTTTGCCTGGGTAAATGTGTTCCCTATGTGTGGGCTTTCTCTCCCTCTGTGTTGTCTTCCCCAGAAAGGGGTGCAACTGGGCAAGGTGCAAGAGAAAGGTGCCTCTGGTTAAAGAGCTGTTTTCCTCTACTTACACATATGGTCTGAGAGAGAGAGAGAGAGAGAGAGAGAGAGAGAGAGAGAGAGAGAGAGAGAGAGAGAGAGTTGGGGTGGGGTGATACAAAAAAACCATGGCTCTTTGGTTGAACCTGTGTGTGGGAGGTCCAGAAATCCCTCCACCCCCCCACACTCACATACCACCTTCACCACCACTACTATTAAATACCTTTGGAACATCCCGACTGGCTTTTAAAGAGAGCTGCAGAGGGTAACTGGTGGATATGGAGGAAACTAAGCATGCCCAGAAGGGGGGGATGTTGTGAATCGCTGGGTGTCCATGACCTGGCACTGCTCTAGCCCTCCAGCTCATTGTTCTGGGCCCAAGAAATCCTTTATAAGCCCATTAGAGTGTGAATTTTACCAATCAAATTGGAGTGTCTAGTACTAACAAATGCTAGCATTGGATTTTATTGCTGTTTGAGCCCTCCTGGTGCAAACCTTATGGACTATGTGGTCAAGCTGTTAGCCATTACATTGACAGGCATGCACACGTTTCTACATCTGGCCCTCTGCAGTTTTAACACACCAAGCCAATTACATGTTGTTGTTCTTTTTGACATATAATGTTTTTCGTAATCAGATAATTGCTGTACCCTTCAAACTCCCCCGTTCTAGTGTTTTTTTCTCTCTCTCTCTCTCTCTCTCTCTCGTTCTCTCTCACTCTCTCTGCATATGTGCTGCTGCTGAAATGCTTGAACAAAACGGCTTCTTGAAAAAACAACGTGAAGAAGAAAGAGGTGTTTCTACATGTGTCTATGTGTGCTGCATTCAAGCAACCGCTCTTTCAGGACAATGTTTATTAAGACTTTGCAAGGACTAAAAAGTGAATTGATGAGGGATGGAAAAATAACAATTACTGGAAACCCTCAACTTTAAATTCTACATGGTTCCACTTTGAAAAGTGAGCACACATGGAGAGGTTTCCTGAAACATGTACTCCATAACAAGAATCTGCCAGTTTCTAAATACTTGCATGTGAAACGGCCACAAAGTATGCTGAATGTGTCAAAACCTTGATGAAGGGAGGAAATCTCCTGATTGAGTCATGTGGTTGCATATTATCCCTCAAATCAACCAGCATGTGCTCTGCACTCACATCTGTAAAGAGCACTCAAATCCACTGCCCACCACAGCTCTGCCATTTAGCCCAAAACACTTCACACCCTCTTAAGGATATAAACGTTATTGTTGGAAGACCTATAAATGAAATGTGATCCAACGGTCAGGGTGAAACCATGATCTGTCTTTAACATCAGACCTTTCTTCTTTTAAGATTTATTTAACGGCCTGAAACATTATGTATTTATGGGAAACATTTGCAGAAACCTCAGGAATCTGGCCTCTCATGATTAAGACATTTCCATAAAATTCCATCGGTATAGATGCAGCTGCAATGCATATACAGAAGTAAAATGCAGAAGTGCAGCATTTTTTATAAAAAAAAACTATATAATAGCAATTTAAGACAGATCCCTCTATATTTCAAATGCATATTTTCTGCTTTATTGAAGTACGCTCATTAGGAGCAATTGCCATCTGCACATAGAGCTACCCAGTGGCTGGGATAATTGTACTGCTAATTGTCATGTGGTGTCTGCTGGTTGCCAAGAATACAGTGCCACGTGGCCGTGTGTCTTGGGGTTTGTCTCTGGCCTTGATAACTTGATGGGGAAGATGGAAGGGCATTGGTCTCCTCCAATTGAATTAAACAGTAAATAATGTTCCTGTTTTTGTCACGATTTACGGTTTGTAAGTAGTCCCCATTTGGGGTTTATCTTGAAGCCTTTTCTCTCTCGCACAACTCTACCGCTCTGTCTCTCTTAGCAGTCTCACACACAAACACATATACACACACACTGAGACACACACACACACACAGGAAAGAAACAGTCTATTTTATGCTCTACAGATGAAACGCATTAGCGAATGCATGGCAAGGGACACTGAGGGAGGGGCAAAAAGGCCCCTTCAGTTCCAACGACATCAGCATTTTTTCGCAAATTTGCAATTAGTCTTAAGGGCCAGTGTAAATTAGGTCTCCTGACAAATGAGCTACGGGGACAGGACATGAAGTTTCAATAAATCTGAGGGGCTGCTCAGGGCATTGGTGTCCTCTTACTCTAGCATCAAGAAAGAGTCCCAGCAGACGGCAGGGGGAGATACATGGAATAAGCCCAAAGAGTTCTCACCACAGGGATTCATACCCCCAAACTTATGCCTCTCCCCTCTGAAAGCTCCACGAGGGAGACCACTGCAAAGAGAAGAAAAGTATTTCATGATGGAGATGTGAGAAGGGGATGGGTCTCGAAAGCCCTGATAAGGAGTCTCTAAAGTGGGTAAACTAGCTCTGGTGCCTGTGTCTACACTCATAACTTCATGGCTGAGACCACTTTACGCTGAGACACAGAGTGAGAGTGCCGTGGTCCCATTCAGGGGAGTCTAGAGTTGCGTCTCATCAGTGTTTAAACATATTAGAGCGGGGCCTGCGCTGTTGCTGATTTGATCTGCTGCCTCGGAGAGAAGACGTAAAATATAAGGTTTTACTTTTTAAAGACTGTGCAGTTCTCTCACCATGGTTATTGATGATGAATCAGCTTACACATTTGGCCATTGCACAGGAGGCCTTCTGGACAAGTATGACAGTTAATGGAGTTGGCTGAGGAAGCTCGAGCAAGGATCAGGTTCAAACGGATTCCAAGTTACAGTCCGTTTAATCCAATTGGACAAAATAACACGCCACAATAAAGTGCTGCTTAAGGTCGAGAAATGCGTTTAAACGAGAGGCAAACTGATGACAAAGCGAGGGAATGTAGGATGGGACCGTGAATAGCATTAAAGCCCCATTTGTCTGCATTACCTGTATGGATGAGAGTTGAGACTTCCATGAGAAGGAACAGTGATGGGAGAGAACAATAATGTGGTTGCAGGAGGGACTGCTTACTAGGTTACACACAGATGAAGCCCAAGATTGAATTGGGACACTTGGAAAGTACAGATGGAGACATCTGCCTCATGTTACAGCGTGATGCGTACAGTATCACATTATGTGACCATGTACTGTCTATTAGATCGGTTTCATGGCGCTGGAGAAGGAGCGGTAGCAGTGCCTCAAGCATCGGGACTACTAAACAACATACCGGTGGTTTTGTCAGGCATTTAAAGTAACATCTTATCTGATTCAGCGCTTAGAATAGGAAACCATTCAAGTCAAGTTCCTGCATTAAATTCATTAGAATTTTGCACAGTTCAGCTGAATTCTTTTTTTTTGTCAGCTCACACTTGCGTTATTTACCATGTGAACGGGAAATGAGAACACTTTCTTGGAGTTGTGGGCTCACTCGGCCTCGCCCAACACTGAATGTGTTTGTAACTTTGCTTAGATTGTTCGGCATCCCATCAGTTTCTGGGTAATGGAAGTGGACTGTGAAATACTCCAACGACGCATCTGCTCCGGTGCTTCTTGATACCCCACTACCATCAAACAGAAGTGCAAATGTCCACGAATCAACACAAACACCATTATCCAATCATATTAAAGTCATCATACATAGCTATCGTAAATAGATCCAGATTATCCTCAGCCGTAACAAATTTTTAATCTACAACAAATGCAGCAACACGACAATAAAATGTCCAAACATGTGCAGCAGAAGATTTTGTTACATTCAGGGGAAAAGTGGGACACGTTATTCAGAATCTGAACAAAGGGAAGCAACAGGGGAGGCCGGTAGTGAGATGAGAGGAAACATGGGGACAATATGTTGAATCAAAGATAAGTATGTTCTTCCTCTCCAGAGTAAATTATCTGCAGACCTGCACTTCTTGGCTGCCGCTGAGCCGGTTGCGTTTTGCAGACACTATTGACACAAAGCAAAGCTGATAATTAAATTACATGTGCTGTGGCAGTCCTGAGATACTTCAAATTATTAGCACATGTAGGGGGAGGAAGGATGCAGTCGCAAGAGCCAGCGTGCACTCTCAGATCAAGTTTGCAGGATTCTTTGTGTCTATCATGGGCTATATAAAGCTCAGTGACAAACAGAGTGTTAATGATGGTGGTGTAAAACAGAAAGGAAGCTGGTGATTTCAGTAAGCCTGCCCACTGAGACGCTGACATCCTTCCTGGACTCGGTCCCACGCATCACTTTCAGGAGGGAGAAATAAAAGAGGGAAGGGAAAAGATCAAGAGTTTTCCAGTTTGGCGTCTGCCCATCCATTACGACTATAAAGGCGTTCACACAATTCCTTTGATGCGCATCACTGATACGTGCTTCGGGGGCTTGTACTGCTTGCATGGGAACAGTCTATCTCAGTGACAGCTACACAAGCACTAGCACACATGAGCACGCACAACCACACACACACACACACGCACACACACAAACAATACACATTTAGTTAGGCAGCTGCTTAAAAACATTACACCTCGTTTGATGTGCTGATAGAAAAGGTTTCCAGAGAGTGAATGTCATCGGTGGATCCGTACGGTGTTGTGTCCTCTGAATTTACAAAAGACATTTAAATGCAACTAACAGTGGATTTCTGCAGCACGTTAACCTGCAGCTTAGGGATGAACTCTCTCTCTCCGACTGCGGGCTCCCAGTCCAGTCCCTGTCCTAATTGAGTCAGCTCTCCTCTGCTGCTTGGACCTTATCGTATCACGCTTTATAATTGACCTGCGCTGCTTCATAAGACAATGCGCCAGGAGCTTGACAAAAGTTATTAATTTTCACTTTGTCCAAGGCTCTGTCCCAATTAGGTCCCCTGGCTGGGGCCGACAGGGCGGCTAACGTGATTACAGGACAAGCTTATTAGTGTGCAGCAGCATCGAGGAGCGGGAGGAAGACCCTAAATGAGAACACACAATGTCGTGGGCGATCACTAGAAGGCACACTAGGATTGTTCTCTTTTGACACATACTACTCACCATATTGAACGATTTGAGATGTATCCTGTTCCTATAACGTAATCAATCGATTACTATATTTGACTCAAATCATTAGACGGAACTTAAAGTTAGGAGACGCTTGGTGGATTCTTTGTTTATCCGTTTTGATTTCAACACATTGCTATTTCTTAGTCTACCCGGTCCTTTCCAAAGGTGAGCAGCTGTGCGCTCGGCTCCATTGAGGCGGTAGTCACAGTGAGGCGAGGGTTTGGTTAAGGAGAAACCAAGCGAGCCAGTGCTCAGTGAAAGTTCCCCAGATGCCAGGAGCAGTGGCATCAATCCAGCCCTGACTCGCAGCCAAATCACTCTCAACTGGGAAATGAGTGGACAAGCTGAAAGGGAACCAATCGTACCCAATTAAGTATAATTGCCCCAAGTCCATCACAGTTCGGTCTGAAGCTTATACTTTTGTTTTCTCCACCACCTCAAACACAGGGGACCAAATGAAAATAGTAGCTACCAAATTCGACAACACAAAAATACAGAATAAAATGATGGACTTTGCTGTTCTGTTCGGCTTCATCCACTTTTTCACGTATGGTCTCTATATGTCCGTAAAGTGCACGAAAAATTAAGATATTTTCAACATCAAGGATTTCAGCACATTTTGGTTCCTCGAGCGTCCCAAAAAGTAGCTGATGCTACTTCTTAAAGAAAAGTCACAGCGGCAGCAGCATGTATTCTGAGCCCCCTTTCAAGTTCAGTTACAGAGCTGTCATGTTCAATCAAACGAGCATTAAGACAGGGGAAAATGTGAAGCCTGCTTGTTGAAAAGAGAGAAATAAAGGAGTAAATCTTTAGATGGCAACTTGAATAGCCCGGAGTGGAAAATTACTAGCGCACCACCATGCCCGTGGGGGCCGTTTTAATGACAGCTCCCGAAGATTGGCTTCACCCACCACGATTAAGGTTACCCTTCATGATCAGAGGCAGAGCAAAACAAACAGTTAGTCCAGGGAAACAAGAGAGAGGTTTCACACAAAGACACCTGCCCACTCAGCAACTCCTCGTACGGTTTAAACCGTGGGGGCTCGCCTGTAGCTACCTGGCTAACAAGCCCAAAGTCCTGTGAATGATCGAGGAGTGACAGCGGCCTGGCAAGCTACCTCTCTCTGATTAATATTTCATCTTGGAACTATGGCCCTAAGATGTATCATAGTTGTCTGAGTCTTAGATGACTTAGTGCTGAGACTACAAAACGAGGGACTTCAACACTATTTAAAATCCGTCTCTTGCAACTTTCTTTGACAGCACGTCAAATGTTTTCACCAACAAAGAAAACTTATTTTGCTGCGGTGGTCAATGTTTAAATCTGATGGTCATAACTCGTATTCATTGAGTTTTTAACCAGCTGTATGTATTTAAAATGTAAAAATTGTAGAGGTATGTCCATATCATTGTATTAATATAATAAAAACAAAAAACAACTGAATAAGTATTGTGGAGACATAGAAATTACAAATTCAACCCATTTCCAATTTGACTGAAGATTTTGGGCCACAAATGTCACGTCTGGAAACGACTCTGCCCTTTGCTCATTCATCATTGGAGGTTTACTGGCAGAACTCTCGAGGTAAATATTTCTCTTATCAGATTTTCCTGGCAAGCATGTCTGGTATATATCGAACAATTTATCATATCCATTTACAGCACAACATAATGAGGCATAATAAACAAGGCGAACCGTCATTTGATTATTTTCACTTTGTGGAAAAATACATTTCTGAGGGTTCGAAAATATGTCCTGTTCAGGGACGCTGCGGTGAATACTGCGTCTCTGTTTAGTGTCCTGGCCTGGCTGGAAAGAAATTTGATTAAATGAGTGTGAAACCAAAAGCACTGACACACGTGTCTGAGCTCCGCCGGGTGTGTGCCATTACCTGGTGGTCTCAAAATGTGTTTTTCATTCTCAGACGTGGGACGGGTGTTTGTAAAGTAGGAAGTGAAGATTTTTTATCCCCAAATGTTTTATGAAAATATTTAGTCACTTGGAGAAAATGAGAAGACAAGGATGCACAATCAATAAGCAGCAAAGGCAAAGTCCAATTATGTAAAAGTGTAAATTATAGAGTTGGTGTGATGCCAGGGACATGGACACTATTGCTCTCTTACTCATACGCTCTCTCTTTCTCTCTCTCTCTCTCTCTCTCTCTCTCTCAAATACACACAGAAGCAACCAAGAAGAAAATATGAAATTCTAATGTTTTGTGCCACAAGCTATTTCAAGTGCAGTGCGACTACATAGTGTACTGCACATGTGAGACCGTATTCAAATTTGGAGTCTTCAGCATTGGGGCTCACATTTCTGCTGAAGGTTTATGAAAAATGCATCTATTAATTCATTATTTCGATTGAACCTGTATTATAAAACCCAACAGTGAAACACAACAGTGATTCTGTCTGCCTCAAGTTTCTATTTCCATAATTTAATTGAGGTCACAAAAGCAGCTTTGAAGAAAGTCAAAAGTTATGGGGCAAAAGCTTTGCCATATGTTTGCATTGACCTTTAATTTTGTGAAATATGTGTTACACAATCCTCAGCTTCCATGGGTCAACCTCAATGATTATTCACAGCAAAAAACTAGCAGCTGTTGACTCTGACAGCCACATTCCTCTCTAGCCTCCTGCGTTTCAATTTGTCTTACAGCAAAAAGCCCTTCCGTTTTTAAATACCAAGCAGGGCTTTTTCCCACACAGGTCCTGTTGAGGTGAAGAATCCCACTCCTGCCACCACAACAGCAGATACGCCAGGGTCTTCAGAGAGGTTAAAACATTCTGCCGATGTTGGAGGAGGAGAGATGAAGAGAGGGGGGAGGGAGGAGGAGAGGGTCTCTCTGACATTCAGAAAACAGTCCCTCTCAGCGTTTGCCCCAGCCTCTGCTGCAAAGAAAAAACACGTGAATTCCTAACAGTGAGTGCCAGGTGGTCACAAGATGAATTCATCGGGGCAATGCATAACGCAAAAGGCAGAGATTATCACATTGCAGCAGCCCTAGGGCCATGGCAGCGCAGGCTGATTGGAGACATGGAAGGAGGCCCAAGAGAGGCGCTGGTCTTCCCTCTGGCCAGCGGAGAGGTGTCGGTCCAGTCCTGGGAGAGATGGAGGAGTAAGGGAGAGAGGAGGGAGGGGGTGGGTGGTTCAGAGGGATGGTTCACCTCGCTACAGGCAGTCCTCCCATTGGGGCAGGAGCAGGCTAGGAGAGGCCTGAAGGCCACACACACACACACACACACACACACACACACACACACACACACACACACACACACACACACACACACACACACACACACACACACCATCACTCTGCTTTTCATAAGACACAAACATACAATGATCTTTTCTTCCAGATCCTCTGGAAGATTTTTTCTAGTCATGGGACTTGCAGTCCCAAAAAGATAAGGGTTAATATCAAACAATAGTGCTTGTGTGCTTTGCCACTGTAACCCTGCATTGTTGAATAGTTAAGTCTGAGTACTGGTAACTGTGTGTGTGTTTGTGCGTGTGTGTGTGTGTGTGTGTGTGTGTGTGTGTGTGTGTGTGTGTGTGTGTGTGTGTGTGTGTGTCTGTCAAAGGTGATGGAAATCAAGAATCCTCTTCACTGTCCAACAATACACTGTAGAAACAGATACTGTTGTCATTCAAGAGCTCATCAAAATGGTCATTTGGGAGATATGTAAAATCTAAAAGGCATCCAAACTCTGTCAGGGTGAGAATAAGATTTGTGGTTATCTGCAGGGAAGAGGCTTTTTGTGCAAAGAGTCAAACTGTTTCAAATTCATATATCGAATGTTGTCCATGATAGCCCGTGGTAAATGGTTGCTTGTCAGTCATTTTATATTAACAGTACATGATTTGTAATGTGCCATCTTAACATTTGTTTCAGCAGACACCAGCTCCAATGAGCTGTGTGCAAACTGCACAGTAAAAGCATTCCTCAATGTACAGAGATTCAATTACTATGTATTTTCTGTGACAACATATTTTTTCTTTATTTCGTGCAAAATGATGATGTCAAGATTGAAGACAAAACAAACCTTAACCTGAAAGATAATATACAAAAAGCATATGGGTCATCTGTATCTTCCATATAGATGTAATGTAATGTTTAGCGCACACATATGTGATTTGACGACATGCAAAAACAGCACTGCATTATGAATGTAGAGGGAATTATAAATATTCTATTTACACATCTACTACGTCCCCCATATATATGGAGAAATAAGTAACATACACAATCTATTTGCCCCAACAAAAAACATCTTACTAGGCTCTACCATTTACAGTATGCAGATTTGATACGCAACTTAAAGCCACTTTGTCAGGTTTTATGTGGTTATGGCATTTTTGAAAATGTGAGAATGGATGAATTTAATTAGTAATTTATTTAATTATTAATCAGTAAAAATAAGCTGGTCTTATTTGAATATATGTTTTGACCTATAATCTTAATATTAAATTAATTGTGTTTGTGAATGCAACAAAAAATAAACATATTCACAATAGTCGCAGGGTCAAATTCACCAGATTTTATTAGCCTGTAAGTTATTGTCATTAACTAATATAAAAACATTTATTTTGAAATTCAGGCCAATTCCAAGAAAGATTGTATTCTCTTTTTCTCTAAATGGTTGATTTCTCAGTTTTTTTTATTTATATGAAGGATCATTAGGTACCATAACTGAAGTGATGTTTAAGACATACAGTAATGACTACCCAAATAATCTGATTATAAAATAGCTTAGGTTATAAAAAGGAATATGATTTTAAAACACCTCTTTTTCTTATCTGTTGTGACCGTTCATTGTTGTTATTTGAGGCCATCAAATCCCACATTATGCATACTTCACATGCACGGTTACAGCGCACAATGGTAAACAAATCAATGTGGCAAGTGTGCCTCTTAAATATCCAATATGCATAGAACATACCATCATCAGTTATAAAAGCAAAAAGCAAACAAAAGCTGACCTAAGCGACTGACCTTTTCAAAGCAATAATCAAATCCACCAGTTATTTGTATGTCGCTGACACTTCCACCTTGTGTTGTTCACCTTTCTGCCTGTGTTCCTTTCCCTTTTCTTATTCTACATAAATTATTGACTGGCTAATTTGGTCTGCTGGCCCTGTGAGACACTGCAGCATCGGCATGACAGCTTTATCTATTCAACTGAGCCCAATGACAGCCTTGTTCCGGCTGCGTGTGTGTGCACGTGTCTGTGAGTGCACGTGTATAGTGCCTGTTCATGCATGTGTGTGTGTGTGTGTGTGTGTGTGTGTGTGTGTGTGTGTGTGTGTGTGTGTGTGTGTGTGTGTGTGTGTGTGTGTTGGTGTGCGTGCATGTGTGTCATGTGTCGGTGTGTCGGTGTTGCAAGTGGGGTTGTGGGGTTGTGGGGGGGGGGGGTCAGGCTCATTCTCAGTTGCATTAGCACAGGAGCAGGACTGGGACACATCAACATCTTAATCAATATGCGAGAGTCAATTACTGAGGAAGCGCGTGCTTAAGCAAGATCTGATTATTGGGTTCATGTTCAGTCCACCAAATGGACCGAATCAATGCGATGTGATATGTGCTATAGCCCCCCTAACACACACACACACACACACACACACTCTCATCCCTCCTTCTCTCGCCTCTCCTGTCACCGTGCTCCCTCTCCACCCGCTGTCCCCCACCCTATCACATTCCTCATGGACACTTGAGGAAAGGAAAGGAGGCTGATCAAAGTGACAAAGGGGAAGGATTTATGCTGTGGTGCGGCATCCAACAGGACCGAGCTGAACTGGTCCAGAAAGTGTATTAAGATGAAAAGGCTGGCGGAGCTTCAAGCTCCCCAAAGACCCTTTTAAATAAGTCATATTTAGGCAAGATTTATGAAGATGGGAGAGAGTAAAAAAGCAGAAAAGAGGATATTTGAATGTGCTCGCTCCTCTCGACTAAACCAAAGCACACTTTATGGTGAAAGTGGGTTTCAACACAAAGACGTTGTGGAGATTCACTGCAAACTTAATCACACCTTTTTTTTGTATCGTTTCAACTGTGAATTTTGTTTCAACTGTGGATTGGAATATGTCTTCTTTTGATGCTTCTTTGGAGCGTAGTGGTTTCTGTTACTTTTCATCATGTCATTCCAAACGCGTTGTAATGATATCTAGCATTCTGCAACTCCTCTCAACCACCCCAGTTCAATAAGGAGCGAAACACCAGTGCGCAGAGATCCGCCGTTCACAGCAGTACTTACAGGGGCTTTGTCTTTGTGTTTTAGATATCGGTGGGTGTGTTTCTTTTCTCTTTTCAACATTCGGCTGTCATATTTGCTTTGATTGAGGATTCCGTTTGGCATGCTGCTCCTGTCCAGAGTCCGTCAACCCATCAAAACGGATCACACAGTGGGTTCGCCGCACTTCCTCAGAGAGACATCCTTGCCACACCTCAGGCCTCTCCTCGGCCCGGAACACCACCTGATTGCCGGACCACTCCTATATTTACATGACTGAAACAATTTCACCTGGAACACTGAGGACACAACAAAGAAAAGAGTGAGGGAAAAAAAGAGTGCAATGAGAAGCTGGGTGGTAGGGAAAGGACCAACAAGGCAAGAAATCAATAGCTCAGAGATTTTTTAACTAAGGTTTTTTTTTCCTCTCACTCTCTGCCTTTTTTTTATCTCGTAAGCTGCCAAACATCACCAGTGAAACTTGCACGAGGCAGTTGTTGCCAGAGGGTGAATCATAGCAATATTGATTTGATTATGTAAAAGCTCGGTGGAACCTCAAGCCAGATGCAGAAATAACTCCTCACCTAGGTCCTGTGGGAGAGTACATACACTGGTTTGGAGGAAAAAGAGAGAGACAGAGCGTAGAGAATGATAAAAGAAAAAAAAGAATATATATATATATATATATATATATATATATATATATATATATATATATATATATATTCTTTTATATATATTTATGTATATATATATATAAATATATTTGAGGATAAAAGCATAATTACTGCCCTTATAGCTCAAATTAATTTCATACTTTCCAAATGGCTTTTCCTTGTGTGGCTCCCTGCCTCCTGTTCTGTAGTCTTGCTGAAGGATAATTAAAACTGCTCTACTATACTGAATTAGGAGCTGACAGTTATGAACTCTGCAGAAGAATAGGCAGCGTGCTACCTTAGTTGATCAGATTTGTGTGTGTGTGTGTGTGTGTGTGTGTGTGTGTGTGTGTGTATGTGTGTGTGAGAGAGTGTTACGGCTGATAGAAAAGAAGGCAAAAGAAAAGGCAGAGCGTCCTTGGATTCTGATCTATGGCACCCTCTTCTGGACCCACTATCTCTGACTTTCCTCTCCACAGAGAACACAACAAAACGTAATGGTCTTCAATACTTTTATTGTGCTTTATGTTGAAATGAGTTCAATATAATTCTCTTTTTTTCTTTTAAAGAGAAAAATAATGTTCTGACCAAGGCACACATTTATCTCATATAATGTGCAGTGTACTCTTTCAGTGCAACAACATTTTTGTAAGCATGACCATGAATTTGCTGTTCAATAAAAAAAAAAAAGGACCTAACATTTTACAGACAAAAAGTCTAAAATTAAAATAGAGTTATAAAGGGCTTTGAACGATTAAGGAACTCCCATACAGGATTTGGCAACTAATTGCTGGCGTACATAAGGCTAGGTTAGACGAAAAAACGCTCCTGGGCAACCACTAATTGGGCCACCTTTTTTTATAGTGATGGGAGCCAGTGATCCAGCGGTCTGTCTATAACTGCCCTAAATTATGATTCCTGGAATCATAATTTCCTGGACTGGAACATTGTGGTCAGCTCTCATAATTGGCCTAGGCTGGTATCTCATGTAAAATACTAATCAGATCACATGAGTGGTGGGAGTGTCTTTAAAGGGAGATGGGGTTTCACAGAATCTATTTGAGCGTGTGATTAGGTGGGTATAAAATGGGCCGGAATAACAGACTGGACTGTATACCTACCCTTGCCTTTCTTCCCCTTCCTGAGCATTTTACTCGTCTGGACTTCCTGTGAATATTAGAAAGCATCTGTGCTTGTTGGAAGTGTAATGCAAAGCAGAAAGGTCTGAAATGCTATTGTATGTTATTGTCCTGCATATACAAGAGAGTAACGAGGCACAGACACAAACAATCTGCTGTTACTTCCACTGTTAAAAAAAAGTAATGGTTATTTTGAAAACCTTTAAGAAAGAAAATAGATTATTTCAGACTTTTTCAAGTGTTTATTTTTGGAAAATAATTTCAGAGTTCAGTTTCATGGACACGCCATCATTTCAGAGGTCGAAGTGAATTATTACACACCGCTTCACAGTACAAAATCTTTTTCTTTTACTCTTTGGTGTACCGTGACTTTTCTTGTACACTGGCACTTCTCACAGGCGGCCGGTCCTGTATGCCCTGAGTGCATCCACCATCACATGCATGACACTACTTTTATACCAACAACGCAATATGTAAACATGTGGCTTGGACTTAAGCCTGCATGGCCTTAAGTGTAACTGTGAGGATCAAAGCTTGCACGTGGTTCATATTCATCTAGTCTTGTTTGCAATGCAGGACAGGGGCGTAACGATTCTTTTATTCATTGTAGGAATGTAATATAATAACGATTTGCTGACAACGGCTGATGAACATGGTGCCACAGAGTATAATAATAAAATGAGGCCAACAGCATAATGAGTAAGAAGATCTCAACCAATAATAATACATATTAATTGTATAGTGCTTTAAAAGGAACTCAAAGGCACATTACAAAGTAAAAACGGAAACAATAAGAGCAATGAAACTATAACTGATCAACATTACACACAAAATATTTTATTAATGCCGAGGAGGAGAATTTGGTTCACAGTTTGGCTTATTTTGACTTTCAATTAATACTGTAAACCAAAAACAAAATCTAAATTATTTTTGTCAAACATTTCTGCAGGGCTTCTTTATTCTAAAGATATCTTAATTTTTTTATTTTTAAAAGACAATTGGAAAAGTCAGTAATTTAAACTGTGTTTGTCAACAATTAAATTTCTCCCTCATTCTGGATGATTAGCTATTAATGTGATTTAGTGTGAAGGAATGCATGGTTTCATAGCTAACTGGTATCGACTGGTTTAAGGGTAAACATCAATTCCAGATGCACATAATCATATTACCAGGATAATCAGCAATGATTTTTACTTGGATCAAGACAATAGAAAAAGGTTGCATGCCTGCAAATACAATAAAAAAGCATTTTAACCATGAGAAACAGTGTGGAGGGGGAAGCTGAAGGACAGATTTAACTTTGAGGTTTGTAGAAAAGAAATATAAAAATCTTCCTCTGTTCAAGCTGATAATAATGCTAAGTCTCCTCGCTCTAATGTATCTATTACTGTATTTACCTCCTGTAGCAGCGACTTTTTGCTATTGCTTGATAATAAAATTGCAGCTCTTAATTAAGGTCTGTTTCAGTGAGAAGCCTCGCTCCAGTAAGCCCCCTCTTCAGAACAGGGATAATTCCCATTCATTTGGAGGATCTCTTAATGATCACTCCCACACCGGACCCAACCTCCAAATAATACCATGCCTCAATCAGCATATTCCACAATCAATTCTAAATGGATTTCTTTTGCTGCTGATTACTTTAATAACTTCAACGTATCTATTAGCAAATGGGCATGTGAATTCTTTGTGATGATTATCATTTAGCTATGAAAGGGGAGGGGTGTAATTGAATTAGAGTCCAATATTGCCTTGCTCAATTATGGTTCATGTTCCTTTCTATTATCTAAATTATTGTTTTAATATAGTCAAAAAATTAGAAAAATTACTGACAGATTACAATGTCAGATTGTGTTGTTTTTGCTGCTTTGCCCACAAAGAAAAGACCACTTTAATGTGCAATGCGAACCAATCTCTAATTACATCAGTGGTGCTCCTAAGATTTGAGCTCCGCGAGGGCTCGCACACACCGGTGGGTACAGACTGTTCTAATGAGTTTCGTACACAGGGTATGGACATATTTTACAAGAAGCTGAAACCTAGGCGGGAGAAAAATCTTGGATGTAATCCCACCCACCCAACTCAGACGTGTTACAGCCTCTTAATACACATTTAACACATCAAAAAAGGGTTCTCAGTGTTTAAATTAAGTGTTTCAAAATCAAGAGTTGATGCTGGATTTGATTATTATTGGTGTGATATTTCAATGCAAGCTTTACACAATTTTCATATATTGATGACACAACACCAACTTTCAGATCAATGAAGGCCTTTAAATAAAAAAATGAGAAATCATTGTCACTTTACGCAAGGCATTTCTTTACATCATGGTGCGAGCCTTTAGACACCAGAAAAGGCTCGACACGACAACAAAGTGATCTGCTGAAATCTAACAATGTCTAACGTTATTGTCAATGTCTGAACTTTCAGAAGTGGTGAAAATGACATCACTTCACAGTTGCCAAGTTACTAGAAAGAGACACTTACTGAGGGCTCAATATGAATGCATTAACTCCACCACATACAAACACAGGAGCTGCATTCGTCATTTTTTCTGACATAAAATTTTTCAGTGTCATAAAATGTGGATTTGTCATGGCGCGTACTGATTTATCAGGAGACCATCATTCATAATTCTTAATGTTCGCCCTCTGTCTGCCTATCCAGCAATGTTAATGTTGTTTAAATGCCCAATGGAGCTGCACTACACCAGATAGCATCCATCTCCACCAATCAGTCAATCAGTACCTGGGCGAGCCCCAGAGAGCCTCTGGATTAGGTCAGCTAGGATGCTCTCTGGTCTGGTTAGTGGATTAAGCCCCTCTCTCAAAAGGCTCACATGCAGGAAAAGTAGCATAGCTGAAAGTAGAGTTTCCTCTGTGCAACGCATTTGTGGCTTGTGGCCTCCAATGTGTTCTTAATTCCTTTGGACATACATAATTGTTGTACTGTTGGCTAACTGTGGTTGCGTCCTGTTGGGAGGCTGTGTTGTGTTATACTTCGTCACAGAAAAGAAAAATTGGATTTAAAAATGCTGCTCTTGGACGAAGTAGTCCTGTCTAACCCTTGAACCTGATCTGTTATCATTTCTGAGATCCTTACCATACGAACTCACATGTTATCCCGTCTACGTCACTTAACTGTGGAATAAACAATTCTTGTCATGAAGCCACTTGGCTTTCTGACAACGGTCAATTTGTACCATTTATGAGTATAGCATCTTCAAGAACCTTATTGTCTACTGCTCAACTTATCATGAGCTTTGTGGAGAACCCTGGGAGCAGAGGGTTTCTCGATAGGACACACATTTCTTTTGGGGAAACTCATGGGGTCATTGAAGGTGCACAGGCTTTTTCCCCTGACGCATGAATACAGAAATTAAAAACACTGCAAGGAAAAACAAGCAAACGCTGCAATTAAAGCCCAATTCTCCTCATATAAAGCAAAATAAAAGCACTGTACAAATGGCAATAAACTGTGGATAATGACCTCAGGATGCCAAAGTAATATTTCTTCTCCCCTTTTTAATTGTAGTTGTATTCGCCCTCACCGTTTCATGTTATGGGGTCGGGCTTTTTAAACTTTTCACAGCTGTATGGAATGGAAGGGGACAGCATCCCGAGGCGCTTTCAGGCCCTGGTGAGGGGAGTCACCGTGCCAGCTCCCAAGACTTGGATTCATTAGCCGCTTTAGCAGCGCAAACATTACCTTAAATGGTGAGGCCATGTGCTGGCAAGGACCCTCTCTCGCCTTGTTTCAATTACAAGGAATCAAACATTGCAGGTATGTTAGGCACAGGGTCTTTGTTGAAGGAGAGAAAGGGAGGGAGAAAATGGTTTGCAAAGCCCTTGCCCTCTTTCGCCTGAGAAAGGCGGCCTTGTCTTATTTGAAACTATTGTACAACAAAAGAAAGTAGTACTTTGGCAAATAGTTGTGTTTTCAGTAACAATGTGATTTCTTTTCTTTTTGTCTTTCACAAAGCTGTGCTAACTATTATATGCAGAGTTTTACAGTGAGGTCTTTTTGATTTTACATGACTTGTCAGCCTTGTTAAAACGTCTGAAAAGATTAGAGTTGGATTATACGTGTCACTCCCCACATGTATGTGTTTCATTATGAATCCCGGACTGATGCTCAATATGCAGAGCGGCATTCTGGCTGTTTGCATTGTTCTTGTGACTCCTGGAGTGCCCACAGCTGGTGCCAAGACACAGCCTTGAACCTTTTTTTCCCCACTAAACGGCTCTAATGTGCTCACACATCGACTAGGAGTCTTTACAGGTAATGAGGTCACTGCATTGGAAAGGGATAATGAAAACATGTTTATAATGTGACCCAACTGGAGGAAATTAGATGGTATGGCAAGTCGGCACAATAAAAAACAAGAAAACACACATTCACATAGAGGGTAAGGTGCAAAGCTGAGGTGTTCAAAACACATAAAAATGGCAGCCAGGTTTATGATATGGCGAGCCACTACAGCACATACAGTTATAGTAGTATGTGGGTGTTTGCACACCCAATCTAATGTAACAATCTGCACAACAAAGCACTCTGTTTGTCTTAAACGACCAGAGCTAAGATGCCCTATGAAGCAAGATGAAACAAATGAATAAAATGTATGTGTTGTACATTAACTTTTGGAATGAAGTACTCCATGATCATACCAAAATCAAGAACGCTCAAGCATCCAATCGGGTATCACTCTCCAATTGGTTGACGGGAGGTTAAACACAAGGTGTAAGAGAGGACCGCAAACGTTGTGCAAAATGTGCAGCTCTCCGCAAGCCTTTCCGCAGAAGTGTAAACTGGTATAAGCAGCCATTTTTTCGGGTTAGTGGGTGAAAAAACAAAATGATTACTGTCTCGTGGTCTTCTCTTGCCGACACATCAACTTAACGCATTCCAACACTTGATTGGGTAATAACATAACTCGCTCACAAGGCTGTCACTGATATTTACTTTTAAAATTGTGGCTATTACATAAATACTCTATATGAATATAAATAATCTATGTATTTTTATTCTATGTGGAGAAAACTACGACAAGAAACAAATCACATACATTTTCGGCTTTTATGTGGAAGTGCCGTAAAGATGAGAAAAGCTTAAGTCAAATCTGGCAGCAGTGCTGAGGATCCACATTTGTGAGTCCCTGCATTGCAGACAAATTCTGTACGACATTATATTCAAACGTGTTAATTTGATGTGAGCAAAGTACGGCTATGACACTGTTATAAAAGTGTATAGTGTCTTGTCAGCTCTTTAGCAACATCACTTATACCTCACCATGCCATCCAAAATCAATACAATATTTTTCTCCCAATAAATAATGTAGGCCAGAAAAAGGACCAAATGCACGCATCGACAGTTGGCTGCAATTAGGGGGCGGCGGCAGCAGTAACTGATGACAGTCCCTCCCTCCCTCCGGCTCACACGAGATCAGCAGAAAATGAAGACGCGGAGACCACTTTGTCACCGGCTGAGGGTGGACCTGGAAATGACTCCTAATGGAAAAAGGGCTCCCTGAGCCGCCACTGCATCTGCTGCTCCAAGCACTTTCTACGGGCCGATGGGCCAGCCCCAACCAGTTTCCAGCTCGCTTTATCTAAGCCTTTAATATTCTCTGGGCAGCCAGCAGCGACCGCGAGCTGAGGTCAGGAGGCAATGGTAGCTGAGTGTATGTGTTTGTCTGGTCTCTACATGTTTGAGTGGTGTGTGTGTGTGTGTGTGTGTGTGTGTGTGTGTGTGTGTGTGTGTGTGTGTGTGTGTGTGTGTGTGTGTGTGTGTGTGTGTGTGTGTGTGTGTGTGTGTGTGTGTGTGTGTGTGTCTGTGTGTGTGTGTCTGTGTGTCTGTGTGCGTGCGAGTGGACAATAGGATAAAACACTATTGATACCAGACTATTAAATTACGGGGAAATGATAAGAGTATACTGTTGTTATGTCAACACCAAACAACAGAAATGCTTTAGGAGGGCCAAGAATTTTAAAAAAATGAAGACTAAAAGATTAGCCATGCTGTGAGGCTGCAAAACTTATTAGCTACACACTAGAAAACCTAAAATATCCCTTATGTCCTTACTCTAGTTAGCAACAACATGGAAAGGTTGGTATCACTCTGTGCCAAAAAAACAACCTTATTGTTGTCTAAACCAAGTGGGTTTATCCTCTGCATCGTGGACTTAAATCAACTTTCATCATCCAGGATGCTAACATGCTAATGCTATATTGCAAGTTAACAAGTGAGTTAAACCCTCAAAGTGTGACACTACATGTCACCTAACCGATTTATTTACACCCATTCATGCACTGATGGTAGGAGCTACCATGCAAGGTGCCACCCAACTCATTCATACCCCACACATTCACCGAAGGCAAAGCCCGCGGGAGCAATTTGGGGTTAAGTGTCTTGCTCAAGGACACATCGACATGGACTAGCTCGAACCGCCGATCTTCTGGTTGAAGGACGACCCGCTCTACCTCCGAGCCACGGTCGCCCCTAAAGTGGGAATGGTCGATAACACAGCAGCGGTGTGTGTTCACTTCGTTATTACAGAATTTCCTCATTACACTAGTCCACAGTGCTGGGTATAGCAACATGATTAACGCTTAGCTTTTGCCTATGACCTAAGTGACTCTACTTCTCACTTGATTAATTACCTCAGTAAACATTGTTAAAATGAGTTTATGATCTGAATTGCTAGTTTCAAGTCTTTTTTAATATCGCATAATGATAATTTAGAAAAGATTGTCCCATTTAAAGTAAAACAAGACGATTCTTTTGGGGCATGGCTACCTTCTGATTGAAAGTTGCTATCACTGTGTTTGCCACTCTGGGTGATTTTTTCTTACAACTTTAAACCTTTTACAGTGTGTTTTCAGTTCCTAAAACTTAATTCTAACCATTTTGGTACTTAGCTCCAGTTTCTTTTGTCATGTGTGGTTGCAAAAACCAAGGGTGCTGGGAGAACAATAACTAAACATTGGCTGCCATAAAACAAGATGGCTGCCTAAATACCGAAGTATGTCCACTTCTTATACCTCCACACATCAAAATCATGAATTTGGAGTGTAAAGAGTGTCATGTTAGCCTGCTATGTTGGCATTAACCTCAAACTACAGCTGGGTGTCACAGAAACATGATTAGTAGTTGTATAGGTAAAGTGAGTATTGGACATGTTTGATTTGCTGGTGGCTTTCGATAAAAAGTAAGGGATCAGCTAAATTACTAGGATTCATCTTCCGTCTCTCCCATATTTCATGACAATCCATAAGGACATTTTATTCTGGCTTTTGAACCAACAGGCCAACGAAGGTACACAAAAACCCACCAATGTTTCCAGCCCAAGAGCCATGGCACGAGCGGCAACAAATGAAGGTACTGCTGGATAAAACTGCTTCTGTCACTTGGGATGCCGTGTATACTTTTCCAGTTTTCAAGACATTTTATCTCACTCCTCTGGCTCCCAAGCATATTACTCTCAAAGGATTTTTTTTTTAGCTCTTCAATTACTTCAGGAAATTCAGCGAGAGATAAAAGTAAGTACGAAAACTGTCAGATTATGAGGTGTACTTGGATCACGCTACATTCTGGGACTAACTTTCTAAACGGGCTACGCTGAGGGGGGGACAGAGATAGTAGAACAGAGCCTCCCTTTGTGTCACTGTGCCCCGGACTGCAGGTGTCTCCAAGTGATGGAGAGGGCTCTGGGAAACATTTATATCTCAAATCCACTTTATCGACCGTGCCCCTGTCAGAGTGGAGCTAGCAGCAGTGGTTGGGGGGTTGGAGGAGAACAAGTGGCTCTTAGCACACATGCTGACACTGAAGGAGCCTCCAGCACTCACTCTTTAGCTGTGAGTCTGGAACCTCTTTATGGTGATTGTTTTATCAGCGTTCCTGTCTGTCCCCGGGGAGGCTGGGGCCCAAGGAGGATGACCCTCATTTTCTGAAAGCAAAGTGTTCAGTATTGATCAGTAGGAATGAGCAACCCGTGACATGGGTTAATTTACTGAACCTAGGAAGGTTCATTGTTTCCTGTCATTCCTGAACTCATTGCACTGACCTTTACCGCCCTGTCCTGCCAGGCGCAGTGTGTGTATGTACACATTGACACACACACCCCCACACGCACACACAACTTCACTGCTCACTGCAGAAAGAAAAAAAAAGTGAGACAGACTCATTGAAAAACAGACGGATAAAGACAAAAAAAAACAACACTTTAACACAATAAGGTAACTTTGTATTCACGAATGTATGAAAAAATGAATCTTTCAATAATTTGCAGAAAACCATTATTTTCTCCTCTGTCAGCTGAAAATGAATAAGGCTGAAGGGGGATAAATAGACCATTCTCAAGTCACACGTTTGAAACTATGGTAGACCTCATGCCCTGTGTTATGAAAACAAAATGTATTCCATAGATAATTCACTAAATATGTAATTTCCCATTCAATCCACTTTGAACTGAAAAGGGCTCAATACTTCTGCATCTTAAAGACAAGATATAATCAATACTAAACTCATAACCTGTGCACGGTGTATTGAGAATGACAAAGGTCAAAGGTGAATGTCTGTGGGTGAAAAGGCCAGTTTGGTTACATCAAAAGGTCAAAGCCTTAATGGGATGCTCAATTACGAAACTTATTAGGGGCATGGCCTAACAAGCAGACTACAAAGTGTGGGGTTATATCACTTTGAATTATGTAAACTGAAAATAAACAATAGAACAAAAGAGAGTAGATATGTTTTATGAAAGACCCCGAGCAAGATAGTGAAATGGAGGACGCATGTGAAATTTTTTGCTTCTTTTAGAAATTATTATTCTTGCCATATGACTTTCAAACTATGTGTATTAACAATTTACAACAAAAAATAAGATAAGATCATTTAATTTACAATTAAAATGATGTCAATGAATTGTTTTCCATTGCATAATTAAATTGGCAGCTATATTGATAATCAGTTGTTTAAACCAAATGTTCCCTATACTCAAATATTCTGCAACTGCTTCCTTATTAAGTTTAAATGTAGTCTTCCGTACTGGATCATTTACTAATTGTACTACAATTACGACAATATTAAACAAAGTAAAGAAAATAGAAATGATGGAGAAATCTGAACAATAAATACAGGATAATAATTCATATATGCAAAGCAGCAAAAGACAAACAGATTCAGCTCAAAGGCAACACTCACGAGGTGTCTCTGGATTCAGGATTTTCAAGCTTGCGTTGCCATGTTTGGTTAACATGGTGGTTAACTTTATTTATTTTGCTCATTTTATGCAGGATTCATCCAGCTCAGGATGCAGATGGGGAGGTAATAAATCCGTGAGGTGTCATCTCACTCCCCTCCCCTTTGCCTGGCATCTGCGAGTGCTATGCCACTTCTGATTAGTGCCGCCTTTCCCTCCCAGAAAGCCAGCAGACAGGAACAAACTGATTACTGCCCATCTTCAGGGGATTGGAGACACCTAACAGGAGGATTACATTAACATATTAACGGACGCCCCTCACCTGCAGCCCTCCTAATATCACTTCCATGCTCCTTTATTTTTTGGGGAGGGAGTGTGGTGCATTTCATCTTCAGATGGAGAGCAAATAAATAAAGAAAGATAGTGATTCCCTCTCTCTCCCAGGGTGCGCTATCTGTCATTGATGATAGGTGAAGAGGAGAGGGGCGCCTTTGAAGTTTTTAGACATAAAAGGAGCAAATAAACGCAAACACATCCTTTCAGCTACTCACATGAAATTAGGACCTGCTGAAGACGGGGGTAGGAAGCTGGCCTCCGCAGCCACACCTAATCACTCTGACGGCAGCAAAGACTTCAGTCTCTGCTCTACTGGGAACATCGGAATTAAGTATGAGGGGGGAAAAGTAAAGAAAAGTGCTTTAATCTGCCTCAGCTACTTCTCCACTGTTTTAAACAATGTTCAGCTCAAACAAAACAACAAACAACGGGCAGAAAAAGAGAAAAGTTTTGCCGCCCTGTGAAATAAATATGAGGAAACTTTGAATTGTTGACAGAAATGTAGATGAAGTTGACTCTGGCTGTGTCAACGTCAATGTTTGATATTTTCACTGTGGAAAAATCATACATGTGTTCTTATGAATCAATTACAAGGGTGAACGGGATAGTCCCTACAATGAACTACCTTAGAGCACACACAGAGTAACAGCACCGACAGTGATAGTTATCAGAACTGAAAGTGTGAGGGGGGCACTTTCCACATTATTATTTGAAGCACTGCTCCAGACAAAATGAGCTAACTGCCAAAAGAGATAAATGGATTTAGAGATTCAAAAGAATAGCGATTTAAAAATTAATGGCGGAAAGGATTTGCCTTCATGTTTCTACAACTTGTAAGCAGAACATGACTTATAAAGAGTCAAGAAGACAAATTGCTTTTAAGGATAAAGTGATGGTGAAAGGGAAAAAAACAAGCAGTGAATATTTAATAGGTACCACAGCCTCTTCACAAACAAATCAATATGGTGATAGTAAACATAAGGAGGCTCATACTGTGGCATGCAGGCTAGGAAAGGAGGGAGGACAGGTGTCAGCGGGCCCAGCCACATAGTTTAGGTTTATGTTGACATTTCTGAAGGTTAAAGGATTGTAACTGTCTACCTGTGTCAATCACTCTGCTCAAAGGTCACATCTAGTCTATTTTTCATTAATTATAACCTCAGATGTCTTCAGAATGCACAGACACCCAACAATCACAACTCCCTAAACAACGGCCACTGAAAGGTTGTAAGAGAGGAATACATACATAAATTTATAATTCAACATTCCTACCGAAGGCTTGGTTAGATTGGATTTCAGGCTGATGATTCATATTTGCTCTCTATAAGGACAGTGATCACCCTTTCTATGTGTACTAATATTATAACACATCAGTACTTAAAAGGAGTGGTTCATAATATCGTACTGATCAGAATCACAGCATCCCGTCTCTTTCTCTGTGATCAGAGAAAGGTTGATTTTTCAACCGACTTGTAACTGACTTGTAATGGTCAACATGCCCAGAGCAGCATTTCATTCGTAGGACAGGGTGCATAAGGCTCGGCAGGCCGTGCGATAGTCTGACGAGTCATCCATCTCCATCAGTAAACACTTAAAGAAAGCCAAAGATGACTGCAAACTTTGTCATAGTGGCTCATTAATGACGTTATCCAGGGCGCTTTCTGGGACCTCTGGAGAACTTTAAGTGGAGCAATCAACCAAGTTATGCTGATATATGGATTGCACTCTAAAAACAATTCTAGCAATTACATTACACACATGAAAAATGTAAATCTTTTAAAGGAAGGATGTTGGTGTGACAGGTTGTGACTGTAACCTGTTGCATCAGAAGGATGGTTGGCTGGGCTGATTTCAACAGTTGTAGAGACAGTGAAAGACGGACACTGAAGAGCCACAGGACAAAAGGGGGGGGGGCACTATTGTATTGCTCCTGGGCGTAAAAGGAGGTGTTCCAAGGTTAAAGTCAAGGACAAAACAGTCCCTTTTCAATAACTGTCACTGAAACGGAGAGCACAAACCCCCTGGGGGCAAACCAACTGCATTGCGTACGCAATGACATCACACAAAAGTAGTAGTGAGACAAAAATGACAACAAATAAATGCCATATCTGTGGTTTAACAACTTTTTTCTGATACGATTTTAAGCAAGTTGTTTTTTGCTAAACTATTTGTACTGGTACTATTTGCATATCTCATGTCATGTCCTCTTTAAGCTAGCCATAGTTGGCTTCATTTGTGTGGAGCAACCAGCAGAGACAAATGGAATTCCTCGACATACATTTGGGAGGGACTCCAGGATTCTCTGAATTGCACCGACATCCCCATTAAAAAGTGACAATATGTACATTTCAAGGCTTACATAATGGGGATGAGGTTTGTTTTCTCTGGACCAAATCACAATAATGACTGAGGATAGGACACGTTACCTGCAGTTATTAATTAAATTAGCAACTACGGTCTTAATTTGCATAGAAGTTTTCCATCGTGACTTGTATTGTCATAATTTCATGACATAAGCTATTTGTCAGACCTTAATTGACAGTATTGTGCTTTTGAATCTTGTTGTTGAGTCTATTTTGTTTGTGGCTGCATGAAAGTCAGACAAAACTCGTAAACAGATTAAGTAACCAACAAGAAACTAGAGGTCTTTATGAGTCCCGGGACCAAGGAATCTTAAGGAGTACTGCTACACCTGTTTTTGTGAAGAGCCTTGACCTCTTACACAAATCATTCGGCCTTTGTAATACTTCAAGGCATTTGAACAAAGTTGTAAAATTTACTGGGCGTTTATACAAGCTACTGTTTTTGTATCGCTGCTCTCATTTAGACTTCTGCTTTACTTGTTGTGGGCAGGCCTTGTGACCAGGGTTTTAGAGTTTGCTTGTCCATTACTTGGCCTGTCACCTTTGACCTCCTCTGGAGCACTAAATGCTTTTCTTGTCTTACCATGCGAAACAAGGCTGAAATAACAACGCTTCTTTTCCGCTCAGGGGGCATGTAAGAAAATGGCACACAACCTGAAGTGAACAATAGTATGTGCACTCAGAGCACCTCTCAGAGCATTCCCCGAGCAGGATGCTCCACTGCTGTGACCAAGCCCTAAAGTGTGCGCTGGACTCTTCCGAGGCATGAAATAATAATAACATCGCACTTCCGTCTCCCTGCCAGAGAGGAGGGGAGGAAAGTATATGAGGGCCTGCTATTGTCACCGCTCACTGGAGAGATACCAGTATCCCCGAGACTTTAATGGGAAAGACAATAGGGCTGGCCTAAAAAGGCTTCCCATTAAAATTTAATCAGGGACTTTTGTCTCTCAATATATGTGACGATATGTGTGTGTGTGTGTGTGTGTGTGTGTGTGTGTGTGTGTGTGTGTGTGTGTGTGTGTGTGTGTGTGTGTGTGTGTGTGTGTGTGTGCATGCGTGTGCATGTGTGTGTAATCGACTACAGGGACAGGTAACAGCACTCACAGCCCATCTTCATCTTCCCTCTCGTGTTGTTTGTTTCAAGTTCATCCCTTTCTTGTACCTTGGGAGAGTTATTTCATTTTCTCCCAGGTGTGTCACTATCCTCCTTTAACCACCCAACCACATGGCAACTGCTCGAAAAAATGTTAAGGGCAAATTGGATTAACACCACGGTCTATGGTCTGGGCACTTAACAAACACTGATGCACTTAAGGGGGCCCACAGAATGATTTGTGACTGAACAAAGAACTGGAGAGATGGAGCCTGGGCATGACCACAGGACTGGTGTAATATGTCATCTACCGGAAGAGCTATCAGCTCAGCCTACTGGAAAAGGAGTAAACTCCCAAGTGCTGAAGGTAAATTATATAGTGTCTAGTGATTCTCTCCTACTTTCGTAGCTGAGACGAACAGGTTTTTTCTTCACCACATCATTTTGCCTACGGAAGTACTAGAGAGTTAAAAGGAACTTCTCTTGTTTGCATTTTTGTATTATCTATTAGACGGACACTCATTTTGATTATGAAGCTAGACTGAGATGGAAACTTTTTTTATTTCATCGATAAAAGTTGCCTCCTTCTTGAATCTAGTGTTTTCCAAACCCTTTGATAATTAACAACTAAATGTATATATATATACACATTATATATATACACATTATATATACATTTTATATATATATATATATATATACACACATTATATATATATATATATATATATATATATATATATATATATATATATATACACACTTTTTTAGCATTATCCATTTTATTCTGTTGCAACCAGTGCAACAAATAAATAGTGGAGGTATTTGTATGAAGACCGTGTTGGTTTAAAATGTGTAGGCATGACCCCATTAAACCTTGAATACATTCTAACATTATGCAGCTGTGGCCTGTTGCATTTAAATTATTCTGAGAAAAAAAACAGTTTCTTACTTTCACCGTCTATGTATCACGTAGTAGGTGTGATTAGAGAATGCAGAATGGCATATGATTGTGTTTAACTGCTCATTATCTTTCTTTTGTTTTAAATAGATGATTAGAAGACATACCATATAAACAGCAGAGGGTTAAAGGATTAAAAAAAAGTGCTGTAAGACAACAGCTGCTAAAGTGAATTATTGATTCATTAACTGAGGTTCTGCACAAATACGGTTTTGTTTTACATAAATAGCCAATATGGAACGTGCCACTATTCACTGTCTTTAGCTCCATCTTTACTTATACTGTATTTCCTTCATACTTTTGAAAAGAAAATCCATTACTACATGCTCATAGGACCAGGCCATATCAGTTTGAACTGGTGACATTTCATGCCGAGGTTTAGCCATTGATTACCTCTCTATGCATTGTAATTGTTTCTTCAAGGTACTGTGATCCCGTGTGCAAGTGAAGTTCCACGTATGGATTTCTTTCCAATTAAGGTTGGAATTATTCACAAGGGGCTCACCCTTGACGGCACACAAACAATGACATAACATTGGAAAAACATTTTTGAACCGATCGATGATAAAGAACCAAATGATGTTGGCTGCATGATAAACAGCTCTCCTCCCTGGACCCTACCCCACCAGGCTCCTGAGATGTCGAATGTCGAGTCGAGTGACAAACACACATCCACACACATAAACACACCGCGAACAGGACTGATCTTGTAGTCTCAGAGCGCAGCACGTTCTGCAAGGGCTCTGCCCCACCTGGAGAGATGGAGAGCAAGCCAGTAGGGAGTCAAGACCTATGGGGAACACTGTTCCAAAGGAATGGCTTTATGGAAATGAGGGTTAAAGGGAGCATCGTCCGTCCTCTGATGGGGAGCCTATGAAGCGCTGACACATAGCCCCCCGCCACTCTCCAACATGAAACCATGTTATATGAGAGGGGGTCACCGTTCACCCTAATCACGGCCGTGACATGACATGCTGTAGGTTGCCCCTCAGTGTTAAATATTTATGTCAGCACCGCCGTATTGCCTTGATGGCTGTCAAGGCGTTGACACATGCTCTCTCTCTTTCTCTATCTCTCTCTCCTCCCGTTTCCATTAAAATGCAACAAAATATGAAAAACAGCAGAAAAACACAAAGGCATAAGCTTAAGGTAGACACTTGTATGTATCCATAACCGCGACTGCCTGTTAGATTTGACACTTCCCCGTACATGCAAAGGCATGCACTATTTTCAGATGCGTCTTTGCTACATTCACAACTCTACGCATCAGCGTGGGTGGATGGAAATATCCAATTGGGAACTGTCCCGAAGACTGTATGAAAATGATCTCACCAGACTCCTCGTAAGTTAGTCTTCTAATTAAAGTTTCCCCAGTTAAAGAACCAGTGTATCCAAAGCCAACGCGTGGCTTTGTGTCGTCTCTCGATTTTCTTACAACGTTTAGCTCAGAGTGATTTCACTCGCATGACCCGATGTAAAAGGTTTTGGGGGTGACTGAGATCACTGGAGACGGTGCTCTCCTCCTCTAGCCGTGGCGGCTCCCCCATGATAGGTGTCAAAGATATTCTAATGAATGTCAGAGTACATTTCAGGGGGCCATGCTCCGTACAAACCACTGGAGTGGCCCATCTTACGAGGCTGCCAACCCCCCTCCACCCAAAGCTCCCCATCACTCTCTTCATGTTCAAGAGGGTTAAGAAGATTAATCAATGTCAATGTCTTTTCCCTTTTGAAGCCAATAAGGTGCACACTGTCTGGCCATGCCCAACAGAACATCACTTTGTTCCGTCGCACAGCCGCCCCTTCGCCGCCCTCACTGACCCCCCAGCAGTCCCACTTGTCAAAGTCAAGGGGGCGTTTGGCGTGTGGTAGAGACTGGCCTTCCGGATAGTACTCAGCTCCGCCCTGCTTGACCTATTCTCTGATATTTGACCACTCGGTTGCAAGACACTTGCTCTTTCGAGCTGAAATGTCACTGGGGCATCTTGTCAGCTCACAGACACCTCGGCCTGACAAGCGATTTTACTTTGGTGTGCTACAAGGCAGAAAATACAGGGCCGGGGCCTTGACGCACACAAACTGTCAGCTGGCCAGCAGGGTTGCTTGATACTGACTCACTGGCCCAGTGTTAAACACAGGAATTAATTCTTTAAAAAAATAATCTGGGACTGGGTCATTACATCTATATCTGGAAAATGATGCTGGCCATGAATAACAACTGAACCCTGTGGTCCTGTATTCTCTGGGTACAGCATGAGTTAAGAGAGGGAACTGTACAAGGCTAAATGAAGAGTTATAATTTAATTAATATGACGACAACAAACCTAACAAAGCAGGCATCCTGGGATCATATGACACAAAAGGTCAACTGATAACCTTTGACTTCCTCTGCATCAACGCTTCCTCCGAGCCCCTCTTCTCCTACCCATCCTCTCTTTTCCTGCCATTTTGATCTCTCGGTGTTCTATTCACCTTTATGGTTTTTACTAAATCAGCATGTTCTTCAGTTAAATGAGGGAGAGCGCACTCCTTTCCCCTTGCTTTGACCGCCAGTGGCATTGCAGCATGAAAGAGAAGGATGGGGATTGGAAGTAGCAGTCACATCATTTCTGGTTTGCGCAACCTGCTCAAAGTTTGCAACTAAATGCTTGTCTTCAGTCGAGCTGACAGGGGAGAAGTGGGCGCTCAGTGAACCATGGCCGGGCTGCCATGAAATGACAGGAATCATTGGCATACATTTCAAACAGCCTTGCGCTATCCTATTAAAGTGCCACATCCCCACTTTAAAACAGACAAGAAGGAATCCGCTTTGATAGATAGAGACTAAAATGGCTTATTGATTTTCTCAACCTTTTTTCGTTGCTAGGAACTTTTAAAAATTAGACCCCAAACTTATCTTTTTTTTTTATAATTACAATTGATTGGGGAAATAGGTAAATGGACTCTTGTGACATCACAGCTTCTGTATAATTAAATGAATCGAAATGTTGCAATTCAAAACAGTAGACGGTATTCCACTGATGAATTGTCATGTAATTACTGAATAATTATTTGGAATTAAATGTTGGGCAATAGGATGAAATAACATAGTAAAATCCCATTATAAATGATGACAGTATGGCAAAAAAAGCTATTTAATTTTGTTTACCGAGAATTATAGTGACCTGAACTTTATAAATCTTACTTTTTTAATTGTTTTTTATACCAGTTCATCACATTGGTACATGGCGGCTTATCTTTTGTATAGTTTCAGTTGTCTTGAATGTCAGCAAATTTAGAGTAGATAATAATTATTTTCATCAAGACACAATTTTTCAAAAAGCCCAAGGACAAGGAGTGATCCAGTTTATCATTAACCACAACCAAATCAAATGCGTAACTGAGCAACAAGGCCATCACATGAAGTTAGAATAACTCGAAAAAATATGTAGAGTTATGTGCAATTATCACTTATAATGTCAATGACTCATCCAACATAAATATATACAGTTCGGTGGTGACTAAAATATTCCACACACAGTTGAAATGCAAAGAAAATGCTCATGATGTTGGTTTATAGTTCTCTCTATTAATATATGTATTATGAAAGATAAATCAGGATAAAGAAATAGCAATGAAAAAGTATTTCATTGCAGACGTAGTGTTAACTTGATGGCTTATAGCCTTTTAACTTAACTGCTTGACTTGAGTTCTTATAGCACATTTAACCCATTATGACAGAGGAAGTAAGGAGACATAATCATCCTTTAAGCACTTTACACAACTGTTATTGGAGGAGTCAGGAGTCATGAAGGAGAATCAGACGGAGCAAACAGTCGGACAATGGTAGACATATTTGAGGAATTGGATTGTGAGAGCGTATCTGATTGCGTTAAGCTGACGCTCAGGTTTTAAGTGATACTCCTGAGGTTTTCACTGTAAGGATAACCATGTGGTTTATTTTAAACACTAAGTGCTAAAGACCAATTTGAGGATTTCTCCAATGAAGCGCATCCAACTATTTTGATTCAAATAATATTTTTAGAAATCACTCTAACCTTTTAAAATGTAGCAATGTAGTTCAATGGGATTAGTTATTTGGTAGATATTGTACTGCAGGATAATAAAATCAGCATAATTATTTCAGAGCTGCCCGAGGCAAGTGCTGGTTCTTTCTGTGTCAAAGGGCTTGTGTCTGGCTGCAGGGTTGAATTTGATCAGTTATATATCACAAACATCCTAGTACCTATGTTAATTGCCCACATTTTTATAAATAATTATATTTGTGCTATATTTTGACTTAAATGCAAATGTTGGAACACTTTGACACAAAGCGTGTTGATTTCAACGTGAGGGCAGTGATCTGAATGTCTTTTTTTATGCTTCTGCACTGCTTGATACAAATACAAGTCCACAGGATTAGCCTAATCGGTGACTGTGGCCGGACAAAGTCCTAACAACCTTGTCAAATGCTTTGTGCGTTTCAGAATAGAGACTGTGTTCTGGCCCATCAGTTTCATAAGGCCTACATTATGGATCGTTGAGTATGTTGAGACACCCGTAGCAGGGGATCTGCTGCCAGGCTTCATTCCCACATTGCTCAGCACAAATATTATAGTCAGGGACATGATGTGGTGTAAAACACACAATGATCGCGGGGCCACGACCATCTTCCTCTCATCTATCATTCAATCTCCCCTAATTAGAGTCTTTTTGTCATACTGAGAGAAGGGCACCGAGTAGCACTTCTGGGGATGTGAATGGTACAAAAGAGAGAGTCTCATTTCCATCTGACAGTGTGATGGAGATTGAATGTGAGCTTTAGGAAGATAAATGGCCATCCTGCAACCCTCCGACACGATCTGTAAGCTGCTCTATAACCCTCCCTGGGGAATCGCCTAACGGTGAATATTTGGGGCCTCTTTCGTTAAGTTCAGCTGAGGTTTGTCAATAACTTGTCAGGTCCCCTACTCATTGCCTTTAAATTAGTGAATACACTGAGGGAGAAGAGGAAATCAAACCAGAGACAATGGGGATAATGTGCAATATAGTCCAAGCTATTGGTATTCAATGAAGTTGGTGTACAATAAAAAAATCGGTTCGTCACATTAAATAGCAATTTGAGTCACAGGTCTAAATTTGCATTGTCAATAATTGTCTGACTCGATAATATAGAGAGGGATTAAAAAAAAGTCAAATAGTATGTAGAATGTTGAAGATATTCATATTCTATTCTTTTTACAAATAATTCTATTATGTAAATAATGTTATTTCTATAATCTTGTAAAAGGGATTTAGAACAATTTACGCTACTGTATGTATGACATGTATATATATATATATATATATATATATACACATATATATATATATATATATATATATATATTTATACATATGTATAAATCTATATATATAGATATGTATATATATATATAAATATATATATATATATATATTATCCAAACTTTGCAAGAAAAGCAACGTTTTCTTGACTCAGTCAACAGACTGTATATTATTACACAATAGAAAAAGCAAGTTAATTCTTCAACTTAAGAAAAGGTAATCATTTCCCTTTTTCTAAAATAATCTTCATCTGAGACAGCGTGGGCGTGCGCCAGAGGGGATGAGTGAATGTAATTGAGTGTCAATGTGTGTGTGTGTGTGTGTGTGTGTGTGTGTGTGTGTGTGTGTGTGTGTGTGTGTGTGTGTGTGTGTGTGTGTGTGTGTGTGTGTGTGTGTGTGTGTGTGTGTGTGTGTGTGTGTTGGTAGGGGTGGGTCTCTCTCCCTAACAGCCCCAGCGGCCCTGCTTTAGGCCCGGTGACAGGGCTCTGTCTCTCAGCCACACTTGACTGGGTCCCGCTGACACTCAACTGTCAAGCCGGCGAGCCCTCAACCACCGCCCTAACATGCTCTACAGCTTCACCCAATTAACTTGCTTTCACTTGACATTGCGGCAAAGAGCTTCATAATAGGTGGTCAAGGTGCAGTGTGTCTGCTTTCGCCCCTCTCTGACGACTAGCAGCGCGGATACACACACATTCAAGCGTTGACCCCCCCACACACACACACACACACACACACACGCACACACACACACACGCACATACACCACCACCACCACCACCCTCTGCTACCTCTCACTGCTCGTGTGCCTCTGTAGGTCTAGCGGGCCCCTCTTGGCTGCCTCTGCCTGTTCGCTGCACTGTGACAGCGGGAGAGCATTGATCCAGGAGAGAGAGGGGGGGGGGGGGGGGGGGATGCAGCGGGGTACAAACGGTCTTGCATGAAAACCTACCAACACTAATCCTGCTGGACACAACTCAGTCTTCTCACTTTAGAGCACATATGCAGATTAGCCCATCTGTGTACATCTATGCTTGCATGAACACTTGTGAGCATGTGTTAACATGCATCCATGCATGCTTTGTAGTTTGGTGTGTGTGTGTGTGTGTGTGCATGATACCAGTGTTTATTGTAAAGTTTGACCGCGCGAGTGTGTGTTTGTTTGTGAAGCATTGTGCGGATATCTGCAGCTCTCTCTCTATTAGACATTCAGTACGTTGGACACGAAGCCAGGCTGGGGGAAGGAAAGCGATTTGACCCCCGACTGCGCGTTTGGGGAAGAGGGTCTTGAAGCATGTCAGCTCCGCTCAGGCTCCACTTCCCCTCTGTGTCCTTCCTATTTTTTCCCTAGTGCCAGGCCCAAACTTTGAAAACATCCACCTTAATAGGACCTAGTCAGCGAGAGCTACTCTTCCGTCTATCAAACTGTGATCCAAGGTGTCAGCCTGGGCCGGCTTTGACAGAATGTCTCCAAACGAACACTACAATGGTGTTTCCCTCCCCAGCACTCGGCTACTCTATTGTAGCTCCCCGACTGCCTGGCCACTCCATCCCACTACACCACCTCTCCCCGAGTTCGCCTGCTTGATTTCCCCTCATAGAACACCTTGCAACAGTCGGTTGACTGACAGCCACAAGTCGGCCTAATTGTCTTCTTTCCCAATTTAGGGCACATTGGAACGCTTCGGTCTTATTTAGCTTTTTAAGGAGATTCATTTTGTTTACTGAAGACAGTTATACAAATGTTAAGTAGCCCATTGTTATCTAATCACAATGCCTTATCAAGCTTTTGCCAAAGGATGCAGTGATAAAAGCAAGAGGAGAACCCTGCTGTAGCTGGCTTTGAATATTTTTGAATTATACATGAGAGCCGTTATAGAATACAGAAGTTGAATAAAAACACGTGCCTCATACACCAAATTCCAAATTGTGTACGTCCAGAAAATAAGTATTGGGCTTAAATACGCACACATAACAATCAAACTTAATCCATTCTTCATTCTGCCCAAAATAATACAATTAATTGCTGACAGGCCCAATGGCATCCCAAATCTGAACAGCATCGATCGAGGATATTGACCATTCACCAGATGCAACTCCCTGTGTTTTAACACGGTGCACTGGAATTATATCTGCCCTTCCTATTAAACAATAGGTTCCCTAGTGGTGCCCATTACTGCATGTTAAAATAAATAAATATGAGAGGTGAAAATTAAAATTAGTAGCTATTATACATGCAAACCCTAATAGAAATTATTAAAATGTTAATGAGAATAAATATTATCAGCAGTTACACCACCTCGTTTTGTTGTATTTTGTAATGCTCTAGACTAGAACCTTTACATGTCCAATGCTGCGCCCCTGGGCATCATGCTCACGGAAGACTTCTGCAGGAATAACTGAGTGAAACTCGGAGAGCTGAGGCCTGAGCATTGTTTGGTTTGTGATCCGATTGTGCTGTTGAGTTTTACCCATCAATACAAACTGCGGGCTGCATTAGGGCAAGCAAGAACCAAAAGAATCTCTCTGATGACTTCCCCGGCTGAGGCTTTGTCCAATAAATTAAAAAATAACACAGCCGGTCATGTGTGAATCAGTACTTCTTTTGCACCACAGACCATTTTAGGTAAGGGAAAATAAAGTCCTCTCCCAAGGCCCAGAGTCGAGGAGAGCAACCAGATAATACGCATCTGGTTTCATCTAGAGTTTCACAGCACACCTGAGCTGCAGTGGAGTGCTGGTCCAGGTCTCACTCCTCTCCCCAAATGCGCCCCATCGGTTACCAGGATAGTCTGTCATTCATGTTGTATTAATCTACTGGGGATTACCTTGACGACTATGCATTGAAGCCTCTTAAAAGCATCACTTGATGTTTTTTCTCAGTCTGTGTGGGTGTTTGTGTGTGTGTGTGTGTGTGTGTGTGTGTGTGTGTGTGAGTGTGTGTGTGTGTGTGTGTGCGTGTGTTTGTGTCAGCTGTGTTGGTGTTAGGATGGCAACACTTGCTCCTTTAACCATCACTGAGTCAACATATTAGTCCACACAAGGTCCTATTGGAGGAGCTCCCGGTGGTTTCCCAAGTTACTGCCAGAGCTGGTGGAGACACACACACACTTTCACAAGCAATTGCCCAGACACACACACTAAAGAAGTAGCTGGTCTCAAGGACTCTTGTGAGGTTTGACATTTAGTAAACCACCCAAACAGACCGCTTTGGTCTTCCAGTTCACTTTAGCATCCAGATCCAAGAAGACAGCGCTGGCACGATGTTATTAACACTTAATAATTTCCTCTGACCCAAAGGATTTCTTTATGGTGCTCTGGAAACAGCAACAGCAGAGTCATGAATTGGGTTTTAATCTGGTTTAATGTCATAAATGTTTTTCAGTGAACAGACAGGCGTGCACACACACACGCACACACACACACACACACACACACACACGTAATGATACATACAGTAGTCGCATAATGAAATACGCTCGTGACAGGCTCTGCACTCGAGCTTTGTGTGTATTTACCCTCAAGCTTTTCTCAGAATCAAACATCTAATATGAGTAACCTTGCTTATAAAGGTATTACTACTATATGTAAATAGTGTAAATATCGCTGCATCGGCCCCTCAAGTATAACGGCCTGTTTTATGTTTAATGCTCCAAATGCATGCCATGGCTGCTTTCTTTAGTTAATATTCAATTCATATCAGGATAAGCAGTCTGTTCTCAGGAGTACCATTAGAATACGATAAGTATTTAGCTTCAAGGAAAAACCCTTTTAAAAGAAGCCCTCGCTGTAATAGTAGCAGTAGCCAAATATCTGAGAGAGGAAGACTCATTATTTGTGGCAACGCGATAAGTTTTGAAGTAAAATTTGAGGACAGATTTTCCATTCTGCATATTTATGGTTCCAGCAATTCCTGTGAATCACATTGTCCAGTTCATCTACTCCATTAAAAGCCATTTTAGTCCAGCTAAATGAATTCCATTTAACATTAAAGAAAGATTTGAACATCTACAAAGCTGTAACCCCCATTTTCAAGAAAGAAATAACACACTGGAAAAGAATTAAGTAAGAGTGGGAGTAAGAAACAGAGACAGACGTATGTGAATGGGAAAAGGGGAGGAGGGGGCAGTATTTTAATGCCTGTTGTCACCACGTAATGTCCTCACTACGACAAAATGCTGAACTAGAGAAACCAGAGAAGACTTTAATAAAATCCCCCCGCTGCCTCCAACATATCTCTGGGATATTCCAAGAGCAAAACGTATAAATCTGACTCTTTCCACATCCAAGTCCTTCTCCTTAACACACACACACACACACACACACACACACACACACACACACACACACACACACCTCAGGACCTATGACTGCAGTTTGAATACTTACTGCACACTACCGGGTCCTTGTCGGAGACGATGTTATGTTGAGACTATAATAACATGCTTTTAGTAAGACAAGGTGTTGGTCCTCTTTAATTTGTCCTGTTACCAAGTTAAATTAGGAACCTAGTGTTACGTTTACTGCTGCCAGACTCAGCAGAATGAGTCACACCTCTCACTTATTCTCAGGAGGGTTCAATCTGGACTTCTGATGATACTTTAACACAGATGAGGGGGCCAGAGAATCCCGTCGCCATTGTTGAGTTCGTCGTTCGCCGGTTGCATTCCATAGTCATGCCATGATTTGTTTTCGATTTACTTTCTCTTCCCACAGCTTACATTTTCGCTCCATCTCTCAACTTGTTATGCGCTCGCGGGGCGTGCTCTGACTGTTTGTGAATGAATGCGTGTCCTCGCGGAGTTATTTATTTGTTTTGGTCAACCACAAGCCGGCGAGCTCAAGAGGAACTGTCATTTTGCATAAACAGTCGCAAAAGACTAGGGAGGGGAAGAAGCAGGGGAGAGAGGGAGGGAGAAGAGGGGGGGAACAAAAAAAAAATTGGAGGAACAAAAGAAAGACAAGAGGTGTAGCATGTTTAGGAAAGACAGCGACTCTGCTGCAGGGCCCGGGGGCACAGCGGCGGCATACGTGGCCTATTCCCCACCTGGAGCTTGTCGACAGGAATTTAATGCCGGCTCTAACGTCTGAACCGCACAGCAGGAAGAGGAGGAGGAGGAGGGAGTTGTGGGATAGGAAATACTCTCCCCACCTTCTTCATGTCAAACACGAGTCTGTGTGCGACTGTGCTGTTGCTGCCACCTGAGGGACACATTAACATCCTCCCTGCTCCCCGCCAGCCTCATTCCCCTCCTCGAGTCACACGCACACACACACACACACACACACACACACACACACACACAGAGACACCATTACACAAATATAAACAGGCTCTCTTTCACAAACTCACTGACTCTCTTTGTTGCCTGCCCCCGGGGTCAATTAGGTCGCAGGACCAGGCATGTCCCCATATGGAGGCTTTTGGTCCCACGCCCAGTTTGATTTCCCCTCTGCCTCGTTGATTAAATCAAGCTGGACATTTCTGTGGAGGTTGGAGAGAAGGAGGGAGAGCATCAAGGGAGGGAGGGAGAAACTACAGCCAAACTTTAGCCAAGCGGAGACCCGCCGTTCCAGATAAGTCACACAAACTTGTCTTCCTCTTTCTCCATCCATCTTTTCCCTCCCGCGCCTCTATCCGCTCTTCATTTTTCCTCAAAGGGTTTTAGAAATGAATCGATGTCCCTACTGTGTGATGTAGAAAAGCAGAAATGTCATTTGTAGAAGGGAATGGGAAAGTCTTTAAAAAAAAGACATAAATCTGAATTAGCCTGCAGGACGTGGTGAGAGGACTCAGTAGTTGCGAACACATTCATGGTCACCGAGCAGCAGGGGGGCAAGAATTGTGGACGGAGTCGGCCAGCTGGCTACAGACTGCAGGGCGTCGAGAAAATTCCATTCCAATATGTTGACTTTGGTGGCTTGTCATTTTACATTATGTTTATTGATGCCAAAGTATTTTTTGTAATATCAAAATAAAGACACCGGCGATGATTATGTCGATAATCGATACAAGCAACTTCAAAAGGGATCCATTAACTTGGGTTTGCTTGTCTACACGGACCATCAGATGAGCCCGATGTCAAGTCAGTTAGCGATGAGTCATAAAGTTGTGTTCTTTTTTTGAGGATGCAGGAAGACAACAGCAACGAGCCGGTTTAGTGTGTCTCAGGATGATGACATCATGACATCATGACTCAGTGAGTAGGAGGTAAAGAGTAACACAACAATCATTCATCCACATCAACTTCTGGGACTCTTGCATCTCTTTGATGTTCCGTCCCACTTTCTAATAGCAACGCTGGAATAGAAAACAAACAGGTAATGCACACATACCTCGATACGAGTGAAATATCACGCCGTCATGTATCGTTCTCAAACATACGCAGATCAAGAAAAGTGCATACAGATGTCAAACACAAAAAATAAACCCAGCGACATTCTTGTGGATATATACTCTCATGTGGGTATGTACTCTATGTGCATAGACCTTTTGGGGTCTGCGTGTGCACTTGCAGAGATAAGACAAAAATCTCAGCCTTTGCCGTCTGTTTTTCTTTTACTCTGGAGGCCTTAAACCAATTTACACACCAGCCCCTTCCACCTCCTCGCATACGGCCCCATGATGTTTAAATTAAAGCGGGACCGAGGCGGAAGGTGGTGGAGGGGGGGGGGGGAGCAGTGTAAAGTAGAGAAGAAAAAAAAAATGTTTCCTGAACATAGTAGAAAATTATTTTCTCTGGACAGTTTTAAGAGTCGACATCCTGTGCTGGAGTTCTCTAATCATCACCAGTGCAATTTACAATCAGAACACACAGCGAGCCAGTTCAGACCGGCTCATCTGTTGACTTTGGCCCCAGCTGAGCTCCACGTCCTGCTCTGTGTGTGTGTGTGTGCGTGTGTGTGGTGGCGTGTGTGTGTGTGTGTGTGTCTGTACTGTTGCCATTTGAGACTTGGGTGACTCGGCACTTGGCCTTGACAAGGGTGGGGTGAACGTCTGTGGGGCTGAGGTGACCGCACGCCTGCACATGTTCTCCCTCTCTCTTTCACATAGACATCTGCATGCTGTGCGCTTTTGCACAAAAAGGCGCACACACCCCCCCCCAAAAAAACATCCGCCGAAGCAAACGTGGAAATACACTTGAGCACATGTGCGTTGATATGAAATATTTGGACATAATTGTGCACTGGATAAACACAAATATGCAGGTCACCAGGGGACTATTGCAACACACAGCCTCCAAAACATTGTAGACATACCACAAAAAACTAATACATACAGAAAGAAAAATGCTCTCCTCCAAAAAAATAATTCAGTGTGGCCGTGGTTTGCAACACACAGCCCTGTGCATCTGTGTGTATGTGTGTGCATGCGTGTGTCACACTCAGGATGCTCTCCCACCCACAGTTCCCTTGGCCGGCCTCCACCCAGCCCAGGCCCGGTGCGTTGCTGCTGCCTCGCCGCAGGCTGAATACAGCTCCCTGTGTGTCGGCCCCTCACAGCCCCAGACTGTCCCGACCAATGTGCTTCTGATTAGGTGGCTTAATTACAGCTGTAAAAACAATGTTGATATAAGCCTCAAAATTGCAGTGTGTCAGATACTATTAGCCAACCTTGGACTCCAGCCATTGTTATCCAACTCTTCCATCCAGTGACCCTCCCTCCCTCCATCTCCTTCCCTCTCCCTCCCACCCTCTGGCCCCTCCCTTGCTTTTCCTCACCCTTTTGTTTCCCTCTCCCCTCCACATGTTCTTCACTCTTTCATGTCACAGGCTGCAACAGAGGCCAAATGGCTCGCAAATAAACAGCAGTGGCGTGCCTATTGACCTTGACACGGCGAAGAAAGACGGAGGAACATCTCCGGAAAACCAACATGTTGGAAACACGTGACAATAAAAGCACAAAAAGAGAGAGAGAACATCTACTTTAGCTGATCAGGTGTGAATTACACTTTATTTGTTTAATTGGATCTCTGACATGGGGTACTTGACCTTTTTTTAAGTGGTTTGTGGTTCTTCTGAATAAGGGATCTGGCTCTCCACCAGAGTAAGAGGATATTCTATTAGCAAACATTGCAAGGCAGCGGAGGCTTCCAGAGAAGGGAGGTCAGACAGTCTGGGACAGGACACAGGCCTGTGTGTTGCACTCTTTGTGATTCAGTGACAGTGACTAAGGAGCGGGCGTGCAAACTATGCCAGAAGTCTGGTCCAGGGAAAACTCTGCAACACCGTTGAGTAGAGGGAAGTAAGAAAAGCAAAGTAAAAACCTCAAGTATGCAAATCCTGGGTGGTCCCATCTTTGGATTGGTCTAAGAGAAAGTCCCCTTCTTTCGTCTGTCTCCGTCCTTGAGGCAACTTCAACATCCACTCTCCTGAGAACCAGGTGTTGTGGATGAACGGCAGACATTCATCAGGCTCACTTACAGCTAATCAGCTGAGTTAAGACAACAGGCAGTGGAGAGCAGAACTTGACAAAAAGGCAGTGGAATGAAGGGAGGGACATGCCAAGGGCGTGTTTCCAAACCCGGCAGGCCTCCACGGTGGCCTGCCTTAGCCCTGTGGCCTTCTCCGCCACGAGCACTTCAAGGTTTCCCAAATATGTAATGCCAAGGCCCCAAAATCACATCGCTATAAAGAGCGAGACACTGAAATAAAAAACGAGGAAGCAAATAGCCAGGCCTGTATTGATTCTTGTGGACCAGGCAGGGTGTGTCTCTGCACTTCCCAGCCTTGAAAGGCCGTCTTGTCACTAAAGGTGGAGGCATACAGTATGCCATCGTTTGAATAATTGATGACTGATTCCTAAGTAATCAGTGTCCTCACAAGACAATGCATTCCCTCTCTCCCTGGTGGAGAGAAAGAGCTTGGCCTGTTTTTGTCCCAATGCCTTTAGAAGCAAAAGGTAAAAGCTTTAATGCACTGAAGCCACTGGAAGTGCTCCCTCTGAAGGACTCCCCCTGGAATCAGCTGGGATGGTGTGTCTCTCCTTATGAGGGGGCTTATCAAAGTGGCCTTCCAGTAAAGGGAGGGAGAAAGAGAGAGGGAGAGAGGAGGAGAGAAATGGAGAGAGAGAGAGATATTACAAATTAGGAACGGAAGATAGAGCCATTGAGTGAGCGAGTGTGTCGGAACAGGAAGGCATGTGCATGCATTTAGATGTGTGAGTGCACGCTCATGTGTATGTGCTGCAAAATGTATACTAAGTATAAAGTTTGTTTTGGTGGTGCACATAAAAGTATTTGTGCTTGTGTACAAGGATCTCTTCATAAGTGCCAGTGTGTGTGTGTGTGTGTGTGTGTGTGTGTGTGTGTCCTGGAATGTGTAGCCCCTTCCTTTAAACAGGAAAGGAGTACAGTTAATAGCGTCACCACCCTTTCCCCTCGTACAGAACGGGGGCTGGACCAAACTTTAACAGTGAGCCAATTTAACCCTGAACCTTTTTTACAGTAATATCACACACAACGTCTCCCCCCCCCCTCCTCCTCCTCCTCCTCCTCTCTCTCCAGCCCAAGTCTACAAAGCACTTTACATGAAAAATCTCAATATCCCAATACCGCTGCCAAACGATTTGCCTGCCATATCTTCAAGATATGGGAACACGGCATCAGGAAACAGAAGAAGCAGACAGTTGTGGGACGGACGAGCCAATAACTCTACAGATGCTAATCTCGACAACGGCAGGTAGTTAGTGATCCAGAGTGTTGTTTCTTCTTCACTCTCACTGGGCCTGCGAGCATTCACCAAAAGATACTTTTATACCCACACACACATACACACACACACATACACACACAGTCCTGTTGTCACCTCATGGAGCTACACTGTGAGTCCTGGGAGACCACATAAAATGACATGTATGTAAACACTGTATTTGTCTTAAGTGTACCAAATAAATATGATTGAATTCATGGTTTTACAAACTCCTGCATGAATCCCCCCAGGCGGCGTTTTTACTCAGTATTCCATTCATTTGTTCTCTGAGATTCTTTATAATCTTCATAAGCCCTTTGATGACATTGTTTCAGGTTGATTGTTTAAGTAGCGGGGGGTGTGGCTATCACTGTCACAGGGGTCTGGGTTGGATCCCCGATCTGTGTGGAGTGTGCACGTTCTCCCCTTGGCAGCGTCGGTTCCCTCCGAGTTCTCCGTCTTCCCCCCAGAGTCCCGAGGACCTGCAGGTTAATTGAAGGCTCTAAAGTTGAACGCAGGTGTGAACGTGAGCGTGAATGTTTGTGTGTCTCTCGATGTTCCCTGCAATGGGGCGGCGCCCAACGTCAGCTGGGATCGGCCCCCACGCCACCGTGACCGTAGATATGATAAGCGGTTTGAAGAATGGAATGCTTCAAGTCCAAAAGGCCAATAATTTGATCATTCCAGCTTCACAAACGTGGAAATGTTCAGCTCTTGTTTTACATTAGAGTGGATAGTATTTGCTGAAAAAGAAACACTTGAAAGTGTTGCTTTCGGTTTTGGAAATTTGAGGCGTTTGAGAAATGTTCCGATGTTTTTAAAAACAAACAATTAATTTCTGAAATATTTGTAGGATTATTAAAAAATTAAAATAATCAATTACTGCCACCTGGTATTATTTTGATATCGGTAACGTATTATGTTGTTTATCCCAACTGTTATGTTTTGATCTCATGCGAGTTAACTGGTCTTGTCTTTAACTTTTAACGATTCACAAAACAATTGTATTATTCTGTTGTTAGATGATCTTTAGCTGTAATAGTTGTTTGTGAACAAAAAAAACATCAACTGGGCCACAACATAGCTCATAACTGCGGTGAGGTATATGTAATTACACTACGGAGAGAAAGTGCAAACACAGTTCCATTTCCTCTGCTGAAATGTGTGTAGCAGAGCAGTGAGATCATTTCAATATCAAAGGCACATGTTTGCTTAATTTGCATTAAACAGGGGGGGGGGGGGGGTGGATGCACAGTTGAAGCTAATAGGATGTCCGTATCCCAATCAATCAAGACATGTTACTTGTGCAAAATCACATAATTAAAAATGCACAAATATCCTAACTTCCCTAAAATATCCAATTACAATTTCCTTTTAACCCCTAGAACGTCCCTCTGCCGTTTTTATTATGTTGTGGCAGTAAAATGAAACATAATTTAATATTTAGTGATGAAAGCGGCATGAAACGCTCTCCTCCAACTTGTGCTAGAGAAATAAAATTGAAGAGATGGTGAGATTCTCAGAGAAATATGCTGAAAGTGTCCATGCCGCTGCTTGAATATGGCAAGATTGCTTACTTTCAGATTCAGCCACATCAAGCATTTTTTTTCAGCTGTTTGTGAAAGAGTTTGCATATTCATGGCCCGCCTGTTTTGAGAACCTGTCACTGAGCCTGTTGTATAGCTCTCCCTGCCTTTCGGTGCTGGATGAGAGGAAAAAACACTCCATCAGATTTAACACTGTCCAGCTGACACAGTCAGACAGTAAAACTGACAGCCAATGGAGTCTGGCCTAGCAAATTAACCGGACATAATAAACCACTGACACGGGGGTCACCTTCTGTCACTGGCTATTTATCCACACATCCACACACACAGAAAAGCACATACAGTATATACATCAAAGGACAATGTGCCCTACATCCTATTGCTATTAAATACTCATACACTCTCACACACAGGCACAGACCATCACTTGCATCCTCCCACTTCTCTCCTTTGGCTGGGTTAAATCCAGCAAAACCCCAGCCTTGTGTTTGACCTGCCTCCCACCTCAGCTGTAAGAGAGCGAGTGCAGGAAGGAGGAGCTGTTGAGCAGCGGGCTTCCCACTTCTCAGACAAGTGCAACTATGGATTTCTGACTTAAACTTGGCTAGTTAGAAGGTCAATATAATATTGTAATGCATGGGAATAATTCCCCCCCTGCATGGACAGCTATCTTCATAAATCTGAAGGATTAATAAAACAACTGAGTGTTTTCTGCCGCTCTGAAAGTTCTCACTGACAGCGTATCCCCTCATGGCTCCGTGAAACACAATAGGTGTTCGATGGGAGGTACATCAGCACGGCTAACACCCCCCCATGTCGAAATCATCCTCTAACAACATTGCATGTGCATACAGTGTGTGTTTGTGTAGCTGTGCATGTAGACATATATACATATTCCATGTGAAGATAGTATGGCGTAAGTAGTGGTGTGTGTATCAATCCAGCTTCCTCCTCCCACGCTATATGACTGCCGAGTTCCCCCTCCTCCAAACCCTTCCCTCTGCTGCACAGCCTCTGTACACGGAGAGCTCAGCACGGTCCCCGTGGAATCTCCCGTGTCAGTACATTACCTTATAAGTGGAGGCATTGACTGTGGGGACTCTTTGATACACACTCACATACAGTACAAACACAATTGATCTTCAGCGGAGCATTGGAGGGGGTGATGCCGAAGAAAGATCTACACACGTATGAGAGATCACACAGGCCTTCTTGTGGAATAAGAACTGTGTGTGCAAGAAGGAACAAAACGCTTCTTTGATAAGGATGTGACAAGGAGCAATCTTTCCCTGGAGCCAGCCGCTGAGCACCGAACACTATCAGCAAGCTGGGGAAGGCTCGAGTGCCACCGTAAAAACGGGATATTATCCTCTCCGTGCAGCCTCACATTGGGCATAATGCGACTGGCTGAATTAATTATACATTTCTTTTTCTTTTTGCATGAGCAGATCTTCCCCACAAGGAAAATAATGGCTTCATCTTTTGACAACATTTGCAGCTCAATTAAAAACTGTTTATGTCAATCTTCCCCTGTGTGGGCGCGACCGGTTCACCGTGTACTCTGCAGCAGAGGGTTGTTGTCATCTACTAGCCATAAATCGTCAGTGTTTTGTTGCCATGACAATACACAGGGGTCAAACTTCAGCTCTGACTTTCTCTCAAGGCAAAATAAATATTGCATGCAATTTTTGCACTTATTGGTAAAAAGGAATTATTTATTCGTTTTATGCTTTTTCAGTGATAGGAATAAAACGTACAAAAATAAGCGACGGAATAATCAATTACTCCTCCATTTATATTGAAAATTGTTGAAGAGAGGGGCATTTGTTAGGTTCAAATAAATACTTTCTCTTAGATGTGGATGGGAGCTCAGACAGCAATCAATGATATGTTTGAAATAAAAATAAATGAGTTGACGTGTTTTTTGCTCTCAGTGAGAGGAGAGCTCTAATTAGAGTGATCACAGATGCCAAGACCAAACACTTCAAACAAAAGCAGCTTGTTCTTTCATACATGAACTCAAAAAAACCTTTAAAGATATTCTCTTTAAAGACAAAACAAAACAAAGAGACTGACAGAAAGAAAAAGTGGAATTATGTTATCTGGTGAAGAAGGTCCGAACTGAACAATCCAAACCTATTTGCTCTCTTTCTGGGAAAATGGTCATAATTACATAATTTGTAAGTATAAAAGCCGAGGAATTTAGAAAATTACGAACAATAATTTGCTGTAATTGTGGGTCTCCCCTCACACTACTTAGTCTGCAGCTTCACACTATATACTGTCATAGTTGCGTTAGCTGTCCATATTTAGATGAGTTGTGAATATAAACAAGTGAGTGAGTGAAAAGTCCTTCTTAGTCTATTTAAACCCTCCCCGCAGGCAACAGTATTTACAAGGAAACTGTTATCATTTAGTCTCCGTTGCGGATCAAAATGTCAAGCTCCACAGAGAATCTGAGCAGTGCTGTTAGGGCCAAAAGTGCAGTTTTAGAGCCCCAGGATTTGAAAGAAAAAAAAATGATTTGCAAATGCCCAAATATGTCTAATTGACCTGAAATATAGCCTGTGCGCAGGAACTGTTTGAAATCAATACGAAGAGCGAAAAGAATATCCTTGAAGGAACATTTTCAGAAGATCACACTGCATGTCTTTTCGGGGCAGCATTATGAAGTATGCAAGAATTATGAAAACAATCAAGAAGTCACGAA